>JAZDUA010000433.1:0-600000 GCA_038098605.1 Gryllus longicercus
CAGCCCAGCCGCCCGCTGCGCCCGACGGCGCGTGCGCGAACGCGGCATGGATTGGGCGCTTGATGTATCGCTCTTTCGATGCAGCGCCATGCCATTTCACACGCGGATGTTTACGGGTACGTGTGGGCACGAGAGGTTTGATATTCCTCGCGGATGCACTTCGCGAGCGTTGATTTCTAGACCAGGTTTATGGAACTAGACCTACAAGGAAAAACTGATTCACATATAACGGTTTTGAGTTCTGGCGTTACAGCATTTGATGAGAGAAAATGAGATAGAAGTTGTTACTAGTAATACTACAAAACGTTTGGATTACAAATGTACAAAAACAAGTTTGCCGAGTTTTATTCAAAAAGCTTCTATTAGCCATCGTAAAATATTTATATAACCTCCATACAACCCAGAATTCAATTTATATCCCACCAACTAAAGAACTGTATTGGCTCAATTTTGTAAGGACTTGGTTGTTTTGTATTGTTTTTATAGAGTTTCAGTTTTCCTCAAGTTGTTTCCTTTCAAAATGTATAGTCACTCTTAGAGCAAGTTGTCCTTTCATCTGATTTCCATAATACTATTGTATAAGTCTATCTGATCCACGGCTATCTCTATGGCATCTTACCGAGTATTTCTCACATTTTCACACAAACTTGTAGTACCGCTTATGCAAATTTGAATGGTATACTCCGGTTTATGATTGGCAATAAAAACCTACGCTATGCAATTTCTTAACATTTTATATCAAACGTAACAGCGTTTGTCTCATTACATGTAATAATCACGTGTACACGTTTAGTATAAGGTGTGATAAGGGATAAAACGTCTTCTTTCTGCGCATCAACCACGCCAACAAAGAATTTACACTCCCTACCCAGAAAAGATTGAATATTCATTAATTCGAAGTTCATTAGTGAAGGTGTTCATTTATTACAAACGGTGGTGTAAAGGGATGGTGTGTTATGTTGTCAGAAGCTGGATAGAGGTTGCGTGAAAACGTAGTCGAGAAGAAGGCAGGAATAATAGTAGGTAGGAAGAAACGTTTTCTTAGAAGCTTTGGCTTTCGACGTCAACAAGTAGTCGAGGAGTACTAGTCGAGATGTGGAAGTCGAGGAGTCATCCACAATATAAAAGACATTACGGATCTCGAAATAAAATGACGACTAGAATACATTTCTTGGCATTTATATTTAAAAAACATATAATATCAAAGTGATGTATAAAAAAATATCCTGCCATTATTGGATTTCTTCTACAGTGATTACATCATTTCACAGACAGAGAGAGGGGGGTGTCAAGGAGGGCGTCCCTTTCTGCTCACTTCAGGTCGAAGGAACCCCCAGGGTCTAGAATGAGGTTCGGGGATAGAGGTGTGACATACTTTAGCCGTAAGATGCCGCCCAAAACAAGACATATAATAATTATTGATTAGAGAAGAGTTGATTATGAATTTAATGATGGAATCGTAGAGCCGGCCTGTTCGAAATGAGAAGGTGAATGCTTCTGATTCGCCGCGCAAGGGGCATAAAGATGAAACAGAGGTGTGACGTGGCTAACGATGATGCCATCAGGAGCGTCGGGAGCGGCGTGGGTGGCAGCAGCGAGTGAATCCGCAGAGCCCGAGCCGAGCGACGACGGCGGGCGGGGCGGGACGGGGCCGGGAAGGGTGGGGCGGGGAGGGGTGGGGCGGGACGGGATTCACGTGAGTTCCGGACGGCGAGGAAGCGTGAGCGACGGAGCTGACGCAGCGGATGAGGGAGCTGACGGGAACGATAAGAGAAAAAAAATTGCGGTGGTGGCACTACGAGCAGGTGGAATGGGGGACGGAACAGACGCGAAGATGGAGACCGTGTGCACGAAGTGGAAGGAAAGGACGGAGGAGCAACGGGCAGAAAATCAACGGTTGTAATGGACGGCTTCGAACGGTAAGGTAACAAATAAGAGAACAGGCATAGGATTGCGGCATCCGTATTATTTTAATGAACAAAATGCAAACGTACGCATTGGTAAATTGAATCCTCGTAGAAGAAGGTTGGATATAGTAAATAAAAGCAGTGGTGGTAGATGCGTTAAAATCAAGAAGAACCGATTTCCTGTAAAGAAAGAGACATTTAATCCAAGGATGCTAAATAGGACGAATGTATAGAGAAGCCAAGAATGACGAAGCGAAGTCATGTGATGTCAGAACGAGTCTCGGATGTTTCGGTATGCAGGCAGAGATGTCAATATGACGGAGTCATCCTTGGACGATGGTGATCAATTTTCAGAGGGCTAAAATGATGGAGTGGCAAGATGCCGGAAATACGAGGTCGGGTGTCGTGGGGTTTGGCGCAGCAATACCTGAAGGAATTAGCGGATGAGGGACAAGGTAGTGGTAATCAGTTGGCGTAACGTCGGAGCATAGGAGTAGTGGATACTTGGGTTGGGGCGGACGGCAGAGCGTTGGGCGTAGTGGAGGCGGGTGCACGCCGGAGGTGGCGTGGCCAGTGTCGGTGGGCGGTGGATCGGGCGCGCTGTGACGGGGCCGGTACGGGGGCGGTGACGGGAGCGGGGGCGGGGGCGGCGGGGTAGTGCGGCCTCGGGGGGTGTTGCGCAAGCGGACGCGCCTCGCAGCTCCTCCGCCTCCGCTTCCACCTCCGGCCCCGTCCCCGCCACCCGCCCCGCAGCGGAAGGTGAGAGAGCATGACGCCTACGCTGCGGGCTCGCCGGTCACCGCCGAAATACTGCCAGCTGTACTATGGATGACGATGATTATTTTAGTAATAATAATAATAGTAATAATAATAATAGTAATAATAATAATAATAGTAATAATAATAATAATAATAATAATATATTTATTAGTGGCGAGGCTCTGATCTTAGCGCCTGCTCTTCCATTTAACCACTTGAATATACATTTTCTACAGAGTTGTAACGTTAAGACGGGGAAGAAAAGCTGTACATTTACGACTGGAAGTGCAAAACTAGGGACCATCATGATATACCCCTTAAGCGATTGAGTAAAACCAAAAAACCCTCAGTCAGTATGACGGTTGACTATCGTCGCTGTTTTCCCAAACTCATCCACACATTTATGATCTACTCATCAAAACTACAATAGGATAGGATAGTAGAATAACAGCGGTTCCGTTTGTCGTGGTACATAGGATATTCTTCAGGCATTGTCACTAAACGAAATAGCTGCGAATGTAATTACTTATTTATTAAACACGAAAAAAGTTATTTTGCACGAGTGACTAAATAATTCTGCACCGTTCCCGTACATTATTTGAAACCCATGCGTTATAAACCCCTGTCAACTTATGCTTTCTCAAATAAACTATAAGCACCAAGAATAATGAAGGTATTTTGAAATTTAATTTAAGAAGGTTATTTCGTATTTGATGAAAAAAGTTAAGTACAGCTGTAGCATTCAATCAGGTAGATATTTATAATTCTACATTATTTCAAAATGTGAGATCGACACAACTTTAGTTGGAATAATATCGCAACTACATTCTAGACAGCGCAACATTTGAATCGTACAGCTGCCTCTCATTGAATGTGACTTTATGTGAAATAATGCAAGCTATACAGGGGAAACGGTTGACAGTATTCTACTATTACAAGTTTATTTATGCCTTTATGTACGATGAACCGTGAGTTTTCCTTTTCTCACTACCTCCTGTATTACGTAATATTTTGCCCTTCTTCCCCTTCATGCAACGAGAGCGAAGGTCGAGTCCATTTCTTCTTGCGTTCTAGTCAAAAGCGATTGAAATAACCTTGACGGAACTTCTATTCAATTCCTCCAGGCACATGCACGCATGCAACGTCGTAAAATATCCGGTTTCTTTAAGTATAGTAGTCAAAATTCTCATAGTTGTTCTCGACAGTATAGAAAAACTAGTGGTGCTGCAACAGAGCATACTTTCTCGAATTATTTATAGCTATAGCAATTTTCGAAAATTCAGAGTTCAACAATATTGAGACATGCCCCATTTTTAAGCGTACTTTACTCCATCCGTAGAGAAAAATAAAGAAACAATTTAGAGCGGTTTTTGAGAACATGTTTTTTGTTATAAATTGTATTCACTTCAAACAAAAATTACGCGAAAACTTCTCGTTATTTCAAAATTATTGCACGATTTCTTTTAATGATCTGATTTTTTAGAACAGACTGACTTAAGACAAAATTTTCTATCTTCCATAGTGTACTTTCGCAATGTCAATTTTTGGTAATTTTCGAAAATACTGGGAGTTCAATATGAGATCAGTAACATTTTTAAAGTTCGATACATACCGGGCTATTTTTTTAAGCGACCTTCTCGCCTCCGCTGTGTTCCTTTCCAGGAACAAAGTTTAATCAAAACATTTGGAGCAATGTATAAATAAACTTTGAAAATGTTGTTGGGGGATCATGTATCCCGCCGAAAAGTCGCGGTTTTCCAAAGCACGAATACAATACTTTCTCTTCTTACAAGTAAGGTAAGAAAGTAAAAATTAAAGAATAATTTTGTAAAAGATATATATTATCTCTTCCGAGATCCTTAACTGCGTTGCTTTGCAGTAGTTGAAATCCTCTTACATATTTTATGCGAAGTGAATAGGTAAAAGTAGCTTTATTTTATGATCTGACTACAACCATCATTTTGACATCTGAATATTTTTATTGGAGTATTTTTAATGTTAAAAAGGTATAATTTCGGATATCACAATATGTTAATTCGCAAATGATTTTAGTTTCGAACATGACAATTATAGGTTAATTTCAAGATCTTTTATGTTCAGATTTGTAACATAAATTGGACGTTCTTAAATGGCATGATTGATCAGACTTTGAGATTTGTCGATCCCTAACAGTGAAGAGTAGTCTATCACGTTTTTGCATATTGGTAAGGGTCTCGACACAGCTAATGCAGTTCAGATCCTATTCTTCGCCAGATCCTACTACGATTACAGGAATAAAAACCAAAGCAGAGGCTATGCATGAGACGATGGTATGCGCGTGAAGGCAGCTCAACAAAGCCCTACAAATACAGTCGGCGCATGAGGGTATGCCTACGAAGGCGTTATTGACGGCGACTTCAACGTAGCAGGCAGGACGGAGCGGCGTAGCAGAGGCGCCGCTGTGGAGGAGATGGAGGGGTTTGGGGGAAACGGGGGGGGGAGGGGGAGGCGGCGAGAGGAGTGGCGGTGAACGTGGCTACGTAATGATGGAAACGCAATTGTAGCACAGGTTGCAATGTCGGGGCCCGCGAATGCGAGCGCGGAGGTGGGTGGGTGAGTGGGTGGAGTGACGGTGCTCCGGTGGAGGATGGGGCGCAGGTGGGATAGTAGTGATGACGGCAGCGTTTGTGGCATCCGCTCTCAGAACGCCTCCTGGCGGATTTATCGCGGAGAGGCAGTTGGTGGCGGCGGCGGCAGCGGCGGCGGCAGAGTACGCCCGTCGAGTCGTGATGGAGTGCGGACGCCAAGCCCGAGATACGACGCGGATACGTCTTCATTAGATGCGGCGGAATCGCGCGGCCGAGAGGCGCACCCTACGCGCGACGGACGCGGCGCCTGCGCCGAAGGCCACGCCCACCTCTCCTGCTCTTCCTCCCGCCCCCATTTCCCCTTCTCTTTCCTTCCTCGCTTCTCCCCCATCGTCTCTCTTCGCCTCTCTCTTCTTTCTCCCTTCCTTCCTCACGCCTTCCTCCCTTCATCACTCCTCCCTTCCTCGCCTTTCCATGGCTCCCACCTACTATGCTTCCCTTCCTACCTTTCCACATCGCTCTCTCTGTCCCCTTCTTCTCCTGTTCTCACTATATCTCCCTTTTCTTGTCCATTAGCCTCTCTTCTTTTTCCGTCACCCTCCCACCACCCATATCACCCTCCTTAGCCCAATTCTTCCCTCCTATTTCCATTATGTCCTCATTCCTTACTTGTTCCGTTTCCTATATCCCTTTCTTCCTGCTTCTCTCTGCCCGTCACAACACACAAAGGGACAACTTCATTGCCTATACGCGAAGGTGAAAATTACTTGAAATATGAACGTATGAACTTTTCTACAGTATTAATTCGTTGTAAAAATCACATGACGTTGCTATTTTATTTTATACAGAAAAGCATAAGCCACAATACTTTACAAATTGAGAAAAACATTCTGAATCCTAAAATGAATATTTTTATTCCGGTTAACTATACAACATTTTCCAAAATTGTATTTCAGGTTAACCTCTTTGAGAAATTCATGGAAGAATCAAGCAGATATATAGAAACGGTCTTTTTCGTATGTGTTGATGCCACATGCGATAGTGTTTGCATTGTGCCTTCCTGTTGTACGTCTTCACTGTCGCTCAAATGTAAGCGGAACGATCTTTTCTGGTATCTCAATGGGCAATGCCCATAAAGATACCATTAACCTTCCAGCCAAGCCATTAAATCAACAGAACTACCTCTCTCGAATACGCAGTAATACGTTTTGAAACACACGTATGATATACCTGTTCACACTACGTTAACTTCCTGGAAAAAGGTGCAGAAACGCGTCCGTTCTATCACGAGTTAGATTGCGTATATGTGAAATTGAAGGGCATACATTAAGTTAAAGTTCAACCTTTGCCCAAATGCCTCCAACGATAAAAACATGATTGACGCAAAGACTAAAACAACAGTACGTAAATGCACAGCTGACAAAAAACATTAAAAGTCGTAAAGAAAAGTTGTTAAATAAAACTATAGAGAGAGGAAAACAAGTGAATAATAAAATGTGTGAATAATGAATACACCATTCTAAAATAATTGTTTCAACTTCTCTATATTTATTCTAGAAAAAGGGATACGAACACAGATGGTACCGTTCGTTCTAGCTCATCGTAAGTGTATTCTGGGCGCAACATGCTCGGGCATTCAAGTTCCAACGTACAACTAGCACGGATAACAAAACCCACAGCTCAGCAATTGTGAGTTTTGTAGCTCATCCGTCGTTAGGCGACGACCAACAGGAGAGTCGGAATAGCCTCCGGGCGGGCACCGAAAACGAAAAAAAGGGACGATAAAATGTTGACAGTCTGTAGTCCTCGTGGCGCATGACTTGCGATGTTGTTGCACCTCGGTGGTGCGGGACGTGGAGGTTCCCAACACGTCCACACTCATACATACACACACACGCACACACACACAGGCTCGCCCGCCTGCCCGCCCGAGGCGCATTCATCGCCGGTGCACTGCGTCACGCCGCTTCCGCCCCCTCCCGCCCCCGCGCCTTCCCCGCGCGCGGCGCCCACCTCCGCCCCCGCTCCCGCTCCCATGCCGGCGCTCGCGAGCGCAGGGAAGAAGAGCGGGTCGGCGGCGAAGGCGGGAGCTGTTGCGCGAGCGGGCACGTCGACGGTTGGCGGGGACGGTGGCTGCAGAAGCGGCGATGGAGGCAATAGTGGCGGTGGCAGTAGTAGTGGCGGAGGCGGTAGTAGTAATGGGGGCGATGGCAATGGCAGTGGGGGAGCAGTAGCGATGGCGAAGGGGGTGACAGTGGCGGTGGGCGTGGTGGAGTCGGTGGCGGTGACGATGGCGGTGGCGATGGCGGTGGCGATGGCGATGGCGCTGGCTTTGGCTGTAGCTGTGGCTGTGGCTGTGGCTGTGGCTGTGGCAGTGGCGGTGGCGGCTGCGGGGCCGGTGGCGAGGGCGATGGAGGGCTGTGGCGGGGTGTTGGGGGAGGGCAGCGGCGGCGCCAGGCGGCTGCGCGACGTCAGATGGGAGTCGCGCCGCTTCATCCCCAGATGGTGGAGAGCGCCCGGCCGGGAGGCGGACACGCGCACAATGGGGTGCGGGGGTGCATACACAGTGGCCGCGCAGAGCAGCGCAGGCGGCAGCGGTGGCATCTGCTTGCTGCAAGGGGTGCGAGTTCGCATTCCGCGGAAGACGTGGATGGGGTTCTCCTTGCGATTGTAGAGGGGAGGGCAAACAACGTCGTAATTGTCCAAGAATCAATTACCTTCTCTTGGATGTCGTCGTGTCGTTAGGGATATGGAACTCGAAGGACCGATTGTAGATGAGTGCGTGCAAGAGATACAACAGGCAGCCGTGCTGGAAGGCACTGGTTGGCAATCAAGCCATTCTATGTCGATTCTAATGTGAATAAATCATTATTTAAACGATTAATTAGCTGGTTTTATTAATTTTTATTTTATTGATTAGTGCTAATACAAAAAACACACAACTAATACAATGTTTTTCTATGTCAATGACAAGTTGTTTTATCAAAAATAAAAAAAGAAAACGCCGCTTTTGCAAAACTGTAAAAAGCATGGTAAATTCAGAGAAATAAAAGAGTATTAATTCCATAACGTTTACGATACGCAGACTTTCCTTCAATATATAGTCCTACCAATTTTCATACATTTTTATTCTTGAAAATATTTTTTGTTACTGGTTGTGACCATAAATTATGCGTGATTAACTGTACATACTTCTGTTTACGACCTAAAAATTAATGTAGGAAGTGCTATAGAAATGGATTTTTGAAACAGAGTAGCACTATTTTACAATACCCTTGCATATTGTTTCATCTACGTCAAAATGAAAAACTAACCGGAATTTTTCGTGTTTTTTCAACCCTTTTTAGCATTTCCATTTCATTCTCAAAGCCGCGCAAATAAAACGTAAATAAAACGCTCTATTTGTGTACTCTCTTTACAGTCTACACTGATTTACGTTCTTTCTTTGCGTCGTCACCACAAGCTCTTGACAGCTCTACGTAGGTGCATATTTTATGAACGTCAAAGGTTATGTAGAATGATTCAATGTCTCTAAATATTTTCTAAATACAAGAATAATCTGTCACTGAAACTCGTCCCTAGCCACCAATTATCACACGTCGTACATTCAAAACCACTCACACGGTTCGTTTGTCCAGTTCTAACTGGAAAGGAACTCGTTTCTTGTAATTTAGACGATATATCAAAATATTGGGCGACTGCATCTCATTGACACACACACACTGACACTCACACACACACGTGTATGAATGTGTGTATATATATATATATATATACTATATATATATATATATATATATATATATATATATATGCATATGCAGTCAGTCACCCGACGTGCGTGCGTACAGGAAGACGGGCGAAATCGCTACTCAGCATCGTCACTTGTTATTTTTTCTTGCTTTTCGTTTTTTTTTCCTCTCGCACACTCATTTCAGGTGACGAGTCTCGCAACTCTCTGTCTCTCTACTCCACCCCGCTCTCTCTCTCTTGCTCTCCTCTCCCGAGCGCACTGTTTTCGAAATGATTTAGTACGAGGAAGCCGGGGGTGTCCCGTGGGACATAACTTATCTCTCCTTCGCTGATTACGGATTCCGTTGCAACCAATTTGTAGCTGGGGCCCCGCGAGCGTGTTTTTGTGACCTGCTGATGTTTTAATTTGGTTCTCCGCTCCCGCTTCGCTCCCGCTCCCGCTCCGGCCGCGCCTCCGCACTGCCCGTCGCCAGAGCGAGCCGACATCACTTCACGCGCGCATCGTCACACAAGAGACGAGAATGCGGCTCCCACTCTTTCTCTCGCCTGTAAGTGGCGGCTAACAAGCTGAGAATCTGTTGATGCAGTGACTAAGATATTGTTTCTCTAACTTCATAATTTACCGTTTGATTATGAAAGCAATTATATTCCATATTTGCACTCTATATTCACGTATTACCTTAATTTTAATTCTGATTTTTGTTCTTAACTCTCGGTACGGATAGGAGTATTCAAATATTAACCTTCGTTTAACGTAATCAAATTATATAATTTGAGCGTCCACTCAATTGCCTACTTGCACAGACGTTGCTACTGCAATAGTCAACTAACTCTCACTTCTCATTTCTTCGCAACACACATCAAACGACCTATCTTGCAGATAAAAGTAGAAGCTATTAAAATGTATATTCCGAACTGCAGTTCATAAGCAAAGAACAATAAATCAGCTGGGTAGAAAATGAAACCGAAATATTTTATGCAGGCGACCCAAACGGACGTCGCGCAGGAAAATGGAAAGGAGAACGCTGTCGTGTATATCTAATAAGCCTGCACTCTTCAAAACTGGTTACAGTTCATTGACCTCACATATTTCAAGTATCAAACAACAATATGTGTTCAAGAAGTTGCCTCATAAATGGGGAACAATGAAAAACTATATTTTCCATCACTGTCCTTTCTGTTTCATTTTTATCGTTGCATTACCAGTTACAACATGGAATTTCCGGGCTATATTTCTTGTTTCCGGACTCCAAGTTTTGCAGCTGTTTTCAAAATTTGAAATATATTCCAAACTAGTTTTTTATTAATTTTTAATAGAAATTCTATTCCAATTTGTTTTTATTTTGAAAGAAAAGTGATGGATCATATATACTAGTCACACCAGCAAATCACATATTCCAGAAAGGGTTAATGCACACAATTAAAATACATTAATACAGATATCGTACCTTCTAATTTGATGACAACGCTATGATGACTTTAGGTATAATACGAACCCAAATGGGAGAACGGACGTAACGAAAATAAAAACATTCTGCAGGTGCTATCCTTTGGCATTTAATTCCAGTGTGTAATTTACACAACGTTTATCAAGAAATCATTCAGAAATTACTCTCTCTATCCTTCTAACATCCGCAGAAATAGTTATAGGTAGGGATACAATTATCCTGACTCGGTCGCCAGCCTACTACCTCATCAATGCATTGCTTTTGTCATTGTCTGTGCACTCCTGTTTCACTTCGGCCTGAGAATTCGCACGCCGGCGATTTCCATACGCACAGCCCAGAACCCGCGCCGCCGCCGCCGCTCACCCCGCCCGAAAAGCAGGTTCCGCCGCGAGAAAGGCTTCTCTGCTCAGCCTGGGGTCCGGGCGAGGGGCTCCGCGAGAAGGAAGAGTGGGCGGCGCCGAGAGGGCGAAGGGGTGACAGGCGCGGGGGGGGCAGAGGCGCAGGGGGACGACGGGCCCTCCGAAGCGCTCCCGGGGAGCACGGCGCCGCGCCGCTTCCTTCCGAGAGCGGCCGTGGTGGCGCTGAAGAAGCGGCGGCTTCAGCAGGACGACGTCGCTTCCCTTCCACCGAGGCCCTCGCCGCGCCCGACGCGCTCCGCCGGGCGAAATTCGGCCATTCCTGCCCGCCGCCCCCGCCCCCGCGCACGGGATATTGCAAGTGAGAGTTACGATGTCAGGCGTCAGGCCGATGTAGAGCAAATAACGGACGTTGTTGAAATTTGTAAACGCTGCCGACAGCCGAGTAACCAAGTAAGTCATTATTTGTGCCAGCCAAGTATAGTCCATTATTTGTGATATCAACCAACAACACCCGTTACTTGGCAATAGAACACCCTGATATCACCCGTGTCTCACACATTTGTTTCCCAATACCTCCTTATAAAACTTCATAAAAAATAATTTTCATTTAATAGGAGCACTCATACGCTATATGTTCATTCAACACATATATTTCGATTATTCTTAACGGACGATGAAATGTTAAAATTCTTAACAGAAGCCGAACGTTAAGAATGGATTTTTTTCTCTGGCTGCGTTAGTATGTTGATATGACAGCAGTATATTAGGAAAAACGAATTTCATACCGCGACTACTGGCGCATCAGCATCTGACTACAACTGCTTCTGTCCTACCTCCGTGAAGGGGGAGCTGTCTTGCCTTGTTCCCCATCACGTCAATTTATCTTCCTCTAGCCTTAATGTCTTGCGGCGCGGAAAAGGCAAACTATCACGACTACCAATATTATTCGTATCATTATAAATTAACTTCCAATGCCAAGAAAGACAAGTACCGGATCTGTGCTTCTTCTCTTGTCCCATACGACTCATCGATGTGGAATAAAAAAAGACTTGGTCTCGTCAACTATCCTCGCAGTGAAAGACACTGTACTCTCTCCGCCGCTACGTGCCCGCCCCCGCCGTCATCCCCGTCGCCTCGCCAGCCACCGCCACCACCACCACCGCCGCCGCCGCCGCCGCCGCCACGGCCGGCGCCACAGCGCCTGCAGGTAACAAAGCCGTGGCCCCGCGCCCCGCCGCACCGCCTCGCCTCGCACTGGCCCGTCCACTGCGCGCGGCGCCCCGTCCCTCGTCTTTTTTTCACTCTCAGCCTCCCCCTACCGCCCCCTCTCACTCTCTCTCTTTCTCTCTCTCCGCGGCGCGCCGTCTTCGTCTGCCTCCTCGCCGTCCTGATCCACCGCCGCCCTCCCGGAGGCGAGTAACGAGCGGGGCCCCGCCGAACGCGCAGCACGGAGCGGGGCGGCGCGAGGCGGCGCGGGGCGGCGCGGGGCGGAGCGGAGTGGCGCGGAGCGGAGTGGCGCGGAGCGGAGCGGCGCCCGCCGCCGCGCGGCCGCCCGCCCGCCTGGGCCAGGGGGTGTGGCGGACACGCACACACCGGCACACGGACGGACGCCCGGCCCGCCGCCGCTGCGGCATCCAGCTCGTTCCCGCGCCGCGCCGGCCGCGGGGCCCCGCGAGGCAGGCGAGCCGCCTTCAGCACCCGCGTGCGCCACGCCACGCCACACCACACCCGCCGCCGCCGCCGCCGCCGGCGTCGTCGCCAAAGCTGGCATCGTCGAAATCGAGAAGGGGCGGGACGTAAGAAAATGCGAGGATGCGAGGAGCGTCGAAGCGAATGACGATATTTGCGTCAAGGTCGATTGATTGATTAGTGATTTCGGGCGCGTCAACGACTAAATCATTACTCCCGGAAGTGTAGTATATATTTCCCCCGAGGGTCTTCGCCAGCTGAATGGTGAGATCCGGTGCCGAACTACCGTCGGCTAGAGGGGTTTTTACCAAGCAGGTATCTTCCACCACCGAGAAACCGCTCCAGCCGGGAGAAGCATTAAGTTCTCGACATATATGGTAGTAAAGCGCATGTAAGTTTATGTGTGTGTGTAAGGGGAAGTGATAGGGCAGGAAAGAGGAAGGAAAGATCGCGCGCGGTCCGTGGCCCGTTCGTTGGGGTACCGGCATTCGTCAGGTGTTTATTGAGAAACCACAAAACACTCCCGATCAGAGCAGCCAGCACCTAGAATTCTCCTCCAGAAAGCGACTGAACTCGTCCTAGCTATCTAGCTAGTGTCGAAAATCCTACCACCGTCGGGACGCGAATCTAGGACCTCCCAGTTAGAGGTACTGCAAGACAAGGTGAATGTGAACGCAGGAGATAAAATGAGAGAATCAGAAATATTTCTTTCATAAGACTCTTTTCTGGAAAATAGCAAATAGTTGAGTAATTAAATAATTACTCGGAGAGCAATACCCAGTGAGTATTGTGTAATAAATAATATGTAAAAATAATGCGTGTATATTTTGTATAAAAGATACTGAATATATTATTATACGTCCTAAAGTCATTTGAAAGTAAGTTGGCTTAAACAAATTGAAGGCAAGAAATTTTGCAATCTACTCCGCATAGAGTATACTTCTCTGAACCCAGCGCTTGTTAGTGGTCCAGGAATACCCGGGAATTTGAGAATGAAAGGAGACTGACGTAGAGAGGCAGTGGAGTGGTGGAGGCGGATGTGGAGATGACACGAGATCTGAACATGGCGTTGCAGTATATGACGGGGATATGACGTTTTAGTCTGCACCAGGAAGTGAACAAGGTGCTCGAGTGTTGGGACAACGAAGTTTAATGTGTGCTCTGAGGATGCGGGAAGGTGAGTGGCGGAAGTGACTGTGGCAAGAGATCGGATGTTGTGAAGTGCGAGTGATGCAGGTTGATCGAAGGTGAAGGGTGAAGGGCGAAACCGAAGAATGTTGTAGTGGATAGGACGTGAAAATGATTCTGGATGTGAGATAGGCCAATTCACGATGGCAAGAGAACGATTAGGATGGAGGCAGGAATGTTACGGATGTTGGGAGAGGAGAAGGTATTATTTAACTGACGGGGAGTGGAATGCAGTGATATGTAAGGAATATTGATAGACAGAGAGAGGGAGGGGAAAAAGAGAGGGATTGTGGAAATAATCCGTAAGACAATAATCAAGAAATAGAAGATATACTCATTAGGAGGTGAAATCATGTCACAAAGGTTCTCCAGGAATACCGGGTGATAAATGTTTCATTGAGAGGCGAACATTTTCATATGTAAATGTTGGTTTTCTTGCAGACATAAATATCCACTTTCTTTGCATCCTGTTCGATCTTAATTAACTTTATTGCAACGAACCGAAGACCTATTGATCATGATCTTTTTCTCTCCTGCATCCATCATCCCCTAACTTATTTCTTTACTGCCCTTTGAAGAAATCACAAATGGTTAATAAAACCAACTGATTGCGCCAAAGATTCATGCACTGACACTTGCAGTTAATTTTTTCTCCTCTTACCTCTTCTCATATTATTTCTTTTCTAACGTCTGTCTTATATATATTTTGTCACTTCCTTCCCTCTCGTCCACCTGTCTAATATTACGTAACTCCTGCAACGTATGTACACCTGCCACAAAGAGAATAAAGACGACTATGACTCAACTTCGTATATACCTTTGCCTCCTCTGTACCTCGCATTCTTTTCTTCCGCCTCATCGTCACTTCTAACCTCTCGCCGCGCTGATGGAAAACATCCACGTGGTCACTGACCTTTCGCCCAACGCCCTAAAAATCATGTTTAAACGCCACTGATCGCATCCACTCTGTCAGCGCCTTCACTGAACTCACACTTCACGGGAATGATATGTACACTTTTATCATTTAGTAATTCGTATAAAATAACTTTTTTAAGTTGCACATCCCGCATGACAGGCTATTAAATTTTGTCACGTTGTTGCAAACTGTGATTTTCACGGACGTCTGTCTGTGAAGGGAGAAGTAATTTAAATCGTACGTAATTTCTTAGACTAGTAGTTTAGTTAATATTCAGTGTTACATTTTTAACAACGTATAACCGGCACTGAATTACATATTTTGTCAATATAAAATATCAACGGGATCTAGCAATCTCTGCGGAAAAAAAAAGGTTGCCATTACAAATTGTATTCGAGGATCTGGGAAGTTATATATTGGTACAGATTCCATTCCTTGCGTTGAAAGGTTGTGGAATTTTCAAAGGTTCATCAAGTTGGTTACGTAAATGTGGAGACTCGCGCACACACTAACATTCATATATTTATCCTATATTTATATTAGTTATGTCTCAACGTTTCGTTTCAAATTTCTGCAGTAGTATTAGCAACCATTTAGTGATTAGAAAAAAAGGAAGTGCCCATTATTTTCCTCCTCCCTCCGCTTGGCTACAATTTGGCCGATATCTGTTGTTCTGAGGCGCGTTCTGCACATGTTCATTTGAGCGGCGCCTGCAAAGAAACGGACGCAACGAGGTTAACGCTCATTTATAATTTACAGCGCGCGGCGCGCATTTACGTCGCTCACGCCGCGCTCTTGCGCCGAAGGAGCCCGGGAGCGCCAGCGCTCACCGCACTGCGCCACTGGAGAGCCTCCGGCGGCGGCGGCAGCGGCGGCGGCCAGGCACAAGAGGAGCTCGTAAAATACGCGGCGAAACGAGCGGCGAGCGCGCCAAAGAGCAGCGCGTCGCATTAAGGCCTCTCGCCCGACAGCCGACGGTGGCGGCGGTGGCGGCGATGGCGGTGGTGGCAGCTGTGGCGGCGGCGGTGGTGGTTGTGGTGCTGGTGGTGGTGGCGGAGGTGGCTTCGGTGGTCGCAGGGCGATCGCGGACGCGGCTGGGATAGCGGAAGCGGCGGGGGCGGAGGTAGCGGCGGGGGTGGCGGCGGCGGGGGGAGAAGGAAGCGCTCGCAGCAGTTGACGATGTGCGTCAGCAGGGGCTCATCCCCCCCGCGACCGCCGACGCAGGCATTATCGAGCCGCAAGAATTCTCCTCCACTATTAAAGAATTCGACCCAGTTAAGAAGATACTGTCGACAATTCGTCACCGTCGGTAATCGAATCTAAGATCTCCCGGTGAATTACGCTGCAGAGACAATTGCAAGGTTGTCACTGAGCCATCGTAGCCTGTTAATCTGATCGCCTTCCACTGTTGGGGCCAAGGTTGAAATCCCGGAAGATCCTTTTGCAATTTGTGCGAGTGTGTGGCTGATTTTCTTGGGGTTCCCTGGTTTTTCCTTTCTCACATTCCACCATTCATGACAAAGTTAGTTCGTGAATAGATGATTTAAATAGTAAAAAGTGTAATAATAATAATAATAATAATAATAATAATAATAATAATAATAATAATAATAATATTAATAATAATAATGGAAGGAATGAAAATACGGTCCATGTTAATTGAGAAGCAGAGAAAACTGGATCACCGCCATAAATTCCATGTAGGATGATAGAAATTTTAATCCTAACACAGAAAGCGTTAACTCTATTTTGAGAGTTTGCTCCATGTCCATCCGCAGCAACCGTGGAACGTTTTGGGTGTGGTTAATATTTTCAATATTGTGTTTTCATCACTTTAAAACACGTCCTTTTATGATTTTCCATGTGGTAGAGAATTTTCTTACCTATCTTTTCTGAAGATCACGCGCGTACCCTGCTTTCATTTTTATATCCCTCTTTCATCATTCATGTCACAACAATCATCATCAACATTCGTTCATTTTCATTTCCGGAGCAAGTCCAAATGACTCAGCAGCCAGGGAACACAAAAACAACCCATGTGCTAGCGTATGCCTCTAACGCATTCGTATAACGTTGGCTTAGGCTTCGGAAAGTTGAGAATTGTGCAATTTCATCGCATCTATGAAGTCGGCGTTCGTGTTCCTCTATAAAGATTTTCACAAGAAAAAAGTACGTTCTTTGTCACATTACGTCTATAGTCTGAAATGCGGTGTTTTAATACTTCCGTAACACCCGAAAGAAAATTAATTCCTGATGAACGATGACGGCAAATGATACGGACCTAAGAGCGTTAAAGGATAATACGCAACTACACGACAGCCGTGAAATTCTAATGAGTAAAACTCGTGTTAATATAAGGTAAAAACTCGTGTTTATACAACTATTTTCAGATCAAATTCCTCTTTCGTCAATTTCTTCTAATAAACGATCGTATGGGATGAACTTGGCTCCAGCTGAGGAAGGCAAGCAGTAGCGAACCTGATTGTTCATCAGAAAATCAGACAGCACAATGAACCTTAGGTCTCCGATGACCCGGAAATAAATATGTAAAGCGAGTGACCGAAGTGATCGCGGGGTTATTGAAGCAGTGCAGCAACTTTGTGTGTATGTCTCGTTCGAATCCGGTCCGTGTTTATGGGGGTCGACAGTGACACGTAGCTTGCCGTCATTGAGGTCTTCTCACACAATAGCCAGCGCACTGCTAGCGCCTCGACACCCGATGCGTGACCTCTGGCAATCTGGAGGCGTCGTGCACCGACTTAGGTGGCTTACGGCATCAATTGATGTCTCTGCTGTCCCTGTGACCGGGAGGTTCTAAGGTTTGAGTACCGATGGTAGTAGCCTAACAAAGGAACCGCGCGCACTCATTTCCTTCCTCGTCCTTGTCCTATCCTCGCTCCTTACTTGCACCCTCTCACACTTACATGCACTACGCTACAACACCTGCTGACCAGTTGTAAACTTAGAGCTTGTCCCAACTGGGGCGGTGCCCCGCTGGTGGAGATACGTGGTCGCGGAAGAACCCGCAAGACGACAGGGACGTCGGCTTTGTATCTTCGCCATCCAGCGGGGGAATATGATCGCCACCTACCGCGATACAAATATGCACTACACTTACGAGACTAATGTCCTAAGGAGTTGACGCGTCCGGAATCACTAATCAGTCAGTCGAAGATGGACTCGTCGCCTTCTTTGCGCGAGCGACCCCGAGATGTTTGGCGGAGCGCAAGCGTGACTTCCGCGGTTCGAATCCCGTCCCTCTTTATGCGCTTCCGCTAAGACCGACGCATTTCTCGACGCTAGGGAGCTCGTAACTTCAGTGACCGGAGCGACCCGTTGTTTCGTCTGCAACCGACGCATTGTGCGTGTACTAACCGGTTCAAATACTGCGTGCAATAATATTATGCCTCCCGGCAGCTGTGGCGTAAAGGAAACGTTCTTAGACTTCAGAGGACATATAACGTACGTAAGTAACGTAAAACGTATGTGATCTTGGATGTTTGGTGTGAGGTACTTGCATTGCATGTTTGAATTCTGATTTTAAGGTCCTGACCCTTAGATGTCTTCACTAGTTTAACGAATCATGTGACTCTCAAAATTAATTTCCCAACGCGATTGCAGGTCAGTCTTTTGTATTTGCAAAACATGAAACAACACATGCAAGGATCACTGTATAGACATAGAAATATAATTAATTTAGACTTTCAATATTCTCTCAACTTCCCCAAACTTTTTAAATCTTTTCATAGCATAGATCAATAGCAATTACAAAGAACATAATTTTAATTTTAGACTAATCCAATATATCGTTGCTGTAACTTACAAAAATTCGAACATGTCGAATGCTTGTAGATATATTTCAACGCAGAAAAAGTGTTTTCGATTTTTTTTAAAATAAATCATATCTTAAATATATAATTCTTAAAGATCTATTTTTAAAATGTTTGGAATTCAATTTTATAGTCATATTATGCGGGGATAAACTTTATTCTCTTATTTGTTTGAAAACATTGCATTTGTAAGTTCCACACCAAGACATGATATTGTAACAGGAATCTTAAGACAATCTCTATAGAGTCTATTCATGACGGGGCATGTTGTCAAACAAGTACACAGAGCTTTCAGTCATGACTTATTGTGGTAATCCATCATTGGTATAGGGAGTTCATGGAAGTACTGCAGTTGCACTGACAGGTATCGGTGCAGCCGAAGAAAACGATCGTGTTTCAATAAAACGTCTTTTGTTGCGGAACAACGTTCATGGACTCATGAATTCTTAGCTGTTGTCGCTCATAAATTTCCCCTGATGGACATACACGAGTCGATTGGTCATGCTGTTTCACGCGGAAAGAGATTCACGACCCACGTCGTGCTATTTTACACCCTGCACTTTGAGACGATGGACAAAAAGAGTACACAGTAACACACAATGGCAAAACCAGTTGGCGTGCTATGTCTTTTAAGACAGTTGAAGGAGAATGACGCCTGCTGCATTTACGTATTTTATTGGTAAATTATTTTTGCCATTATCTCATTTCATAAAATGCCTGCAACTTCACTGATCGGATGCTGGAACAAGTACGCGGTTATGAAAGTAGGCGAAGTCTTTCTCGCAAGTTTTAATTGCCGTCTGCATCCAGTATTCCAAGGTCGTCTGGAGAGGAAGTGATGCTCATGACGATAGTAGGAGTGAGTTTGACAAGGCTTAGCTAAACGATTAAGACTCGTCGCTCTACGGTCGGTTCTACCGCGCAAAAGCTGTGCTGTCTTTGGCGCAAGATGAACAACCAAGTCCACGCCCGAGAGTCACGATCCTTTGGGAATTGTACATGACCCAACCAGTGTACGGCTTGTGCGCAGAGTCGCTCACACCCGAGAGTCTGTACCGATAACGAGCTGAAAGAAATTTCAAAACCTTGTGGGAAAAGAATAATATTTGTTAGTACCGTCATGAAATTGTATTTACAAAACCTCAATGTAACTTATTCCAAAATGTTTTTTTCGAGGAAATGTTACACAGAAATTGAACAGTTGTAGCAAAAAAACAAGAAAAAATTGGTGCGAAAAACAGATATTCAATTTTAATGATTTATCTACGCAATCAATTTGATTCACTACATTTTATTTTCTATTTTTCGTGCAATATTTTTATACATATTATTATGAGTTATATAATTGGCCTTCTAGTGTGTGTCTCTAATTGCATCGTAATGAGGTTTGTCTACTATAAAACATCTCCAGGACCTAATGAATAGAATACGAGGCCAGAGAACACTACATGTTTATGGTAACGGAAAACGAAATTTTGAATATTTAAGCTTCATGCTCAAATATGTATTTATTTGAGTTCAAAAATAACATTTAAAGAATCAATTGGAGTCTGTTTTGAAGAAAAATAATCGAACCAATACAAATGGTTTTATTTGTTTCGTGGTATCTATTATGCACTAAATGCAAATTATTTTAAAAACATTTTGATTTTTTTCCAAAGACGTGATATGTTGGACTTATTACTCATTATAAAATAACATGTTTTCCTAAAGCCTATTGTACTAATACAGACATAATTAAGAACATCAATCGCGAGTACATTTTGCTTCTCTAACATACTATACATCCTGCGAGAGTAATATAAATAGATAATTAACTGGCAAACTTCCAAAACCCTTTAACGCTCATCCGCCACATAGTCCCAGCGACACGCCGTCGCCGTGCATGTCATTTCCGTGAGTTCTGGCGTCGGTGACTCGAACGCACGAGTCGGCGGCGAACCCACGCGGGCCCTGCCGAGGCGGCGGCGGCGGTGCGGAGCATGGCTTGGCGTGGCGTGGCGCGGTGCGGCGCGGTGCTGCGCTGGGAGTTTCCCGCACAGACAGAGGGGGCGGGGGGCGAGCGTCGGGAGAATTTCTCCAAGGCTATCAACGATTTCTTGCCCGATGCGGCGCGGCTGGCGGAGAGGAAGGGACGGGGAACAACAAAACGCAGCCGGGCAGCGGCGGCGGTGGCGGCGGCGGGGCAGGCAGCGAAGAGAATGCCGCTCGAGAGTACTGCGAGTAACGCGAGGGGTTTTGTTCGGCGTAGCGCCAGGAGAATGCCGCCTCTGGCAGAATGCCCGCCTTTGCGTCGACCGGTGGTAGAATCCACGATATGTTATGGCTCCTGTTCGTAACGGAGGAGGCTGTCCCTGCAGGATTTTTAAGTTCGCGGTATGACGCGCACCGAGCTCACTTGGGTGGCTCTTTTAGGGGCGACCGAATCTCTCAGGGCGATTCGCGAGTTTTGGCGATAACCGTTTGTTTCTTTCTGCCTCGCTGACGACTTCCAGCGAAATTTCTGATGGTGATATCTCTTGGAACCAATCAGAAAGATACGACTGGGGAAATATGTGCTATTGGCTCTCTGAAGGAAAACGGACATTTTGAGGCTTGTAGTACACGAGAAAGCCACGAGTCCCGTTGTGGATACAATAAAATAAAACATTGCAATGCAAATTGATACGATAGTAAACGAACGAAGCTGAAGCAATTCAGGAAACATATAAAGAGGACATTGTCATTTATTTCTCACTTACAATCATTAATGACTATCATATTTCCGAAGTGAAGAGTAACTGCCAATTGTATAATTCATAAGAATGGTTGAGACAGGTTTTCGAAACAAATTTATTTCGCGTGAGTTTGATATAATCTCACGGTGCTTCCAGATAATTGAGATCACGATTACGTAACGTGGACGTAATGATATAAGTCTATCTTGACTGAGGGTCTTGTAAGACCACGCAAAAGACATTCAAGTAGGAAAAAAATAATTCGGAAATTTCGCTGGCGACGCGCAGCATGAGCAACACTGAGGGAAGAGGGAACGAAAACAAAGTGTGACGTCATCCTACCGCTGCCAGCAAGACCTGCCACCTCCACATGCCGCGGCTCTGGCTGCACCTACCTGTAACAAGGAGAGACAAGGCGCACGTTAGTTTGTGAGGCAATTTACATGGGCAGGTAGCGAGGAACACATTGCTTTACTGTTTAACATCTGCATTGTTCGCACTTCTATTTATCTACATAATAATGCACAGGTCGCGTTAACAAATAAGCAAAAGACAAGTGACTTTCTTTCATGATGCACAGGAAATGAATAGTAAAGAAATAATAAAAGAAGACAGAAGTAATTGATAGAAAATCTAGTTCCATACATAAATGTTTTATAAACAGAACTTCACAATTGTAATTTCAATCGTCTTTTAAGGTGAGTATTTTATAAATACTTTACACATTTAATTCATGAGATACAAATAAAAATCATGTCATTTGCTTCTACCTTATTTAATATAACTCATCATAAACATTTTTTAACGTGAAATACTTGCTTATTTTGCAGGACAGAAGAGCTATTTAATTTTTTAATGTGACGTATAGTCGTATACTTAAAACAATATACATTTTAATTCACAATACATTTCAATCAATTGCTACGCCATCATTATTCATTAGTACATTCACTGAATTTCAGAAAAATCAGTGAATTTTTTGTTTAAAACGTTTCAGGCATTCAGATGATTAAACATTTTATGTTCGACTTAAGTAGCTTCTTCTGAAGCATTATATGATGAGATATTTTATACTCTAGCTGCACCCTTAAATCCCATTTCCCTTAAGTAATTTTAACAATATTGTCTCTCTCGTCAAGATTCTGAAAAATTGTAACGTAGCGTTTTTGACATACGAAATGTTCTCTCGAATATAAATTTAAGGGCAATGAAATACAGTATCTCCATTCTACGAAGATTTACAGCTTATAATTAAGTTTGCAAAAGATAGGGACTACTTTTGTCTACAGAAACATTTAGAAACTCTCAAATATAATTTGTTCTCTTTTTTTATTTTTTATAACGCACACACTTTGACCAAGTATTTTCCACATTGTCAAGTTTTATTGTCGGAAAAGTCACTGAAATATTTTCAGAGTTACACAAACTCTGTACGTTTTATTTAGAATGATGTTCACTAGTAATTTTCCTTAAAATTATTAATCAATCAAAATTTTCAATACACACGTAAATAGAAAAACACATTTAATTGAGGGTTTTATTGTTTCGATGTATAGGCTTTCAATGTCGTGATTTCATGACATTAAAATGTATGAAGAAAAAACTTCACAATGATTAAATATAAAAATGCGATAATGTAAGTGACACAAAAATAAAAATAAATTGTATAATAATAATAATAATAATAATAATAATAATAATAATAATAATAATAACAGTAATAATAAGGTAATAAATGTAATACTGAAATAAGCAACTTGTGTAACAAGAATTACAAATAACGTCGACCAAGAACCGCGCCATCATTTTACACATGCACCACTCTGCCGTAGTACTGCCCTGTACTCGAAAGCTCGTTTTCTTAATCTTCGCGACTCCACTCCCATTCCCAGACGTGGTATCCCGACGGCGTGGCGTCCGCATGGCGTCTAGCGCGTCCCCTGGGGCGTCCGCTGCGGCGGCGACGGCGGCGTCGCGCGCGCTGACGGGGCACCCTGTGCGGCCGACGCGTCCGTGTCGGCCCGCCGCGCCGCAGGAAAATTATAAGCGCGAGCCCCGCCCCACCGCTGGGCCCCGTTAGCGGCCCTGGGCGCAGCCCGCGGCGCCCGCTCCGCCGCCGCCGCCGCCCCCGCCGCCGTCGCCACCGCCTCCGCCAACCCCACCGCTACCGCCACCGCCACCGCCACCGCCACCGCCACCGCCACCGCCACCCCCACCGCCGTCACCACCGCCGTCGCCACTACCATCGCAACCGCTGCCATCACCGCCGCCGCCGCCGCCGCCGCCGCTGCTGCTGTTGCACCCGCCGCCACCGGCACTCGCCAGGCCGCCACGAGGCGATATTCGATATTACCCGCCGACGGTTTATGTTGCGGATGTACTACGTGTGTTTGTTGTAACCTGTTTTCGGCTGCCGTGCGTGCGAGTCGGGAGGACGGCTTAGTGAAGTGAGGCGATACGCGCGTGTGCACGACGAGAACTTGGATGAGGACGTGCACGCGCGGGGAAGATTGTATGATGAATACAGTGATGCACTGCATTTTGTTACTGATGATTAAGCGGATTCAAATAGGGTAGAAAATGGAACGATAAGTTATGGATCTAAATTGTGTTTAGGTCATGAGCAATTTGGCGACGACATAGAAATCCCGTATCATTCCAGTCATTTATTTGTACCACTATTTGTTCATCATTTACAATTACTTTGTTACAATCATCTCCATACCAATAATTCATTTTCAGAGCACTTTCATGCTAACGGATCAAAATATGTGCATATAAATGATATTTTATATTGCGTATTATTACGATGTATTGATAATAAATTAATAAAACTATTTAATTTGCCAGTACGTATTCATTATATCTTTCCATCGGAAGTATTCATCGTTTCCGAATGAACTTATTTTCTAAAGCATGTATATTCTGTATCTTCGGTAACAGACAACTTTGTAACCCGTCAACATCTTAGTAAATATATTGAAGGAGAACAAATATTCTTACGCAGAAGAAAATATTAAATTTGCAGAAGGAAGGAATATCGTCACACGGCAGAGTATTTATCATTAGCAATTTCTTGCACACTTGTTCTCCTTCGCACGAATACGAGTAAAGCAGTGTTTACCTGTATCGTGGAGTAAAAACTTCGCTATTGAGCAAGTTCTGATAGTGGGCTGAGATAAAAATGCACAAGCGCCTCTTGCACGCCAGTCGAAAATACTTTGTCATTTGCCCCCTCCCTAACATATTCATGCTACCGGTTGTTACCTTGTGACCACAATCAGCTTTTTTGATTTCGCAATAGGGTGATAGCATTGGAACTACAAAATGCGTGTGTAGGAATGTTCGATGACGCATTTCTGTAATCGAGCAATTCGAATGTGTTTTAAATAACCCTAACTTGAGCATATTTCTTCAAAAGGTGCAATTATAGGATGCAATAATGTGTAATGGATGAAATAAAAGAACACTTTTTAATTTATTATTTCTTATCTTAAATATGAATAATTTCTCAACTAAACAGAACTAAATTTAAAAATAAATTAGATGCCAGAATTAAAATTGTTTATTACACAAATTTAGGAATATGAAAAATAAGAAGTAAGTAATTATCCTTTAAAAATTAGAAACATATTGATTACTCATTAATATACTTTGAGTCATAACTAGTCCATTAAATTGTTAAATGCATATCAAAGTACACAATAAGGTAAAACTTCAATGGACCTTCTTGTCGTATTCCACAATACATGCATTCTTACTTAGTACATACGGTCCGCTTAAATGTGTTTATGTACTCTAAACAAACAAGACATTATCTCCATTTTCTCCCATTATCGATGACAGCTATAATGAGACATAATTGTGTGACTGAAATAATACTTGTTCGCTACCTATGCACTCACAACTCTTCGGAAGTGACAGTTTGTAAATGCTTTGTTCCGTGAATATGAGACATCATTGTCATTGACATGTTTTCATTTTAATATTAATTTATTTTTCAGAAACAAATCGTTTGTAATTATTATTAACGCTTTCACCTCTTATATGTGTCGTTAGATGTTAAGTTGGATGTGAATGACAGATTTTATGTTGAAAGAAGGCATGTAATTAATTTGCATATTCTTACAGAATGTATAAGTCGCAATGTAATAGCAAAAAAGTACGATTCTTTTTATCAATTCATTGTGATTTTCAGTTCACAAATGAAATGGATGCAATGGAAATAAAAATAAAATGGAATTCCAGGTCATGAGATTATTTAATTACGCTGTGAAGTGATATAGTCTTCAACAAAAACTGTTATGTCTGAATAGTCGAATAGTCTACACGAGGCTGAATGAACAAAAAAAATCGTCGTTTTCGGGTGAAGGATTTCATAACGTCCTCTTCCTACGAAATACCTTCGTAAGAGCGAGAAAGTAAAAAAATGCAGTCCTACGTTCTTCACCATGCTGCCCACATTAAAGCAACGCCCTTCAATGAATTCACTGCTATGAAACATATATGTCATGAATTAACTTTCTTCAAAGTCGCTATTTAGTAAGAATACAACTTCAGCGCAGATTGAAGGAATACGCCACATAAAATAGTTTAATGATATGAAATAATAACCACAAGAATATAACATAAATCTTGGCGTGATCTAATGAGCAAGTTACGTCATGTCAAATGAGGAGTAACATTAGAGAGGAGGAGGTTGCATGACATCTGTTATTAGAGACACTTCGTCCGAGGCATTAATTCGTGAGCTGCATACGCGCCTGAACCTCGCGATTACACTTGCTCTGGATTCTTCCCCGACGGCATTCCTACGCACTTCAGCCGAATCTCGCCCGTGGGCGCACAGCGGCGAGGGGCGGGGCTCATGTCCCGGAGGTAGGGGTTTAGAAAAGGGAAGAAGTAGTAGGAAAAGTATTTAGACTTGATCTTCTGGTGGGAGGGAGTGCATTGACAATGGTATGTACGAGTATAGACTAAGACGTAAAATGAGTTTACACTAATACAAACTACTTTTGATGATCATGGTTTCGGTGAGTTGAAGACACAGGGGAATGTTGAATGAGACTAAAGCCAATAATTATAATAAATTCATTGCTTTCGAAAACTGAGTTCTTAAATGGAGTGTTCTTCCGCGTCACTACTTGTCCAAAAATAGTCAGCGAGTCTTAACTGACACTAGGCTAGCATTTATGTTTTTGGAAACAATAAAAAGAAACAATATCGTTTCACATTCTTCTCAAGAAAATCGTCCCAAAAATATTTACCAAGATAAATTAGCTTTTTTCCTGAATCAATGCCTGTCTGGTACAGGAGGTCAGCTGTGAGCGGAAGACTGCATACTAGAAGTCACAAAGTGACCCCTCATCTATATTGTATTGAAGCCATCGCGATAGATGTCTTGTCAGCGAGTTCGAAGGTGGTGATTTTCGAAGTGAAGACGTTGATGTTCGAAGGCGATAAGAATCGAAGTTCCCGACGCTGGAGGCGGCGATTTTCATAGTCGCTGACTTTTGAACGATATGTGACTCAAGGTCCCTCGTCGGCTATGAGAGGACGGCGGGGTCATCCGGAAGCGGAGTAGTGCGGACAAGTGCGAAGCGGGAGCGTTGGCAGATCCTCGCACCTGGCCGACCCGCCAGCGATCGGCAACCGGCAGCGGGGCACGAGGAGGCGGCGGCGGCGGCGGCGCGGCGCAGTGGGCGAGTCGGAGAAGAAGGATGCGCCATCGCCCGAACGCTATCATTATCCCCCAGCGGCGGCGGAGGCGGCGGCTGTTGCTCTGGCGAAGCCACTCGCTAATTGAAGCCAGATCCCGCGCGCGGGCCCATTCAGCACACTCGCCCGCGCCATTCAACAGGGCACGCGCCTCGGCCGCCGCCGCCGCCGCCGCCGCCGCCGCCGCCCGCCACGACGGGTCCTGTTAGGGCGCGGTCGAGGTGGGCGGGGTGGGCTGGGCGGGAGCGTGGGAGGGGTTGGACGCGACCGCGTGCCGACCTCTACTAACCGCCCGCCCACGTCCATCTGGTTGATGCCAGCAGCAGGGGTTGAACCCTGGCCCTGGGGTGTAATTTACAGATAAGCAATGTAGCCGCATGCTTTTGTTTTGATTTCGAACGCAGTGAACTGTGATTGGTGCCTTGCGTGTGATCTTGTTTCGTAAGTGAAAGTATAGAGTATTGTTATTTTCGTTAAGGCGTTTTTGTCTTTTTTTATGTGATCACGACTACAATGTTGCTTTAGAAGCTAAGCATCCACAAACAGATTTCATTGTAGGAGTATTAGTAACATATGTAAGTTAATATCTCACTTCATTCTCCTTCTGTCTAATGGAGAGCTTAGGAATAAATAATGTTTATAAGATTCAGGTCGATTAAACTCTGGTGTCTGGAATGTTCTGCTACAGCGGTTATCAACTTTCTTCTCCTTCAGAAAAACACATTTTGAGTACTTAGTGTGCAATTAATAGCAAAAAAAGAACAAAATAATATTGTTTTTTTAAACGTATTTTCCATATTGCATTCGTTACGAACAACTACACAAATAATCGTAAAACATCTAGAGATTAACATGAATGTATTCTAGCAAACACTTTCGCTTACAAAAATGATTAAAAAATTAATACGAAATAATATTCACTCTATTAAACTCAAAAGAAAATTTAAATATCTTCAATATCAATGAAATATTAGATCTTAACTAATTATGTGAATTAGGGATCTACAATGGTATACACAGTATATGCCTTTCTTTAAAAAAGGAATTCAAAGTATGGTATGATGAATAAATGTCTCTCCCCAGGTCGCATACATAGTCTCAAAAGTGTCTTACAATAAATTCCTCTGGACGTAAGTTTCCTCCGTGTTATCTCACTCATAACATGTTTCGTATTTCCGGCTCTAAGTGCATTCCAAAATGGGTCTGGAAGTCTTTTAAAGGCGAATAATTAGATTTGGATTCCTATGTCGCGAAATTTCCATCAAGTGAAGAAGAGAATGATAAGTTTGTCTTAAGGCTTCCGCTTCGTGTTACCCTATTAATGAAAATGGGTAATTTATTGTCCCATTTAGCCGCATGAAAACTGAGACGTCGAGCAGAACATATTGGGCGGAAAGGCGAGCGAAATCTAAAGGGCAGTTCCCCGCCAGCTCACTTCGCGTGGAGGCAGCGAGCAGCGGGGAGTTCGGCGTGAGGTAGGTGGGGAGGGCGGGAGCCGGCGGTCGGGCGGTCCCGCGGGGCGGGAAGCGGGCGCGGTGCGTGGTGGGGTGGGGCGGGGTGGGGTGGGGCGGCGCGGTGTGGGGTGGGTCGGGGGCGGGGCGGGGCGGGGCGGGAAGGGGGCCGGGCTGGACGGGGATGTGTGCCAAGGCTGGCGGAGAGAGAGGCGGTGGCCGCGGGCGAGGCGAGAGCCGCGTTGCGCGGCGTGGCGCGACGTGGCGCGGCGCGGCGCAGCAGATGTGTGTCGCCGACTCCCCCCGCCCCTCGCCGACGCCGCGCCTACCGCGCCGCTCCCTGCCTGCCGCTCCTCGCAACTCGCCGCCCTTTCCCGCGTCGCCGCGCCGCCGTGAGGTTCTCCCACAGTGCGGGAGAGGATGTGAAGTGAAGGACGAGATGCAGGCGCATATTTTAAGGTCCCTTCTCAAAGGTTTGTCAAAACAAGACTTTCGCTCGCCAGTTCTGTGTTGGGGATTTCTGTAGAGAATAATAACAAATAGCCGCAAAGGGTAGTTTCCCGTTTCTATTCAATTCTATATTCTCATTACTCCTCTCAATTATATATATATTTTTTAAATTTCGGATCTGTTTGCAAATATTATGTTCTACGTATTATTTGTTAATAGAGTTTCCCTTTGAATTTTGGAATACAATTCGATTTTGTTTCACATCTGCACATCAATACAATGAAATATATTTTAATCGACATATCATTTGAATTTACTCAGGAAGCGGAACAACTATAAAAGTATCTTTTTATGCAGAAATTCAATCATTAAATGCACAAAAAAAGAAACAACTTAAATAAAGTGTTTTTAAAGAAAGAGAGGCAATGTTCGAGAAAGAATACGTTAAAACAATTGAAATATTCATATTCAGGAATAAATTCCGAAGGGATTAACGGAGGCTGCAGGTTCATGGCTGCGTGGTTACGTTTGGCATGGACGTAATTGTGATTGTCCCTTCGCCCCTCATCATCATCCTATCATGTCATAATTCACACTTCAAGGCCTAACAGCCTTGTACTGAGGGATACAGCTGAAAAGCTGATACTGGAAAAATTACAGATGTTAATCGTGTAGCGTGATTAGTAAAGGCCTATTCGCCAATAATAATAATAATAATAATAATAATAATAATAATAATAATAATAATAACAACAATAATAATAATAATAATAATAATAATAATAATAATAAGAAGAAGAAGAAGAAGAAGAAGAAGAAGAATGTTGATGATATGTGTAAAGACAATTTTTACCTGCATATTTTACCAGACATATTTTAATACCAGCAACACCTCAGCAACAAATCAATAAGCCCAGAGAAAACTGCGCTGGCTATATGTGCGCCCAACATTGAGCCCAAGTCGAGCGCTCGGCAAGCTGGTTGCGCAGGCCCGCGGGCGGACGCGCGAGTCGGCAGCGGCAATGCTCGCTGCGGGCACCAGGAGGGCGGGGCGGCGTGCAGCGCTGCGCAGCGGGGGCCGCGGCGGGGGCGGGGGCGGGGAGCGAAGGCGGCACGGGAGAACGGCGGGGGCGGCGCGGAACCGCCTTCGCGAACCGGAACCGACTCTCGTCCGCCGCTCCTTCCGGCGTGAGGTGCGCGCCCAAACTGCCGGCGAGCATGCGACGCACCGCCGCCACTACGCCGCCTCCTCCGCCCCCGCCCCAGCCCCCGCCGCCGCAGCCGGCCACACAGCCCGCACCGCCACCCCCGCTACCGCTACCACCATATCCGACCTTATCCTCGTCGCCAGCAATTTTTTGTTTTTTTTAGAAGTCGTTACGAGTGTCTTGTCCCTGGATTTATTAGAGTTTACTTGGACATTGGCTAATAAGCGCTGTCCGTCTTTACTATAAGTGATTTACAATACATGAAATGATGTAGATTACATTAAATACCGTCCTTCCCACATTCGCTTCTCTGCGTCATCAACGCGTCGCGAATGAAGTTTTTTAATTATAATAAATACATTATTGTCATTTTGTTGTCATGTCTGTCTGTCTGTGATCTGTGTGTCTATAAGCAATGATGGGTGGTTTCCATGTTGATGCCGCGGCGTCTTACGAGTCAGCCACGCACCTACTTTTAGATTAATGCAGAAACCATCACTACAAACGAAATCCGCCTCTACCGTAAACACCGACATTGCAACTGGTAAAGTGACCATTACAATGGCTGCTGACTGTACTAGCATCACATAACTTGCTCGTGTCTACTGCGTCCACCTTTCTGTCTCTTGCTTCTCCCCTGGCGTCAAGTCGTAAACCGCCTTCACGCCATTCATTGCAACCCCCGCCTCTACTACAGCGCCATCTAGCTGTTTCTGTGTCCATTTGCACTCTCGCGAGTAGGTTTGGCCCCGCGTGGACAACCATCATCACCATCGACCTCTGCCGTCGCCGCCGCCGCCGCCGCCGCCACCAGCCGTCGCCCCTGCCGTCGCTGCAGCGGCTTGGGAGCACCTGCACACTGCCCGCCGCCGCCACCGCCGCCGCCGCCACCGCCGCCGTCGCCGCCACCGTTGCCTCCCATTTGCATACGCCGCCCGGGCCTCGCCCGATAGTGAAGCTCGTTGCGCGAAGGCGTATTGCCACAGAAACACGAACCGCTATTCCCGTCCGCGGAGCTTCTTTGGGGAGCGCGAGGAAACTCGTATTCTAGGCAGCGCGGCGGTGCTTGGGAGAGAATGCTTTACTGCGAAATTTGCGTATGCATGCGGAATGCATTTGGATGAGCAGGCCGACGTCTTGGCCTCTCGAGTGGCGCTCCGAGTGTGGGTCGCACACACATTTGGATTTCGCGCAGGAAAGACCGCGCGGAGTAATTAATTAAATGAGTCGGAGCGAACAGCAAACGGAATGAAAATCGAACCGATAAACGAGACCTCAGGGTCATTTAAAGCAGATGGAGATTTCTTGTGCAGGCTAGATATGGGTGTAATTAATAACAAAAACCCGCATATTTTTTATAGAATACTTTTTTCAAGATGCGTTGCAAAATAAACGCAGCGTATCAATTCTAGGGGAGACACAAGATATACATTTTTATATCACGCGATTCTCACGCAACTACATATGTTGGGCAAACATGCTACTCCTGCACTTGAGTTTCAAACTACCAATTATTTACTGGCTATAGGTTCAGCAGTTACTCACATGTTACAGGCTTCCTATGTTTATCGGCGATAGTGCTTTGAGCCAACGGTCGCATTATGAGAGACAGTTTCAACTTACAGATACTGTAAATTTTGATCATATTACGCTCGTACACACCAGGGATTACCCGAGCGCGGACAATGAACTGAGTGAACTCGTAGGTAGGGAAAATGAGGGATCCACGCGGACACAAGGCCTCCGAGGGCAGTAGCGGCTAATGACCACAGACGGCGAGACCGGAACAGAACGCGAGGGGATACGCAGAATGTGTTCTGAAAAAGAACGCCGGATGATGATAATGGAAGTCGTGTTCGTGGTGGGTGCGCGGTGGTAGAAGAAGAGATATCGGAAAGCAGTAAAGGAAGAATCGAAGGGGTAAAGGAAATAGATGATGGCAGCTAACGAGGCGTGGTAATCGAAGAAGGTAGCGTAGAAACAGAGCTGAGAGAATGAGCAAGATAACAAAACGGAGGGATAACTAGGAGCAATTAAACATGATTGCAAGAAGGCAAGACTATCAGACATAAAACGAATAGGAGGCAAGGCATCAAATGGTTTAGATATTATAATGTGACAACTGAGTTGCATGTACGCAGAGGGACCATGGGAACACATGACATTGCGAGAACAGGGCATCTTTGCAGATCACCAGGGCTACAACTGCTAAGGAAATCAGAATGCGAGATTTGGGAAGTAACAGAGTGGCACATGAAGAAGAGCAAATGATTTTAATAGGGAGGTGCTTAAGAAACTATGATATGAATGCTGTTACAGCGGGACTGAAATGTGAGGGAGCGGAACCAACAGAATCACGAGAAATCCTGTAACACATGGAATCGATCGGTTTTGAATCTCGGTTTCGGCGGCTAGCGGTCTGGCCACTGCGCGACGGGTTACCCCTCCCGAAAAGTTTGCAGTGAAGCAATGGGCAATGGAATGGTTGGGCGTTGGAATGGTTGACTGATTATTTTGTGTTTCTGGGCGCATGAACCACACCTTCTGGTCATTAGTTCCGTAAGTGTGGCGCACTTTATATCCATGGAGGTGGGGAGTTCTTCCCCCGCTTGAACGTGAAACTCGGGCAGACTTGCACGTCGGTTTGTAGGTAGTTTTCCCCCTCCCACATCAGCAACAAGCCCTACGCTACCGACTGATCTCCCGAAAAATTTAGTAGTGGAGTGTATGTAAGTGAAAGTGCGTGAGAAAGCGGAGAAGATGGGACAAAGATGAACTGGCGCGCAGTTCGTGGCTCATTATCTCAGGTTTGATCGGCATTTTCACGGTATTGATCGTAGAAACCGCGGGAAACCACCTATCAGAGTAGCCGGTAGCCAAAACACACCTCCAGCCAGTGTATGAGTTCGACCTAGCTAGTGTAGAAAATTCGCTCTTATCGAGAGCTGAGGATGGGGGTAGGGGAGCGTGTCGGCGAAGGGGCGAGGGCGGCGGCGCACGCCAGGCCCCAGCAGGGCTGTGTCGGCGCGCGCGGCTCAGCCGCCTCCGCCTCCGCCTCTGCCGCCGCCGCCGTCGCCGCCGCCGCCACCCGAACACGCGCGGCCCGCCGCCCGGGCGCCGCTAATTGAAATGGTGTCCATCGCGAAGATGGCGGCCGCGATAGCGTCCTGATAGCGCGCGCGCCTCGCGTCGGCACCCGTTGGGCGTGGCCAAGCCCCCTTCCCCCCGACGCAGGGGCCGACGCGCTCGCCGCGAGCCGCGGCGGCCCTCGCGGGGCCTCATCTATCAGGGCGGCCCGAACCTCACGCACATTCTGATAGTACACATCGTGAATTGCTCAGGTGGTTTAATGATGTTCTTAGTGAGAATAATAATTAACGATTTTGAAAACCTGCACTCATATGGGGATTTTGAGAGGTGGTGCACAACACTCATCGATTGATTCATTCACTGGTGTTTCCGGGAGTCTCAACTGGTATGGTCATTATTCCCGTAAGAGAGGTGAATGTTATATAGGGGGAGGTGTTCCTCCCCCGCTAGAAGGTTACATCCAGTACCAATGTACACGTCAGCAGGGTTTTTGTCTCCGATATCTCTTCCGGCGGGTACCGCCCCAGCCGGTACAAGCTCTGGTCGTCTGTCACGTGCGGTAGTGCAGGGTATGTATATGTAAGTACGAGACACAATCATACAATTAAAGTACCTATCAATTGTTCACTTTTATAGAACAAAATGAATAAATCAATGCTAATAATTCGTGACACGAAACTGTTTCATTATGAGAGAGTTTTTGAACAAGGTGAACTTCTACATCGGGTATGTTATTTTTAAGGGACTTCGAATGCACTTTTGAACCTTTAAACATGCGCGAACTCCAACGTTGCGATGGAGTTATATCGGAAAACGTTGCTCCATCAAAATTATTATGTGTAATTACGTGACTGGTATGTGCACGATACAAGTCCCTTGATCACGATAAATACAATTTGTTCTCAACAACTCCAACTGTAGCGAGTGAGTGTGCTGTTAATACCATATTTAATGGTGCAACATCGTTGGCGGACAGCTACAGTAGTGAAAAAAATCAAGCTAAAGGCATTACAAGAATTTAGTTTTAACAGCACATACTTTTCCATTTCATAAACTATGTATAGTATGGAGAGCATCACATTAACATCCGAAAGTAAGGCAGTAAAAGCGAGAGAATTGCAGTTGCAACACAATCAAAATGTACTAAATAAAAGCAAGTATTAGTAACGGTGGGAACTGACACTACATCTGTTGCTTCTAATGCGACTGCTTTTGTAGTTAATGTATGCACAACTTCATTTTTTACTTGTTCATTAAATATTTCGCTTTATTCTGTGAGAAAGAAAGTATTATTTTAAATGCATTAAAAACGTATTATATTTTAAATTCAGTTCATCAAGTATGCTTTAATGAAATTAATTGAAGTAATTGCACACGTGAGTTAAAGCATGAGGCCATCAGTCACAAAAAATATACACAACGTTATTTTCTATTATTGTGTAATGAATTTTTGGGAAGGGGGCACAGTCACCGTAGTTCCGCCATCAGAAATCTGAACACGGCCGTCATCGGCTCTGCCGGGTAAGGCGAGTGTCTTGACACGTAATGATAATGATAAAATGAGTCATGGGCTTCAAGATGGAATGAGAAGCAGGGGAAACAGGAAAAAGCCGAGGAACCCTGTCGCGAATCCCACTCTGTCCCCCAGAATGACCAAACAGATCTGAGATTGAACCCGGACCCAGCGTGGCAGGCCCGCAGCCCGACCGCTCCACCACGGTTTGCCCCTTAAGAAACGTTGGTTCGATTGACGGAACGAATCGAAAAGAATTATCACCCCAGGCCACTGAAACGTTGCTCGCCGCCGGCACAAGCGCACGTGTCTTGGCCGCGGCGCCCCGCGCAGTGTGTTCCACGCGGGGGCACGCGGAGCTCCCCGCCCTGGCCCTCCCTGCCACGCCCCGCCCCGCCCCGGCGGCGTGCCCTCGCAGAGCCCGGGGCTCCCTTCGGCGGCGCCCCGCGGCGCCCCGAGCCGCCCGCTCCTAATCCCCCGCGACCCCCAAATGGCCATCCGACACCTCGCGGGTCGGGGCCGGGGCCGCGGCCCCAGGGAGCTATTTACCGATCTGCGGCTCCGCTTTCCGAAGGAGGGGGTGCCCCGCCCCGCGCCGCGCCGCGCCGCTGCCAGAGACGCCGCGCCGGTGGTCGGCAGGGGGCGGGATGGGGGGGGGATGCGAACCTCTACGTATGCACACGAGCCCGCCGCACAATGTCGCCGAGGGGGAGCGAGAAATCTGCGCGGGCTTATTTAGGACCTGTGTGTGTGTGTGTGTGTGTGTGAGTGTGAGTGGGGGGACAACGGAGCTTTGGTGAATGCGGGATCGCAAAAGCGGATTTGCAAAGATTTACGAAAGTGTTCGCTGGCTTTGTAAACAGTAACGTAATGGCACTGGCGACATGAACTTAGATGCTTCACTATGTGTATAAAATTATATTACATGCTCCGAACTCAAGCAGCTGTACACTATTGTATAGAAGATTGTTTACAGGGTAGCAATAGTTTAAAGATTATTGCTGAAGTATATATTTTTTATATACTTCATATATATATAACATTATATATATATATATAATGTTAAAAATAAATCTCTGATTTTTGTATCACAAATATGTTTCATAAGCAATTTTGCCGAGAATCAAGATGCCATGTTTTAGTTGGTAAGTTAGTGTATTTCATAAGTGACCTTTTTTATCCTTTGAGGAATCAATAACTACTTTGATCTAAAAAATGTCGTTCTTTGCTGAGTGCACTGGATATTCTAAGAAAAATAATAATTAAATAGTAATTATTATTTAATTATTATACCTGTTCAAAGTATAAGCGAACATGACGAGGAATCGAATCAAGACCGACGCGAGAAAAATCACCTGCATTCGAAAATGGAATGACCATTAAATCACGTTTTTTTTTCGAGAGCGAGTCCGGGACCGGGAATCCACGTGTCCGCGGTCCGTGGGGTTGGGGGGTGTCAATCCCAGGCTGGGGAACGGGAGGTCGCCTGGACGCAAAGGGGATATTTCTGCTACAAATGTATTTCACCTCACGGTAAGTCTTCAAATTTTAAGATAAATAAAAACCGCGATTTAAAGAAACTACGTGAAGATAAATGTGAGCACTTCAAAGTGCATTGAATACGCCTTCGAAAATCTTTAATAATTGTAAATGTTTAAACCATCTGTCATCCCGGCCGGGAATCGAATCCGGCCTCCTGGTTTACGCCAAGATTCTTGCCAGAATATTAAATCCCAGTTTTCTCAATTTCCTAATCATGACAGCCGCGAGAAACGTCATTCTCGTGCAGAAATGAAATGTCGCATTAATTCGCATTGTCCCTCGCAAGTCGTGTCCGGGGTCGTCGGGCGTCGATCCCCGGGCTGCGGTCGGCGAGGTCGCCTGGGCGCCGGGGCGCACCGGGGATGCTACCGTGGGAACGCCAAATGCGCGTCGTCACGCCTGGGGATGACGGATAGCCGGCGGACGGAGCCGCGTCCGGGCGCCTGTATCTCAGCGGGGCTGGGATATCCGATCTTTCATGTTTCCCCATAACTGAACGCGTTGTAACCTGTTACGAACGAATGACAAATGATTTTTTCGCCCATCACGCGTACGGTAGCAAGCCTCTCTTGAGGACACCTGAATGTGGCTACACACGTGTCAGAAATGAAAGATGATTTGTTGTTTGAGTACGAGTTATTTTCACGTTCTTTTTATTTTTGTTTTGGGGTAATGGTAATGTTTTCAAAAGCTCCGCTGGCAAAACATTTTAAAAAGTATTTCGTATAATAAAACTGAACATCGCGACCATCATAGTCAAACACAGACATCTAGGGGCTTTACTTATCACAGAGAGAAACCGTTATTCAAAGACATCATCGATTCTCTAATGAATGTCTGTCATGTAACTTAAAACAGAAATATGGTTAGTTATATACAAATGTTTAGCAATAAAAACATATTTTTTGAAAACAAATATAATTTTATATCGTACAACTTTGGTCTGAACGTTTGAATAAAATGAAGTTCATTCAAGAAAGAACTCCCATAAAACATGTACTTCATTTTGTTCCAAAGATTTTGGAGCTCTTTTTTCTGTATTCTCATTACCTGCCACAAACTTTTATTCTATACAAGTAAACATGTCAAACAAATTACATCTAACTAAATTCACGTAAAATAAACATTGAATTTCTATTCCTATAGATTCTTTTAGCATTATCTTTCTGTAATCATTTGATACGTTCGAGAAAGCGTGAGCGTTTGAAATACTTATTATATTATTACTATATGAACTTTTTTCAAAATACGAAGTATTTAACAAACTGACTAGCTATTACTCTTTTCAGTCATCACAGTCTGCTTTCTCCAACATACGTATCATATCAAATGAGGCTCTTCTGTAGTAGCAAACAAGGCTGCAGGCCCGCGTTTGGCGCGGGCGGGACGGGGGGTTCTGCGTTACGATGAAATCGCTTTATAATCTTCCAAGAACACTTTTACAACTCGACCAGGGCAGTAAAGCTCCCTTTACAAGGCGAGGCAAGCACGGGGAGGCTTGGTTAATTTGTTCAACACAGCAAGGGAATGCCGAGACTCCTGGTTTGTTGCTCGGAGAAGCAGCAGCCTTGCCTATAAAGGGATTCCGACGACAAAGTTGGAGGGGGCGATTCCATGTCTTGGCGAAACGGGCAGCTCGCACGATTGAACTGTCACTGGACAACAAAACGTTTAGGCGAGTACAAAAACGGAAATAAGGGTATTCAATCAACGTTCGGACTACAAAACCGTTGTTTTACGCAGAAATTCCTTTTTTATGACGAAACAATACTTTTCTTCAGATAAGGACTTCGGTCTATCCGTGAACTGGTTCACAAGAGAATGTGTACTTATGTTGCGGGAAGGAAATGATTAGAATTGGCAATAAAATGACACAGTAGAACACTATTCCTAAAATTCTCTTCATCTTAGTATCTCTCTCTGTAGAAATGTATGGTACTTAATCTACTGCAACTCCTGACGGAGCCATGTAAGTTACAACACCACATCAATATTAACCTTTTAATGATCAAAGTAATTGAAGTCAGAAAATATGCCACCGTTTTGCCCAACAAATTACGCATAACTGCATTTATTCTTCCGCGAAAAGATAGCTCCTTTACCCTCAGTCTGGAAAGGAACGTTATATGATAATGTTACGCAATAGTTATGACTTTGATATTATTCTAATACCTCATAATTGCTCATTTTAACTGAGTGCAAATGGGTAACTGAAGCTAGATGGGTAGATAGACATATTAGAACTCATTACATTGCAAAGATATGCAAATGTCTTAAATGTTTGCGTAGGAAGAAGGTAATTAATGGAAATGTTTAACCTAATTCATTGTTAGTTGTGTTCTCGCATATTTCAAAGCAAGTGAGAGAGAGAGAGAGAGAGAGAGAGCAATTTACTCACTGTACACTTCTTATCTCAATTAGTTAATTTGTGAAAAGAGCGACTACCAGTTTTACGGGAAAGATGGTGGGAATAATTACAGTGAAAATCGGCATTTTCATATGATTTTTTGAAATGATTATTGACAAAATTTTGATAATTTATCTGTGCCTAAAGTTGCAAGCGCATATATAGAAAAATATGCAATGAAAATTATTCCTATGAGACCTACAAGGACATTAGCGCGTTTCAACTGGTAATTTAAAATGTGACTTAAATGTTAATGAATATATTAAGATACCGGTATTACGAAATTACGCACGAACAGAATATTCTTTTTGACTATCAACATCTCCCCACCAAACCAAGGCGAAACTTACTCTTCTCAAACTCAGCACGAAACCAAAAGAAAGAAAAACAATCGACTACAGACACCGCTTCTTTTGATGTCTTGCGTAGGGGGCGGTTTTTGAATATTTTACTTAATCGACCTTTTTTCCGTCTGATGTGTCTCTTCTCTGAATATTTCATATCATACCCTCTGTTTTTCTATCCTTTTTTTCTTTCATCTGCTTTTGCTCACCATTGAATTCTCTTTCGACGTTGACAGGGAGGATTTGGTCTCGTAGTGAAGTACACAGGGAATATACATAACGGTAGGATGAAAATACAAATTAGAACAGTTTCTGGCGATTGAAAACAGTATTTTTTGAAAGCTTTGTTATCACGACATATTTCAGTCAATCAGTTACGCAATTTGATTTCTTTCCCATTTTTTTTCATGAAAATGACACAGGAAGTGAATAATACTCAGCCTCTTCCTGCAAATGTAATATTTCCCACAAGACTTGTACAATATACCTTTTGTTATTATAACTCAGCAGTGACTATTTCTTTCATACACTCCATGAATTATCCTAAAACAATACAACAAATCAATAAAGCGTAAGAGCCTTGCGATTTTGAAGAAGTTGACACCGAATGATGTACTGTTATTCGTAAAAAACAAATCGATAACGTGAGTAATTTATGTCTAGCGCGACACGACTTTGGTGTTGACTTACAGAAAGAACTAGCACACGACTATTGACATTCACTTGTTCAGACACTCAAGCGGTGCCGCGCCAGGAAAAGTCGGGCTATGTTGCGCGCATCGCTTTTCGTTTGTTAACGACCTCCGAGTGACGCAACAGCGCGTTCGTGACCGACAAGAAAGCATCAGAAACCGGTTAAACGTCCCCAAAACACTCCCTCGTTGGCTGTCTATTACAGCGCACCCGATTATCCTTCATACGTGTGCCTCGGCGGCAGCGGCGCCGCGCGGCCGACCGCCGGCCCTGTGGGCCTCGCGTGTCTTTCATGTATGTGTATGTGTGTGTGTGAGCGTGCGCACACGTGCGTGCGTAAGTGGGTCCACCTTCGCCTTCCAACGATCCTTCCGGCGCCTAACCTTATGGCATAACGCCCACAGTTCCCACCCGTTCCGTAATTTTCAGAATGTTTTGCAAGTCCCTGGATATGCTCGGGGTTTTCGTCAATTCTTTGCCTTTCACGTCAGTCGAGGCAGTTCTCTGGAGCCACAGTCAGGCACAACATATCTTCGATGATTCGAGACAGCCACTCACATTGTGACGCCCGTCTTCATCACTCTTACATTGCCTTCATTGATTTTGGTAACGTGTTATCTGAATGTTGAAATGAATGTTCTTATTTCGCAAACACTCTAAAAAGATTACTAGCTTGTACAAATTACCAGGTCACTTTTAGTTGTACTTTGCGTGAACGATAATTCTGTTTTTTGTCTGTTTCATTCATGTCTTGGACTTTCCCGACCCGTATGTATACCTCCCTCACACGCTTAGAAACTGCTGAATGCCGTAATCCAAAACATTCGCACAATAGACCTCTCCTTCCCGTCCTGGACCCACCTCCCCACGAACCAGTCCTATCCCACTATCGACGCCTACGGCTCCTGCGAAGGGCGGCGGTGGCGGCGACCGGGGCGGGGGCTGCTGCCGTCGGGCGCGGCGGGCACGGAGGCGGAGGCGGTGAGGGAGCCCGCGCTTTTTTACAGCGAGCGCTGGTGTTTTGTAGCCACGATTTCGTGATGTGGAGTTTCCTCCTCCCCCGCTGCGCTCTCCATGCCCCCTCCGCGGCCTCGCCCTCCCCGCCGCGCTCCGGGCCGCTCCGCGGCGACCGCCCGTGCGCGGCCTCGCCTCCGCCGCCGCCGCCGCCGCCGCCGTGCGTGGCGTGCCGCCCGACGGCGCGCCAGCCCACGGACCTCCCTCCCGCCCCCCTCGCCGCGCCCTACAGTGGACCAAAATGGCACAGAAAGGCTCGTTGCATTAAGAACGGCCAAGGCTGAATACACAGTATTATTGCTCGAAACAAAATTGTATCGATTCCGGTACGAATAATTGATTATTGAATCGATTCATGTTATAGCAGAATCGATTGATTCAAATGTATACTAATAATACCTATATCGAATTTTGTTATGACGTGTGCTAATTTAAAAACAACAAAAAATAAAAACGATATAATATTAGAGTTTTAACGATACATAGCAGATAAATATACTCTTCTGTGATTTTAAAACACCCAAAATATTATAGAATATGACATAAAATATAGTGAAAATACTTAACTAAATTAATACATAAATGTATAAAAATGAATATATATTTTTCATAATGTATTCAAAGCTTATGTTTACGTTCAAAATTTAAATTCGTGTGAGAGATATTGGAACATTTTGCATTTATTCGTGGAAATAAATGTGTTATTCACGGTTTCGTGGATTCTATTAGGCACATTTAAAGAAGGTAGATGAAATAATTGAATTTTTCCTTTTAAATCTTCATTGTTAATGAAACAAATTTAGAACACGTATTTACAGCATTTTTAAACACACACTTTTTTCTAAAACGTTATGCTGTTTAATACTGCCGGATTGGCCCTTTTTGTGTACGCCATTTGACCCTTTTCTTCCACTGTTCGCCCTGCAGCTCCGACGTGCCTTTCGTGCTCGCAAAGCAAGGCATATGCCGCCTTTGCTGGTTTGGAAAGTGATAAATAAGCCAACGCGAGAATCGGTTGGGCGAAGCCAGAGCGCGGGCTACATGATTCAACGAACAAATCTAACTCATGTTCCCTTTTTTCCTCTTTCCGAGAGAAGGTATTATCCTGTCGGCGACAAATTTTGAAAGAACCCTATTTCGCGAAAAGTAAGCTCTAAAATATTTGGTAATGCTTAATGGAAACTTAATTCTTCTGTAAAACATTACTCTTAAATATGAATTCTAAGTAAAACAACAACATATAAAACACTTATTTCAAGATCACTTAGCCACAATAGAATTTCTTCTCGTGTATTTTATTTTAGAACGATAATTATGGCATGCTTGAAACTACCGCTGATAACACGTTTTTTTTATCATTTCACTAAAAATGGTCAAAATACTATCCTCCTTCCAGCGTGAAATTGCCGCGATATGTTAAACCTCTTACTACGAGAAACGTTATAGTAGGTCATGCATGATTAATGTTCGTACGAGCCCCAACCGTCTACATTCTTTTTGACAGTCGCTCAGCGATGCGTTTTGAATATCAAGAGCTGCGTTTCTCCCAGCGTGGAGCGCAGCTTTGCCTAGAGTGTACTTCTAGGAAGCGCACAATAGAATGGCGCCCCATATTTTCAAGATTCGCGTTCGGAGGCGACCTCGTTCTGGCGCCTGGGCGCGCCCGCACGGCGCGGCTCTCCGGGGACATCCGAACACGAAGCCGCGCGCGGCCCGTCATCGATTCCCGTCCGCACCACGTCCGCGTCCCGAGAGCTGGCGCGCGCCCGGATCACTCGCCGGTGGAGCAACCGGTCTCAAGGGGGCGTGGTGACGTGAGGCGGAGGCGGCGAACGCGGTGATGATTGTGGCGGTGGTGGTTGGCGATTTGTGTCAGTGGACATGGAGACGATGGCGGTGGTGGTGATGTGGAGTGGTGCTGCTGTGGGGTGGTGGAGTGGTGATGGGACGTGAAGTGGAGGTGGCGGGCACGATGACTACTGTTGTTGGTGGTAGCTGGTGATTAGTGTCTGTGAGGGACGGTAGGGGCCATGGAAGCGAGAGCGGTAGTGGTGTGTGGAGTGGTGTGGTGTGGTGACATTGAGCGGAGGTGGCAGGTACTGTGACGACTGTTGTGGTGGTGGATGGTGATTTGTGTCAGTGGTGACGGTGGTAGTAGTAGTTGAAACGCGGAGGTGAGAGTGGTGATGATGAATTCGGAGGCGAGGGGTGGCGATGATATGACAGTAGTAGTGGAAACAAACGTTTTATTGCTGCAGTGATCTGGGCAGAAAAATTATCGTAGCAATGGTAACAGGTATATAGATACAGTGGAAGAAGTTGATTGACTCCATCGTAGGAAATAGTGATGTGATGGTTTAGCCATTAGAGTGATATTGAAGAGTGGCAATGGAAGCAGATGACGTGACCGGTAATGGGGATCAGGAGGCGATCGCAGCTATGTGCTGGTAAGGGCAGAGCTAACGGCGTCAGTGGAGCTGACGATAACGATTACAAGGCAGTGGTAGTGGCAATGGAAGTAGCATCGTCGCTACAGACGGCAGAGCTAAGTCCAGGCAATGACACGTTTGAGGGCCCGGCGGCAAAATTTCTAGAGCTTCAGGACAAAGCATGTCTCTTCCACATGCGGCCTGGGTCCCTGCTCTATCATTAGAAGCTTCGAAAACATGACGAAGGATGCAGAAGAAAAAAAACGAAGAGAAAAGGGAAAAATTATGGAAATGTGCTCCTGCAGCATGCGTATTTTTTTCTTTTCGAGAAAAAACAGGAAGCACAGTGGAAAATAAAACGAGTATTTTCGTGTTACTCGCATCAGAAATGCTAGGTTGCGATGCCGGTTTTGAATATGTACATTTTTCGTGTTTTCTGAACCTCCTTTGGAATATGTCCTTCTTCTGCTGTGAGGACAAGAACGGATTACCTAGAAGAAGAATTCCTTGAAAAGATTATACCTTTCCTTTGAACTCCTGGACAGCATCGAAATCGAATTCACAGATTCTCACAGTTCTACGTACAAGTGCAAGAAGTATTTTTCAACACTTGACATTATTTTCATCGGCACACTAGCACATCGTGCCGCGCAGGAATACACTACACATAGACGATGTTTAACGCATGTTAAATAGACATTGATCTGCTGGAGATATGTCGTGGTTAATGAATTCGAAAAGCGAACTTCCATCGTCTTTACTAATATTTTTGGAAAGGGTTGTCAAGACAACTTGTAATAAATTTGAAATAAAACCTGCAAGCACACTAAAATGTTTAGTTTGAACACTATTAAAACGCATACTATTTTAGGAACGGTGAATTAGAGCGTAATGCATATTTTTTTCAAAAAACGAAGTAACCTGCTATGAGGCCATAGTTGTCTCAACTTCATATCATTAAGTCTAAAGACTACGAATTACGTTCTATTTATTTCACGATTTTTCTTTTGCATTGAAGGATTTTTTTAAATAATGTGCATCTTTTATTACGGAAAGCCGCTTTCAAATTACAAAAATCCGTCAGTCACAACCGCAACGAATTAATGTACAGGAATCCCCAGGAACTAACGAAAGTTCATGGTTACATATGCCCAAATGACGAGGTCACACAAGACACGAAATGATAATTAAGTTCATATGCACAAAATGAAAGTAAAGACTAATGATCTTTCTTAAAGAACTGAAGAAAAAGCATACCATTCAAAATTTAAGGAATTTTTTCAACTTTCAGGGGTCTTTAGTAGCAAAGTGATGAACAAGACAAACTTGTACCGGAGAATACGTGTTGTTGGAACTGTTGAAGTCAGGTAGATATTCTTCAATGCATTGAGGAAAAAAAGTTTCCAAATGTTCCGTTAAAAGTAATGCAGTTGCCAACTCCAAGAATTTGCATACCATATGATCATTCTGTCACTGAAAAAATTATTGTATGCCAGATGTGAATAATACACTATTTTCACAAAGTCTTTTATGTCACTATTTTCACAAACATAATTATTCTTTATTTTTATTTTTTCGTTTCTTCTCTCCAATGGAAACAAAGAATAAATCGCCTTTTTCACATATGCAGTCTCAGTAAATTATATGCAATATTTTTTCCAAGCCTGCAATCATGTCTGTCATTTTTCAAGATTTATGATTTTGTATGCAAGAAATAATTTTTTTCATGATATTGAGCTTATATCCCACCGGTGAAGGTAATTCAAAATGTGTTCTTTATTAGATTTTTTGATTGTTCTCTGCAGGATTCTTCTAAAAACGACGCTAAACGCTTACGTGCCTAGAAATTACGTATTATAACATGATTTACGAATGGCAGGCACACTAATGTATAGAAGTCGATTCAATAAATACACCTCATACATTACTCAATAAATTAGGTAACTGATAGAAACTAATACATTTCTAGTTCCTCGCGTGTATTTTTTAAACACCAAAAATAAAATCACCCTTCGAGGGAAGAAATTATGAAAATGCAACATTGTTCATTTCAAAGAACATGGCTTAACACTTTCGTTTACATAGGGTGAGTAATTCCAGATGGTAAAAGTACATCGACGTAATCTCCTCGGTTAGATGAACTAATGTTTCCAATGGGATTTTGCTAAGAAACTCTTCGTTTCTGCACCGCATTTTCTTGCTTATTTCTGTTCTATGAAATCCAAGACGTTTTGCTTTTAAATGTCAAATTTTTCTAGATCGTAAGTATATCGAAAAAAACGTTTTCTGTTTGTGGATGCACACGAAGTAAATCGGAAATTTGTGACTTGACAGAATTGCGGTACAAATTATGGCAGTCCTCTATCGCACTCCACTTTAGGTCACTAGAACCTTAGATCATCAGCCAGTACTTAGAATTTCAGTGCACTCACTGTTCACAAATGACACTAATGACCTCCTGAATCTACAACACCACTTTCGATCTCGGGAATGCTCGTAAAGATGCGGTGATATAACAGCTGCAACGAAATTGGAATATTATTTTCAAATGTTAAAAAATAAATGGCACTACCTGCGGAAATTTATACTTCCCAGGCCAAAATAATAATGGAATTATTTATTTCTAATATGATGAGCACCTATTGGGCTTTTTACCACCTGAATAGGTCAAGATCACTAGAAAATGACTACATTCAGTTGCGCAAGGGTATACATTATTAATCGACAAATATCTGTTGCATTAAGAGTCCGTTTCCAATGCTATTTGGTTATTGTCAGTCCCCATTATCCACTACTCTTTACGTACCAGTTCCCATTATCCGGCCCCACTATCTACTACTACAGAAAATCAAAGTTCCACTTTTCACAAAACCGCGTCGTCATCAACGCCGCCTCCACCCCTCGCTCCACGTCAGCACAAAGGGCGTCTCCGGCCACCTTCGGCCAGAAGGGGGCGCGTGTTTCTTGGCGCTAATTCGCGCAGCCCGGCAGACGGGGTGTTTGCGTCTGCCGGGCCAGTTGGTGCACCTGTCGGCGAGCGCTGGCCGACGCCCGCGGGCCCGCCGCCGGTGTGTCTGTGTGTCGCCACTATTTGCCCAGTAGGCCCAGGGCGTGTAATTACGAGGTATTACGTGTAAACGCCTGTAATTAGCCCGTACTTTTTGTCCAGCCGCGCAGGGCCGCGCCGCCGCCGCCGCCGCCGTCGCCGCTCTGTTTGCCTCGTTGTTTGGCGGCGGCGCGGACGCGTGTGTTCTTGCGTGGGCGGACGCAGAGCATGCGTGCCGATCAATCGCCGCCACTCGCAGCGGCACCCACGGCGCACCTACGCCCACGCCCACGCCCAAGACGCTCGCCACGCAACCCAACGCTGTGGTCCCGACGATCTGTCGGGGCTCCCGTAAGCGCAGACGTTGGACGCTGTCATGTTGATGTTGCTCTTGGTCTCATCACCATCATCACTGTTACGGTTTTTATTATTATTATTATTATTATTATTATTATTATTATCATCATCATTATTATCATTATTATTACCATTAAGTGATAACAAATAATATTCAGTGAGGAAACTGTAGATCTCATAATTAATTTTATTAATTGTAGTGTTTCTCCCTTCCAAATGTCACATACAGTTGTTATTTTTTGTGTCATAAATAAATCAATATTATGTTCCCGACCGTACTAACATCGGAAATGCGCTTGTACTCTAAGTGCCTACGAGAACCACTGGAATCAAGTTCACCGTTTAGACGAAAAAATGCATTGCTAAGCGAACAATTTAAAGTAATGGTTTAGCGTGCAATGAAATATTCCAATCTTGCAAATGTGCGATGTTGAAGTAAAGCTCCTTGGCATATTTTAAGAGTAAATTCATAGTTTCACGTGTAAAATATGTTATTTTCACATTCATTAAGGTATTGTAAAATGCCTGTGCCTTTTCCACTTGAACTCTATTCCACATTTTCCTTAACAATAATCGAATTCAAATATAAAAACGAAGATATTTTTGTCAAAGTATTAGTTAGTAAATCCGAAGTGTAAAGAAAATTGCGAAGTTAACACACCTTTGTTTCACAGCACTTTAATTGACTAATTACAATCACTTGTTAGGGAACAGTTGGTGCCTTATTTGAAGCCATTGCTTCATAATACACAATGATCGAGTTTCTCCGTTCCAATCAGTATGCAGGTGTACTCCGAGTTTTCTCTCCGCGTACCAAACTCTATTATGCATTCGATTGGTGGACTAAGCCGACGAAATCCTTCCACCACCCCTACGCCACTTTCGTCGACGCAATGAAGTAGAAAGATTGGAAAGTGCATGCTGCGGGTCGCCGACTCCGAGGCGTCACCGATATCTTCTGCACATCGTAAAATCACCTGTCCATAGTTCTGACATACGCATTGTCTTGCAGCACTCAATATCAAATACCAGTCATAGCCTGTTACTAGCCAAGTACCCGCCAGTTATATTCAAGAAAACAAATAACTAATTTGTTTAAATAAAATTAAAAACGTTCAAAGATTTTACTCAGTATATGTGTTTTCTTTGATCATTAATATACATTGCCTTTGATTGTGAGTTAATAATAATACCGCAAAGACTGTACAGATTTAGCTTAAAAATATAATAAATTACATAATTTACTGGTATTAAAAAACACCGTGAAATCGTTTGCAATATCGTAGTGTAACAAGTTGATGAACTTATGATTTTATTTTATATATGATTCATACACGGACATAGTCTTCAGAATAGCGGGCGAGCAGAGCAGTACACTCACAATTGGCTTACATTGACGTGTTCACCAACGACCAAGCAGGGTAGAGAGAAACATTTTCTTTTGACGGTCCACAACAAACTGGACGGTACAAATCACGTTGCAGCACCTCTCCAGCCGCAAACCTCGTGACCCGCATGCGTAGGAATTACTCAAGCGATCACCCCATCCATCCGTCCTTCCTTCCTTCCTTCCTTCCCTCTCTCGGCGGGAACGGCGTACAAAAAGGACCAGTGGCGAACCGCAGAGCGTTGGGCATCGCGCGGCGCGGGGAGGCAGGGGACGGAGCAGGGCGGCGCGAGGCGCGGTGGAGCGAGGGGGCGGGGCGGGGCGGGACGGGACGGGACGGGACGGCGCGCGGCGCCGCGGCGCCCACAGTCAAGGCCGGGGCGCTGAAGCGCATTATTTTATGTCTTCGCGGCAAAAACGACAGATCCCCGGAGCGTAGCACCGCGCCGCCGCAGAACCCTTTTTGTCCCCGCGCTCGCGGAAGACGCCCGCAAGCAGCGCGAGAGGGGAAGGTGGGAAGGGGTGGGGGCGGCTGGGAAGACCCTCCGGCGCTCGCGAGGTCCGCAGCCGTATTCGGAGAGTGGAAGCGCAGGGGCGCGTCGCAGGAGGAGGGAATATATTTTGGAAAAGGCCGGTTCGAAGTGTATTAAGTATAAATGATCAACCCAATCGTATCACTGCTTTGCTCTGGCAAAATTCAAAAACAACCCTTTTTTCAGGAACGACTTATAAAAATTGTAACATCCTGTTTATGCATCCTGTTTATAGTAACGTTAGATGCAAATTGATTCATTTCAATTCATTTAATTATTAGAAAAAATATTGTATGTATTAAAGAAATTAGTGTTTTTGGAGGAATTGGTTGAGAACTTCTGTATTACTCACGTGGTGACGTTGCCCTTAACATTTTAAACATTTCAATCGACATCGATTATTGATTATTCAGTGGTTGCAATTGATTAAAATCACTTGCATGCAAGACGAATCCATACAATCATATCGATATGATGTTTATCTGGTATAATACACCCCATGCCATCTGTAGTCATATAGACAAGAAAAAGAGGGTTCCATCCACAAAATGATGACAAAAAATGTCAAGGAGAACTCGATATTGAAAATAAATTTCACACTTACCATCAGCTGAATAATTGTTTAGATAATAAATCACTGAATGAATTTTGCCTAGACGTTCGAACGGCGTTCTAATTCTCGAGAACAACTAAATATCGTGGCATGTTCTTCGGTGAGAACGGAGAATTACCAACCCAAGGGGCTTCCTGCTGCTTCAAGTGACAGGCGAATAGTAGACACTCAGTAGTTCACTCCGTATCAAGGATTGGGTGAAAAAGCGGAAAGCTTACGTGAGAGGCTCGGAGATCTCGGAATGGTGTGTGCTAAGAAGCTCCGTAAAGAAAGAAGACACGAGCAGGTGATAAATGCTCTGCATTCTAATTCACATCAGCGTAACGTGTATTTGTCTTCCTGTCAGGAACGCACTAAATACGGTAGTCATGGGTGGTAAACGTCAACGCTCCTCGAAGCGATGAAAACTAATGAAGGGATTGAGAAAAATGGCAAAATACCAGTATCTTCAGACGCTTCTGCTATTGCTATTTATTTTCGTATTTGGTGTCCTTTATAGAGCGTGTAGGGGTCACGAGTTCCAATTGAACACCATGGAAGGAAAATGGCTGAAGAGAGAGTGGCTTCTTCCTATTATCTATAGCATTCTAAGGCTACGTGTTCGCCTGACATGATCACCATACTCCTATGACTTTTCCTTATAAAGTTAATAAAACGATATTCATTCCAGTTACAGAATGAATATAAAATCAATTGAAACATTCCATTTTGATATTTTAAAGTTTTCTTTCTTATAAGATTAAAAATGTGACTCCTGTGTATTGATACCCATTTGATTCTTTAACTAGAAACGTAACAACCAAATGAACGTATCACTTTTGAGAAATTGCATTTTTTCTTAATATCAATAAAATATATCTGATAACAAAGAAACATTATTCCGTTCAAGTGAGAGAAAACATAACACTTCCCAACAAACCGTAATGCAAGCACAATGTGTAAAAATGCAATACTGCTAATTATTTTTGATGTTCCTTAAATATCTTCTTAATATAGTACATCCTCAAATCTCAAGTAATTGTAATAATCGCCAGATTAATTTGGAGTGGTGTCGCCTTTAAACGAAAAGAAACAGGGGTCGATTGCCACCATTACCACACTTTCATTCACGAGTACACTTACACGTTTGACTCCCCTCGTCACGGAATATTTTCCTTCTGGGTCTGTGAAGCATTCTGAGGAGTTATAGTGTCCGCGCAATTTTGCATTTGTGAGCACAAAAAGCAACAAATCAACCCGACTACAGGAATGTCGGAGTTTAAAATAGGTCACGATCAGCCAGCTTTCTTACACAACTTCTGTACCATTTCACGCGAGCACAAAAACGAAAGAACAGAGCTCTAAAGCTCGTCAGGCAATAGAACGCCTCGTCAATCCACGTGTCTAATCACAATGACCAACGGCACGAACAAACCGATAGTAGTTAACCTCTAATCTCACCGGAAAGAACCGGTGTTCTTAAGCCACGCTAGAGGGGTTTAGCGGCGCTCGGCGTCATTCCTGGCCGCTCGCCGCGCCTATCCGCCTCTCCCCCTCGCCCCGTCGAGCGTCCATTGCGTTTAATCGCAGTCCTCGGAAACTCATCTCCGGCGCAGAACATCTTCCTTCGCGAGATCGCGTTCCCCGGGTCGCTCGCGACCCGTTCATTTGTCAGCACAAGAACTGACGAATCAATCCCGCCCCGCCTGCGTTTCTGAGAAGGCGCGCCGGCCGCTGCGACCGCTCCATCGCGGTGCAGGGCGGGGCGGGGCGGGATGGGGTGGGGCGGAGTGGGGCGGGGCGGGGTGGGGAGGAGCGGGGCGGGACGCGGAGTGGAGCAGGGGGCGCCTGCGATGGCATCCCGCGCCATTGATGCCGGCAGGTGGGAAGAGGGGAGGTTAGTGTAGTTGGAGGCCGTGGATGGCTAGGGAGGTAATAGTGGTGACTGTAGCAGTTGATGTCGATTATGACTGAAGTAGAGGCGGTAAAGGAGGAAACGGTAGTGCGTTTGCGGGATGGTGACTGCGGAGTCGCGGTGATGGTGGACGTTCAGACGTCGGTGGCGGCGGGGACAATGGCGGCGACGGAGGTGACGATGCTGGCGGTGGCGACAGTGGCGGTTTGTGTTAGTGGAGACGATGGCAGATGCAGCTGCTGGGTCAGTGCGGTTGGGGTCAGAGCAGGTTTAGGTGACAGTAGCAAAGTTGATGACGATTATTGGTCAAGCTGAAGAGGTAATTGACATAACGGCAGAACGTTCGTGGGATGGTAACGGCGGAGCCGCGACGATGGTAGACGTGTAGCCGACGGTGGCGACGATGGCAATGGTTGCGATGGTTGCACAAAGGGGGCTGTGGAGGTGCGACGATGGTGGATGTGCAGGTGACGACGGAGCCGGAGGCAGCAGTGGTGAGGCCAGTGCGGCTGGTGGCAGAGGATAGCTAGGGAAGTGATGGTGATCGTAACAGCGAAGTTGATGACGTCTACGTCTGAAGCAAAGGTGGAAATGTGGGAATGGGCTGCGCTTTTTTGGAATGATGGCTGCAGAGTCGCGACGGTGGTGGACATATAGCCTACGGCGGAGTAAGTACGGTGTCTGGCGAGGGGATCAGTGACTGTAATAGTGACGAAGTTGACGTCTGACGCAGCGGTGCCAATGGAGGATTCAGGAGCGTGTTAGTGGAATGGTGATCGTGGAGACGCGACGGTGGTCAGACGGCGTGGCGGTGGTGACGGCAGCGTGATGCAGTGTGGCGTGGCGTGGCGTGGCGTGGCGCGGTGTGGCGTGCCGCGACGCGGTGCGGTGCGTCCCGTCGACGGCGGGGATAACTGAAGCAGCGTCGACGCCGCAGGCAACTAAAGCGACGCATTAGCGGCGTCGCGTCGCCCGGCGCGCGCTGCCCGCCGGGAAATGGAAACATCGGACGGTCGGCGCGCGGAATCGCCAATGGCGGCGGTGGCGGTGGCGGCGGAGGCGGAGACGCAGGCGCGTGGAGGGTGTCCAACGCCCTGTGGCAGCTTCTGGCTCTGGAGGCTCAGGATCCTCAGGCGAAGTTCGAACAATCGAAGAGATTATTTCCAAAGTGGTGTATCTCCATGAACACGTTTTTTCAAGAAGGGAAATTATTCACATTTAGCCGTATAGTTCAAGAGAGGACTCAATTGTTTTGAATACCGTTCAACATAGGAGAAACAATTTTTTATCACAATATTTGGCAGCATGGAATGGTAGAAATGTCATAGGAATATATTGATATGAAAAAATGGAAATGAAGAGAAATGGAGATATGTCACTGAAAATATGCTCTTCAATTGCATCTACTTGGAAAACTCATTTGTAATAGAACTTAATAACCTTTATTCTATTAAATTATTTTCATCAACCTTTTCCCCCAAATATAGTACAATCGATTGCGGAGGTCATGATAAAGAAAATCATAACATTCTAGCCGACGTCTAATTCTTTGTAACGTACTTAAGAGTATTGACCAAATTCGATTTTGCTAGATTCAGTGCTAAATTATTTTCAGAACTTTGAAAACGTACAATGGATCCCATCCTGTATTTGCGATCAGAGTACTGAGTGATATGGAATTTTTAATGGAAGTTTGTAGAATGACATAATATATAACATGGTATTATTTTTTTATTATTCTGAGACTTTCTTGTAAAATGTAAAGGCAAAGTTTAGTTAAAAAATCATTTCAATAATTGATAACTGACTTTTTTGTATGAATAAGGAAATTATATGCCGCGAAGAATCCAAACAGTATGTCGCAAATACGTTATTTTTATGTAAATTGTTATTTATTGTGATGAATAACATAAATATAAATAATAAGAGAAAAAACGATTGTACCAAGCAACATTCTAGCATTTACTGGTGATTTTTTTCATAAAAATAAATTCAGGCAGGTTCTGGGTCGTGTCGTGCACTATCTGTCACTCCGTTCGACACACGTGTGCGACTTCGGGCCTCTTCCGGCATTTCGCGTGAAAAGACGCCGCATCGGGGAAGATACGCGGGAGGGGGAGGTGGCGGGGGAGGGGTGAGTGGTCGGGGGGAGGTGGCGGGGAAGGGGGGCTGACGGCGAGCGGTGCGATAGCAGGGTGGATGGCCTGGTTGGGGGGGGGCGCTGATTATGGGAGCGGGCGGACCGCTTCCGTGGCGCGCGGGGGCCGGTGGCGGTGCATTTCTTGGAAACACGCGCGGCGCCGCGGCGCGGCGTGGCGCGGCGCGCCGCTCTGTAACGAAAGGAAGTGGAGCAATTTGGGGTTCTGGGAATCGCGACAGCGGTCTTGACCGACTGATCGCCGCGCAAACGAAATGTTTGCGCGCGTTCGTTTGCACTTACGCGTGAAAGAAGCCGCCTCGAGTGAAGGTGAAGCGACTGGTCTGGGAGGAAATGAATTTGACGGCGTAATTTCGATGCGTGGTTAAAAAATTATACGAGTTATAAGAATGTGTCTTGAAATACAGTGTACGTAACAATGAAAACAATACGAAACTATAATTCCTTAGCTATTGAAACTATTACGGTTACTCGATTTTTCTTCTGTGAATATGAATACGTCTTTGGTTTTTATGATCAGACGTCTGTTTCAACATCTTAGGTATGCAATTGTAAACTTTAAATATGTATGTAAACATGTTTCAAATGCACTTTCAACATTTTCTTAACATGACTATGGATACATGTAATTCAGTTCTAGACTTGACAGTCAAGCTCTTATACTGAAAAACGCATTCCCAGCCACTTTCTTCCTCCTTCTGTCCAGACCAAGCGTTTCGACTGACTTCTCCCGATTTGGCGACGCATTCCGCGATCGCCATTTGATTAATTCGGAAACAGTGGAGGCATGGGCGTTAGTGTGGTAGGCGCCGATGGATGATGTGAGGTAGACGGTGAGAGAAGCAGCCAGAGAAGCGGCGAGGGAGGTTGCGGGGCAGGCGGGACGAGAGGCGGGGAAGGAGGCGGCGAGGGGACGAGGAAGGCGGTGATGGAGACGGCGAGGGAGGCAACGAGGGAGACGGCCAAGGAAGTGGCAAGGAGGGCGAAGAAGGAAGCAGAGAGCCACACGGCGAGGGAGGTGGCAAGGGAGGCGGCGAGGGAAGCGGCGAGGCAGGCGGCGAGGGAGGCGGCGAGGGAGGCGGCGAGGGAGGCGGCGAGGGAGGCGGCGAGGGAGGCGGCGAAGGAGGCGGCGAGGGAGGCGGCGAGGGCGGCGGCGAGGGAGGCGGCGAGGGAGGCGGCGAGGGAGGCGGCGAGGGAGGCGGCGAGGGAGGCGGCGAGGGAGGCGGCGAGGGAGGCGGCGAGGGAGGTGGGGGAGGCGGCGAGGGAGGCGGCGAGGGAGGCGGCGAGGGAGGCGGCGAGGTTGGTGCCAAGGGAGGCGGCGAGGGAGGTGACAAGGGAGCCGATGACGGGGGTTGCGAGGGATTCGGCGATGGAGGCTGCGCAGGCAGTGCTGCGGGCGGCGGCACCAGGCGGCGACGCGGACAGCCCTGGCGGCGCGCAGGTGTGGAGCGGCGACGGCGGCGGCAGAGGCAGAGGCGGAGGCGGAGGCAGCGAGTGCTGCAAAAACCCACAAGGCGGCGAACCCCGCAGTGCGAGGTGGCGCGGCGAAGGCTCAGACGCTCAGCCGACCAATTTGTCGTTGGCCGCTTCGCAGACGCCTCGTCGCCTCCGCCTTCGTCGCCTTCGCCTGAGTCGCCCGGGCCGCCGCTGCCGCCCTCGCGCTGACCTTCCAAGCCGCCCTCCCCCTCCCTTCAGTGTCCTCAGTGGCTCATCGCTGCCATACTCGTCACCCAACTCGCCACCACCCTCAACATCCTACCTGCCAGCGTACTCACAACCTTACTCTCCTCCGCCCTAATTCCCCTCACCGCCGCCGAATTTACACTGACTTCCCTCAGAGGCAATAGACATATCGTGTCAGTTATACGTTACTTAATTGAAGATGTTCTATTACCACGGGTTTACTGGATGAACAAGCTCCTGAGCAAAAAGCGATACGATAAAGTAAACGTAGACAATTTGGTGCAGGATATATATTTAACACCGAACAATATATTATTTCGAAAGCACTTTAGAAAAAGCCAAAAAGTAATGTCAGTTATACTCATAATTAGTTCTCTCATATAAATCTCTCATCTCTCATATAAAATATTTAATTTACATTTTAGTTACGAAATATGCGGGTAATAATTTACTTTAGTGCACAGCATAATCGATGAACTTCGCACAATTGTATACGTAAATGGTTAACTATCGTGAGCTACAACAGTTTTTCTTCTATTTCAGAAAGGCGTTATAGCTCCCCACCTCATACACATGTTATACGAAGTCATTAATATTTTTTACTGACGGACGTTTGATCAGCATGACAATGGTGGGTTCCTTGTTCTTTTGTGTTACAAGAACAAGTAATGTTGATCAATAAAATGAACACTAGAGATGCCTCAAGTATCCTGCTTTTGCTATTAATGATTGCGACATTCCGACATGATATTATGTTCGTGACCAAGAATGAAAATGAAAGTAACAGCTTTGAAAATAGAATAAAAACGCAAAATATCTACATTACCACAGAACACTACAAATCCCACGTATATGAAAATAATAGTACAAATTTCCTACTCAAATTTTTAATGAAAAAGGGCAAACCATTTGTATTATGTAGCGTTTTTGTATTCCATTCTTTTCATGAGATTCTAATTTGTTATTTGCCCGAAAATTTTGACCGGAATATAGTTGCAGTACACATTTACCTAGTAATCACAAATCAGGCTTTCTTACAAAACTGTAAGCACAGCCAAGACGTAATTAAATTTTTCGATTTTGTCTTTTGTCTCAAATTTACTTGGACGACAAAGTCGAGTATCGCCCCGAAACCTTACGAACCGGGTCACATTGCACACAAAAACATTAAAAGCGCGTTGTCACGAGAGCCATGACTCCAAGCCGTCGAGTGTGCTGCTGCAGGCACCGTTGCGAGCTGTCCCCCCAGGGACGGCTGAGAAATCTGTAAATTACACCGAATCGCGGTCGCGTCAGCTCCGCGCTATTGCAGTGACAGGCGGCCGTGAACACAGGGACACCTCCATGATAATGCACCGCGGACGCTGGTGATCATGGGCGATATTTGGTATCAGTACTAAGAGCAAGACTAAGTGGCTACGCGTGAATACGATAGGATCCCCAATATCGATATTTGGAACATATTTTTAACACGCAACACAAAAATAGGTTCAAACGAAGTTTAGTTTATCGCGAAATATCTTCCTTCAAACCATTTCGAGAAAAACAGAAAATAAATGGATGTATTATCCATTGCAGTTATTAGAAGCTACGTCATTTACTCTCTAACAACATTGTCTACATGAATTTGAACTTCAGCGTTCGTTTTCGGAAATTATTATACAGCCCCATTCTCTTACTTACCGTCTATTCTATTTGTTTTTAATATAGTATTTTTCTATTTTAGTAACAAGTTGGTTGTGAAACTCAAAATGAAAACTATATTATATGTGCGATACTAAAAACAAATTATGAAGAATTGTTTGATGCTTAAATTGGCATAATTTTCTGACATAAACTCTTGGATTTCGTAGACAAATGAGAGAATATCAGAGATCAATCAGAGATCTGATTACCTGACTAATGTATTTTATCTGAAATATTTGATACATGTAAAATTGCGAACTTCCTCGATCTGATAATTACAAATAGTGAGCGGTGACCATAAAAATTATCAAGAATAAAATAAATAAAATAAAATTTATTTATTAAGCTCCATCTCCCCCCCCCGAAATAAATGCTGTGCCTGACAATTACGGAACTCACTCCGCATCCAGTTGCGTCGACAGACGAAGCCCAATGAAATCAATATGTCCCCGGGATCCAAAGCGAGCTGGACTCAATAGAGGGACAGACGTGAGGTCAAACCGAGGAAGCACGAGGCCCTAAGGGAGGGGCCGTACCCATTTCTTGCGGCAGCCTTGCGTAAGAGGCGTCGGTCGGGGTGGCAGCACTGACGGCGGCGACGGTGCTGCTTGCACAATGCTGGCAGCCGCCTCCGCCTCCGTCTCTACCGCCGCCGCCGCCGCCATTGCCTCCGCGGAGGCGAGAACTCCGAGAGAAAAAACGCCTGCAAACCGCCGCATGGCCGAAGCACGGACGCTGCCGCGGTGCCTACCGTCGTCTTCGATAATTCTCTCGCAAACCGCCATGTAACGAACGGCCAACGCGCCTCGCCACGCCGCGTCAGGTCGCTCCGCGCCGCGCCGCGCCGTCTCGCTTTGCGCAAGGCCCAACGCCGGCTCCTCCCTCCGTCCGCCCACTCGCCGCCGGCCCGTCGCTCAGCCCAGGCGTCCGCCCCTCGCTTCGAGAACCTTCTCACAACCAGACACGAACCCAGAATTTTGCTGTGGAAGTTGGCCGTAAGCCGGGTGACTTTTTAACGGGGTGCATATAACATTTTCTATGTCTATCCCATGTTTTTACCATTGCTGTTTATGTCATTCGATCATTCGTATCGAGGCCATTCTGACTCCATTTCCCGTCCGTTGTTCTGTTCGCCTTACATCAAGTCACTTATACCAGTCGTCCGCCTCTTAATTTTGAGAACCTTCTCGCAACCAAACAAACTCAGAAATTTTCTTTGAAAGTTACCCGCAGGTCGGGTAACTTTTTAACGGGGTACGCATGACATTTTCTATGTCAATCCGGTATTTTTATCCGCGCTGTTTATGACATACAACCAACTATTCTTCTTGAGTGCATTCTGACTCCACCTCCTGTCCGATGTTCTGTCCGCCCTCACATCCAGTCACGTATCCCTGTCATCCGCTTCTCGCTTCGAGATCCTTTTGCAACGAGAGACGAACCCAGCATTTTTGTGCGGAGAGCATTCACTTTTATTCACTTTTCGTCAAAGCACACACGACATTGTCCACGACACTCCAACATTTTTGTCTCTGCTGTTTATCACATTGAAACATCCGTCCCGAGTTGATTCCGACCCCACCTCCCGTCCTTTGGTCTCCCGCACGTAAAGTCGATTATTCCAGTCGATCCTCCCTATACATTTCGCCTCTCGCTTCAAAAAATTTCTAGCATGCAGACATGACATCAGAATGTCTTCATCGAGTTTTTTTACGGTGTCCTCATGCAGGGTATCCAAAAGTGATTTTAATTATTGTCAATTCGTTTCACGCGATTTAATGTTTTTAATCATGAACTGATGAAATTATTTTGACAACTCTCGTTCGTTGATCAGGATGACCCGTCTTTGTCCCAGTCGCTCAGTGCAGTCGTCAGCTTGACTGTAGGCAAATATTAAAAATCGGAAATCAATCTGAGATTCTGCATTTCTGCTTTTAGTGGCGTTTCCGATACTCACACATAGCACACTTTTCATTACAGATCAAAATTTAAAAAAGCAAATTTATAAATAATTGTGCCAAGTTACATTTTTTCAAGAAAATAAATTCACCTGCTTTAGATTAAAATCAATATTCATTAAAATAATAAATGTTCAGATCTCCAATTTCTCAATTAAAAATTACAAACGTTACGTTATGTGCCTTCAGATTTTTGCGTATATTGTGGGAAATGTAGATCTGCCTTTATCTACATCTTAAGCCGAGCTGTACCATACAGAATATTGCATGATATTATAAAAATGAGTGCACGAAAGTATTTTATAAACCTGTCCAATTAACGATGCACTTCTAAAAAGAGGCAATCACTTTAATGAACCTCTGATCTCTTCCATGGGATCACGACCGCTCGTGATGCAGGGAGCCAAGGTTCATATCCTCGATATACAGATACACGAGTGTTAAAATAATAAACGTGAATCACGAATCAATATTAATGTCTGGCTGTCGGAAACATACATTGGATAGAAATCAACCGCGTGATATCTTTCACAGGCACGCGCAAAGGTAAACACATTTTTTGTTTCCATCGTTTCCTATCTTTTGTAAACCCGGAAATGTATGAAAGTGTGACAAAAAAGTTTAAATAATACACTTTTATCTAATGTTTGTACTCTTCTAACTCTGCATTTATTAAACATTCTCTCACGTTATTCCCTTTTATTAAGATAACTGTCAAGGAAGTTTTGCAAAGAGAAAACAATTGATGAAGAAGTGCAGTTTTCTTTCTGACAGGTATTTACAAATTTTAATCAACGCTCGATCCCATCCAGTACACATCCAAACACAATACACGCATTCCAACCCTAGTAGGTGAAATGATGTATACCAAATTGCTCCCATAACAATGAGAGACGTTTAACTTGCGTAGAATGTAACACAAGATAAGCAACACACGAGATCTCTATTAAATCAAGTGGGAGGAGCCAACCTCCAGCAAGCAGTTTCGTCAACACTACCTTCGACACTTCCAACCACCGCGTGAAGACCAACTTTCTCGCTTCCAGTGTGTTACGTATGCATGTAACGAGCGCAGTTCAATAGTGCACAAGACTTCTATAGGAAGCTTATTCTCTTCGCAGACGCTGCCGCTGCCGAGGTCTTTGCGAGAAATCACGAAGTAATTAAGCGCAGCAGCGAACATGGAATTCGTGGCCGCGGCGGGTGAGGAAACGGCCGAGAATTAATTTGTCGGTACAGTGCAAGACTTGTTAACATGACGGGGTATCGGTAGTCTGCCACGCGTAGCAGATGCCAATTAGAACTTGAACCCACTTTCCTTACACAGTTTCCTGGCCACTGAATCCGGTCTGCTGCCGCAGAGAAAGCGGAGGCAAAGGATTCGAACAAGAAGGAAAGGCAGGCTTCGCAGCGTACTACGCACGTCGACCGCCGGGGGACTTTCCAAACAGCTTCCAACAACCTCTGCGCAAGTCGTGGAAGTTCATAGAGAAGAAAATCACAACAAAATCTATCTTGGAGAATGATAGCATTGAGCTCACACTGAACTTGCTCTGCATATTAATGGAATTAACTGCCCACAATCTTCGATGATATAATACAGAAACGCCTTACTCAAGATTCATAATTTAAGAGCATGATACTGCAATTATAGTAATTAATCTATCGACGTAACTACTTATGTATGTACTATAATAGTAATTGATTTCTATCATTAGAAGTTATGGTACTTTTATTTATTTGAAACTGCCATTTAAGCAAGAATGATCGGAGGTGAGATCTAAGGCTACTCAACGATAATTTAGTGTTGCTATATTCTTATTCGTATTTCCTCTTCTTCCATATATAGCAGATGACATAAACACTCACAATTTGACACCTATTTAACCGAACACTGAACACTGGCGCATTGGGCTTTTGGCAGTGAATACGCGACAACACACGTGAAAGACAACGCAACATACATTTTAAAGACAAACTGCAAGTGAGGCGGCAAGTGAAATCTCACTGAGAGTGGTGAAGTGTTGGCATGTGATCGAAATCTTTATTTTATCTCTACGCTACCTTTATTCATAATTGAACTTTGTGAGGTAAAAAAGCGGAGGTTAGATATTCCGGTTCACCAGAGAACACGTGCCGACAGTACGTCTCCGTGACAGTCACAGGTTTTAATTGTTTCTTGCCGGGAGGTCCTAGGGTACCAGTACCAACGGTGACAGGATTTTCGACTCTAGCTACATAGCTAGGTCGTATTCAGCTTTATGGAGGAGAAATCTAGCAGCCGGCTGCTCTGATCGGTAAATTACCGAGGTTTCTCTGATCAATACCAAGCGAATACCTGAGAAGTACCCTAAAAAACGGGCCAGGGACCGCGCGTGATCTTTCCTTCCCGCCGCAGACCGATCGGTAAGCTTAAAGCTTATCCACACTAGGGCGGTGCCCCGCTAGTGGGAGATAATTGGTTGGCAAAATCCCCGCTACCGACAGGTAGGTCGGTGCCGGATCGCATCATCTAGAGAGGGAAGATCACCGCCACCTCCCAAGGACAAGCATGCACTACGCTCACTGCACAGCGAGCAGTTGGCGCGCCCGGATTAACGAATCAATACCTTTGGTATTATGTGCCCAGGTGACGCGCCCGGGGACGAACCGCGCCCCGTGCCGGGCGGCGGCGACGCACCGGGGCTCGCGGCGACGCCCCCAGTCCGCCGCCGCCGCCGCCGTCGCCGTGGCCGGCGGAGCGGGCTTCCCCGAAGCGTCTGCCAGCCTCAATGAGCCGCCGCATTCTGCCCCTGGCAAAAAGCGGCGCAGCGGCCGCCGACGCCACCGCACCAACACCAGCCACCCCGCGCGCAGCGCGCCGGGCGCTCCACGAGGACGTCCCCCGCACATTTTCCTACGCCTCGAGGTAGGCCTTAGGGCGTGCCTATTCTGATGCTCTATACTTGAGAGTTCCGTTGTGCTATGACTGGTCTCTCGGTTGATGAGTAAAAGGGGTAAGTCGAAATTCGTATTGACAACGATCAGGTTCAAGAGAAACGAAAAAAAGGCGAAATGTGACGCGTAATTACACAATACGAATATATCGAATTCATTTATTAAAATTTCTGAAATACGTTTATATAACATCAAAGACAAAAACGTTTTTGCATATTCTAAACAACGAAAAGGAAGACACAAATCTAACAAACTGAAGTCTAGATGAGCCCCAAAGAATGTTTTCAGTCATATTTTACAATCAAATATTGAGTTATTGAACACTCTTTAATTTCAATATTCCCATATCCTGAGACTTACAGTATTGGCTTGTATAGAATGTAGTTTTTGATAAGTGATACATTTCTCCTTTTAATCCGGCAAAAGATATACTGTAGGGATATTATATAACAAAAATACCCCTTTCGGGTTGTATGATTGTCTACATTCTTCACATCGAGATGGAAACGAAACGGTAAAACATAAAATGGTGAAGGGAAACATCTTTACAAATAATTCAGCATAATAAAGTCATTACAATTACGCGAACAATCCACACACTATGAAAATAAAAGCAACAGACGTTCCGAGCGATGTCTCCACATTATATAACCGCACCCGAGTCCCGGAGTAGAAAGGAGAGCATGGGCGACGAGACACCACTCCACCAATTTGTGCATCGCCCATTGCAGAGTCAGTACGATAATTCACTCCCATTGTAATTCCATAAAGCTTCGAGATGGGAACACCCTCATCCCCTTCTCCGATGATCATAATACCCTTTTGTCCGGCACTTGCTGCCCCCAGCGCTGCCTCGCCGCGCACCAGCAGTCTGCAAGTGTCTGCTGCCACTGAAAGCCACAACGCTGCTCTCACTAAAGGACGAATACAGGGCAGTTCAGAAAGTTGAGCACTCGTTTCCTGTGTGGGAGGTCTTCACATGGATGCACACGCAGAGGAAATGCATTAAATCTGGCCAATATTTGTCATATATGTAGTTATTTATAGCAAGAGAAAAGGATGGATGTGAATTCATGTCTCCAGATGATAAACGTTCAAGTTACGTTACATTCAACCACATAATTTCATAAAAAAGTTTCTTATATCGAAAATCGCGCCTTAAATATACAGCTTACTCTAATAATTTAGAATGCTTTCAGTTACTCTAACAGAGATATTTGTAAATATTTATATTCAATATGTAAGATAGATAGTATATGTATAATACGATATGTATAATACGAATCCAGCCTGTATTATCCTATTTCTTAAACCGTTAATATTTCAGCATTGATTCAGTACAAATTCAGTAATAATCATTGCTTAAATTGAAACACAAAGAATTACAAAGATTTCCTATGCATGCAACGCTTTGATAAAAGTCACTAACTATTTTTTTTTCACAGATAAATGGCCTTCCTCATTAAAAAAATCACACCTCGATATTCATCAGAAAATTGCAGCTTATAATCATATAGCAAAATAAATATAAGACTTTTTGATTAACATTTCCAAAATAAAAATAATAAAATATTAAAACATTTTTTCATGAAAAGATGAGAAATATTATTTCAGTTGCATTTAATAACGAAAGGACAGAACTATTTTCATCACATTGAAAGTGACATTATTCCATTCAAACTGCTGTTGGTGAGCGGAAACCAAGGCCCTTCCTCGTGCCTATCTCGCATATACCGCTCTTTTTTGCACGCTGCAATTCGCACTCCTTTCCTCGCCCAATGATCGACAATCGCGGCCTCGGATCAGTAACTCCAATGAACCAAGCTCCTCATTAACCGCGTCGCGTTTTCGCGTGTGCCCCGCCGAGGGAATTAGGGGCTCGAGGGCGTCGGGAGGTGGGGGGAAGGGGGGCAGCACGGGTCACATACGTCCCCCGCCCGAGTTTTATCGCCCTCGAGGGAGAGGAGCTGTACGGCTAATTAGAAGGTCGAAGAGAAGAGTGTAGGGTTGCGACCCGGCAGAGAGGGTTGCACGGGGTGGCGGTGGGTGGCAGAGGGAGGAGGGCGGTGTGGGGGGTTGCGGACACGCCGGCGGGAGGGGCGACGCTGCGCAGCGCCCGGGCGCAGCAACGCGCGAGGCTGCGGTCTCTCGAGTTGCAGCGACGCGCTGGAGAGCGACTGGCTTTCAGCCCGGCACCTCTTCTTTGCACCTACTTTAGCGCAAATTGCACGTCGACGAAACGAAATATAACGCGTGTAGTATCGATCAATTCAGTGGCGATATATTCTACATGGACAGCACAATTCATATAGCATTATATCTAACGACATCAATTATGCCTAAAGTTCGTTATCTATTAAATTTCCTAGATAAGTTTAAAAGTTCCTCGTTTCTATTATACGGAATATAATATGTCTTGTTACCAAATTTCGCAAAAATACCCGTTATACTTTCAGATTTACTTTAACTGGGCCCAGTAATTTGATTGTAGGGAATCCGGAGATAAAAATTCCCTGCGCAGATTGCACTTGCCCCAAACATGTTTTACAGATTTTTAACTATTTTTTCGTTTTATAAATATGTAGATAATGAAATTCTATAATGCACTTTGTAATACATGTTCCATAGATTCTCCATATTTCAAAATCATATTATTTTCTATTGCATAGAGATTGATTTAATGTTTGAAATAAATACGAGTTCTTTGACAATACTATCACATTCAAAATTAGTAAATGTAATTAGTAATGCGTGTCACGTTTTGACATAACCTTCCCATTGACATATCCTTGATTAAATTTCATGGTTTTGCTTGTTTCGAATACTGCACTTTACAAATTCTTGGGAAATATTTCCAATCACTTTCTGGTTTTCCATTATTTTATTTAACATAATAATTGTGCATTTCAAATCTACTCATATTGGTGATATACATTTTTATATATTGTATTTATCTTCATTTTTCTTAGCATTATTTACATCTTAAAGTTTCGTCTCACAGTACCATAGAGAAGACAAAGATAATAAAAAAGACTTAAAAGTAATAACTGTTCGCAGACCTAGACATTATTTAATTTCACCACCGAATGAAACATGCAACGTAGGTTTGGAGAAAATCGACAATTATAACTACGAATATTTCGCCTCTTCGTCTGAAACAGTTCTAATAATTTGAGAAAAATATCGCTATTTTATACATAATATTTGACTCTTTCAGCGAAATACGATGGATAAGAAAATTTGGTTTATGAGAATTATGTTCACGATTATATCGATTTCAGGCTACAAAACCTCCTCCAGCAGCTTTCTTTTCCTCCTGGAAAACCTCGCACACCATTTTCGAGGAAGGCCTGGTTCAGTCGAACACCTTGTGAGAGGTGCCGACTTACTCTTAACTGCCCCGCGATTGTATCGGAGAACGTCCCGAGGCGAACTGTGGCGCGTGGAGACCTTTGGGGCGGCGCGGGGAGCGCGGGAGAGAGGGGCGGGGGCGGGCCAGCGACTGAAAGAGGGCGCTTTGCGGTTGACTTTGTCCAGACCTCCACGATGACCCAGTCGTAACATCGATCTCAATTCAACTGATTATTGGAACAGAAGAAAACTCTTCTTAAAGTAAACCCGTAAACAATGATTTTGTGGGCGCAAATTCAGTTTGAAAGTCATTACTCATTTAACGATGTTTCAGGTCAATTTTTATTGGTAATTTATTCATCATATTTCTTTCTGAAAAGAGTTCGTATTTCTAATGCAAAATTAATAATCACGTTTAGATTGCAATAGATCTTTAAACAATTTAAGATTTCGTATACAAAGTTTAAGAGCGAGATAGGAAAAAACATGAAAGAGGAGGACGGCAGAGAAATAAAGGACAGAACGAACGGGACTAGTTCTATTAATTCCAACATTAGAGAATATTACCACGAAAGTAAATTTGAAAATTTGCTTAATCTAAAAAGAGCTGCAACCGAAAAAATAATGTCGGCGAATATGTCTAGGGTATGTCACCGTCGCACAGACACGTGTAACGTCGTTCTCAGAACCACCTTCTTTCAGTCACAGTTGAGTACAGATACAAGCGGATGGATTTAGCAATCCCGGGAGGTTAGCTTGCTACATTTTCTCCCCTTCCGCCACCCCAGTCGGGACAAAAGGTCCCGACAAGTCTCCCCTAATGTGTGGTAGCGAAGTGCATAAATTAGTATGTGTGTAACAGGAGAGAAAGGATAAGGATGAGGAAGGAAAGATTACACGCGGTGCGTGGCCCGCTTGTTAGCATTCGTCTGGTATTAATGGGAGAAACCGCGGAAAACTACCGATCAGAGCAGCCGGCCGCTTGAATTCTCCTCCAGACCATGCCTGAATTCGAGTTAGCTATGTGGAGAGTGTCGAAAATCCTCGACTGCAAATCTAGCACTTCCCCGCCAGTGAGGCGGAGGTAGCGATGACCTACGCCGCCGCCCACGACTCGCGTTCGGGCGCGGGGGGAGGCACCCGGGGGCGCGCTGGGCGTAGGCCAGCGTCGTGGCGACAACAAACAGAAGACTGGTGCCTCGCGTGCGCCCGGTTTCGAGCTATCGATTCCCGTTGGGTCACGACAGCCGTGCAACTTGGCTCGCGCTCACACTCGTCGGAACACGCGCGCCACAGTCCGTGTGTACACAGCGTCCCTCGGCGGCCCGCTTGGCGGCCCACCGGCGGCCGCGGCCGGGATGAGGCGGGTAGCCTGCGGCAGGCGGCATGAGGCGGGATGCATGAGGCGGACGGCGTGAGGCGGGCAGCATGGGGCGGGCGGCATGGGGCGGGCGGCATGCGGCGTGCGTCATGAGTCGGGCGGCATAAGGTGTGTGTCATGAGGCGGGCAGCATGCGGCGGGTGTCATAAGTACGGCGCTATGAGGTGTGCGGCCTGAGACGGGCAGTATGAGGTGTGCAGCATGAGGCGGACACCGTGAGGTGGACAGTATGACGTGGGCGGCATGAGGCGGCGAAACATCAAGCGGGCGGCAAGATGCGAGCGGCCTCTGCCGGGTCGCCAGTGAAGGGCGGCATGAGGCCGCGCGGTGTGAGATGAGGCAGGGTGGCATGAGGTGGAGCGGGGCGACGATGAGACGGGCAGGATGGTGATGTGAAGGGACCACCTCGGCGGGTGTGGGCGCGGGGCGGGGTTGTACTGGCTGGGATATATTGGGACCAGAGACGCGTTGAAATGAATGGGAATTACGGCATGCGTGGAGCAGGGTATTGAGGGTGGGGAACAGCGGCTGGGACATTTGGTTGCCGCGCCGCGCTATGGGGGCCCTACAATTTCCGAACGGTATGTGCCGAACAAATTGCTTGCTGATCTCTAGTAGCGATTCTGTGCCGCCCGATGAGACCTGGCTGGAGTGCGGGGAGCGGGGTGCGGGGAGTGGGGCGGGGAGAAGTAGGCCGTCGAGATGGAGGGAGCTGGGTGAGCGAGGGTGATTGTGGAAAAACGAAGAGGTGGCGTAGGCGCTGGTACACACGTCATATAGACTGAAATGATGGATTTGACGATGGGAGTAAGGGAGAAGTGGTGAATACGGGAAACGGAAAAGTCAATATACATTGCAGAGATGATTTGAACGAAGTGACCAATTTACTTCATGTAAACAGGTGTAATCTGGTTATCGCTACTTCCTCGCTTTCATCTATAGTTTCCCGTGGAATTTATCATCAAAACATTATCAGCTGAAGAACGAATTACAAATTACAATCGGAACAGAATTAAAATTGTACCTACTGAGATTCATGGATTCGGAACGTCATAGAAGTAGAGTTCTTTTTACATTGCGCCAAAGGTTAGGTCCTAGGTTACCGAAGTGAAGGTGACGTAACGGAGAAGAAACAAATGTCACATGTCTTCGTCTTTGTTTTTTAAATTTGTGGCAAAAGTTCATATATGTGCGAGGGCCGGGGAACGAGGATGGTACGAGTGACTGTAAAGATCAGTTATATGCGAAACTTATATGCGAAAAACCAACATGTAGATGGCCTAAGTGTTAGTATATGCAGCGTTGAGTCCTTTAAGACGGATTTGGCATTGCTGAGAAGAGCAGAAACACGTTTGGCAAATTGACGGGAAGGAGTGAAAGATTTGTTGAGGGCCGAGGTGATTTGATGCAACCAACCGTGCAAAGCACAGGGACGACGCGAGGTACGACAATGACTAAAGGCAGGGGTCCGGTTTATTTGGAACGTCGAGAAAGAAGAAGAGGTTACAGAAAGGAGGAGCCGACAACGGACCCACGAACAGAAAGACAGATGACGAATAAGTCTTGTTGTGCGGTCATCGTAAGACAACTGCAGTCGTCATAATAGGCGAAGATCCTCTTCCATAATTTCATCTTTATTGTTCTCATCGTAGCGGACATTCGTTAATGCTGTAAGAGCCCATAGCAACCACCGGTCAAGGAAGAAGATTGCATTTTTAAATGATAATGGTTTGCGTTTTATATTCCGGAAGCAGCGCATTATATACTACATGGGAATTTCTTAATCATTAGACAGTTAAATATAGCTGCAAAACAAACAGTATGTCATTAACCTGACGGATCATATTTGTGTTTTCTACAATCGGTACTAAGAAACAAATTTCTGCTTAATTGGTACTGTGTATATATTTCGTGAATGAAACGAAATTTTCGTGTAATATTTGTTTAATGATATGTGCACATATATTAGGTGTAGTTATTTAACACATTTAAAAGTACAACAATTATGATGTTTCATGATCTTGGATACTTTTTATTCAAGTAAAACTATTTTACATTATCTACAATGATTGGTAATCTAACACGAAGCTTGAAAACCCTAGAACTCCAAAACTTTAACACGCAATGTCTCGCTAGTAAAATTGTTAACAATTATAAAACATAGCACGTTTTTAATACAATTATGATACATTCAATATAAAAACAATTTTTCAAACAAAAATTGATATGTCATCCAAAGAAATTGTGCGAGACAACGGCGGAATTAGGTCACACACTTTTGTTTCCCAGCAACACGAAGCGCAGGTGTAGCGGTAGCGCAACAGCGATGCTCACGGGACCGCCAATGGGAAATTCAAACTTTACCTCGCGACGAAGTTAGCCTCAACTACCTGTAAATGGTCACAGCGTGCCTCTCTCCCGTGTACCCTCTCACCTCGCACCTTGTCTCTATTCATTTAAACGTCCACAAATACGCAAAGAATCCGCTGCCAATTACTTTCCCCTTTAAGCAGTTTCCACGTGGGACAGTGTATCAATAACGCCAGTAGAAAATTCGGAAAACCAGAAACACGATGGGACGACAGATACGCGCCGTGTACACAGCCATTAATTACACCCTGTTTCTCAGGCACTTACTTTCGCAAGCGCGGTCGTCGGGGCTGAGACAAGCACACACGCACACACTGCAGCACACACGCGCGCACATACGCGTTGTTGCCGCTGCCACCGCCGCCGCCGCCCCCCCCCACCATCCCTGCCCAGCCACCCTGGCGGCCCGCGTCCCGGCTAAGTGCCGCCGTGTATTTTGTAAAAAAGAAAACAAAAACGCATTGTACCGGGATAGTGATCGCAGTGTCGTCGGCAATTGTCAGGCGATGGGCTTCGGGTGGAAGGCGGTGGCGGTGGCGGGGCCAGCGGCAGAGGCGGCAGCACGCGAGCGTCGCGGCGGCGTGGGCGGGCGGCGAGCGCGTGGGTGGGGTGGGCGGGGTGGAGAGGGTGAGGGGGTGGACGGCTTAGATGCCGTTTGACAGATAGGCTCCCCGGAGCGTGTGTCGCAGGCCTGAGGGTCGATCAGGAAAGGAGGCCACGAGAGGCGTTGGTTGACGGTGGCGGGGACAGCGGGGATGGTGGGAACAGCGGGGCTCGCGGGGACAACTCGGATGATAGTGCGGTTAGGATGGTGGGGATAATAGGAGGGTGGACCGCTGGCATGATACTAAGAGACTGATTATGAAGTGTTTAGGATGAAGGGTACTCCCTTCATGGGGTGGATGGAAACGTGACCATTTGGTTGCATAGATTTGTAATGAGAAGTAACTTTTGTGGAATTGTTTTTGTCAAGAAGTCTTTGCTCTTTTATCAAGCTTTCCCTTGTGTTAATTTAATTTCACTCATCATTCACCTAATTTTTCATTTATATGGAAGTTACCATATTTTGCCCGAAAATTACAGCTATTAAAAATATTTCTTCTAAGAATATTACTTGCTAATCACTGATGTGGAAAATTTCACATTTTTAGACATACATAGCGTGAGCACATTAAAATTCAGATCCACGTGAATATGTGAAATTGAGTTATTTAATGTACACTTAACATTATCTTAAATGTGTTACAACAGAATGGGTATTGTTCCACTAAACATTTACTTGATACCAATATCTGATGACTAAAATACTGCAAAATAATGCTGCCTAGTGTCTTTAAGCGCATTTCGAGTAATTGATGTACAAGTAAGGAGTGGAAATCACTGATTGTAGGTATAATTATCAAAATATCTTGTTATCAACAAAGTATTTGTCGTAACCGCATTTTTCTTTCATAATTTGATTCCAGGTAAAAATAATTGAACATGTTATTCCATATATCAAAGTAATCTAGATACACTTTTATGTGTGATACAAGACTCCAAGACGTATTTTTACTATTTTTGTGTGGCTCATTAAAGAACACACATCATCAGCCGTCCATACTTCATTGTGCATTTCCATGCTTCATTGTGCAAATGTTATTGGTTGTTGTGGTCCTTCAGCCGCCTTTGTAAACATCGAACAGCAAAATGCGGCATGTCAGAGAACCGCGTATAAACCGTTAATATCTATTTGAAGTAGGCGTATCCTTCAGAATCTCCAAATCTAGGGACGGTTTGAACACATACTAATGGGAAGAAAGCTAGTGATTGAATCAGAAAACAAGTAACCTCGAAAAATGATTGTAATTCGCTTCCACGAGGAGGGAACTACCTACTGCTCGACAAGTTGCCCCAAGACGACGAGGAGAGGTCATAGCCAGGACGTGAGCAACGTGGATGTGGGCCGGGGTGAGAACGGGGCGGGGCGAGGCGCGGCGGGGCGGAACGAGTAGGAGAGTGAAGGAGGATTAGGGAGGGGAGGGGAGTGGAGGGGCGGGGCGGGGCGAGGCGGGACGGGGCGGAACGAGTAGGAGAGTGAAGGAGGATTAGGGAGGGGTGGGGAGTGTAGGGGCGGGGCGGGGCGGGGGAGACGCGTCCGTGCTCCGGCGGTGTCGGGTACCTCCGGGCGACGCGCGCGTCCTGATAGGAAATTTATGAGTCCCGGAGGCGTTGGCGGTGCCAATTAACTCCAGAAGCTGCGACCAGTCGGCGCAGTGAGAAGTGGTCGTGGGCGACGAGAGTGATCTGGCCAGTTGCTGGGCTGGCGGGCAGGCGGACTAACTGCTGGCCGAAGTCTGACAAAGGTCCTCCTAGCAGTATCGGATTCTCCATTACGCTTAACAGGCTAAAGCTTCGGACGAAAACATATAAAGATGTAAACTAAAATTGCAGAAAAACATTTTTTTGATAAATGTCGTTATGAAATGAATTAATAAATAAATTAATTAGATATGCTTATACAAGTATATATTCATATTTCATAACCATATATTAAGATTTCATTGAAATAAGTATCTTTTATTTTAAATGAAGGAAAACAAAGGAGGAGATCACTCTACTTCTAGGGAACGAAGTCACAGAAGGTGATTCCGAACCTGCCTTCAGAATGAAGTTTCCTTTCAGATCGAAGGGGGAGTTTGCCATTTATATTGCAATTTTCACCCCCTCTATTTGTAGAGGAGAAATTTTCAATTTCCTATTTATCTGTATACACATGAACTTATTTGACGATTACTTGCAAGGATGTTTTTTGAATTGATCTGATTCGCGTAACTTCACCTAAATTAGTGTCGTACCAATCATTGATCATTTTTTAATTTATGTGCTAAGTAGATAATGTATTCATTGCTGAAAAATAATTTTAAAAAAACCAAGCGCAGGAAAAATATTAATTGCAATTCTTCAGAGAGCAAATACATGAGCAAATCGGTGAAAAACTGATTAAAGAAACTGAACTGGTCCTGGGAAGCATTGATGAGACAATTTACAGTTCACGCAGGTACAGTGAGAACTACATAGACATTTCCCATACCACGAATATCTTTCGAAGGCGATTCCGATGACGGCCCCGCCACAGAAAAACCTCCACGCCTTTCCAGCCTAACACGTAATATTCCATTTTGGGATTCGCTGTGCGGCACGAGAAGTTATGCATTGGCCTCCATAACGATCATCAAGAATTATATAAACTGAGAAGGTAACTCATCAAATATAAAATAATTATATTTAATGTCGTTACGGTAATCGAAATTTGGAAATGTTCTTTTTTCTATATTTAACTCAGGTATTTGTGAAATATCCGGATACTTCTATGAAAAGTTCTATCGTAAATGAGATTCTGTTCTAGTCTACAAAGGTTTCGTCCTCCATTGTACCTTTTGAAACTTTCGAACAATGCAAAAGAGAACCTAATTCCATACCATTAGAAAATATCAAAGGAATTATAGTCGGAACACACCTTCTTCGAATCACTGCACCCAACTAATCTAAGTTATTCATCTTCTCCCGTCAGGAGACCGCTACGCCCATAAACGCAGCACTTATCCAGCCATACTTGTTCTCAAATCTTTGGGGTACTGCTCGAGATAGTCTCCATGCTAATTTTCGACGCCTGACACCTTCACGAAGAAAGGATAACGTCTTTATCAGCGTGCTATAAAACTCTGGGCATTAAACAGGCGTTATCTTGGTTATTTACATAACTCGTCAACTTGCACAACAGTAGTCGTTTGGAGAACAGAAGTTGTCGTGGCGGGGAAATTGACTCAATGTATAATTCTAGGAATTTCTCACGACAACAACTATTCTAAAAATACACAGAGCTGAAGGAACACATGGAGGTACTTAGCAATGTATGAAAAATACCACCCTACATGATTTTAAACTTCTAAACCTATCCAAACTCCCGTAACCTTAAACTCAACTCTCGAGATAATCAGTGACGTTAAAAATTGAAATTGCGTACGTAGAGAACAAGGGTGAAAATACGAACAATGCGTGTAAGCAGCTAATATATCTAGTAACCATTTTATCTTTTTGATGAAAAATTGGACCATGTTAAAAAAAACTGCAAGTGCGACTAAGAAATTGATAGTCGTTTAGAGAAACCGTATATGAAAATTTTAAGTAATATGCAATTCAAAACAAGGATGAATATAGTTATTTCTAAGAGCAGATTTGCATTTTATTGCCGGTATTTGTAAAAATGTCTTCCTATCTTTCAAGTTGAATAATTATTACACTAGCTACCTACCTACATCGTTTCCCTGAGAACCTAACATCATACTTCAACATTTCAAAATCAGCAATTTATGTAAGATTTGAAATCCGCAAACGAATTCTTATGAGAACCTGTATTTGACATTCCTTTTGTTTTTCTCCCAAAGAAAAGCTCAAAGAAAAATTAATATTTATTACAGAATGGTATTAAAAACAGTAGTATATCATTTTCTAATAATTGAAGCCACGTCAAAACATTTTGGAACGTTCACTTACGTAGAATCCGGATATGGTAAGATAGAAGACTTCCCGCAGGATGTATTCATGATCGAGACTATCAATCGTATTAGCCGAACACAGCCGTAGAGCGCCAACCATAGGGAAATGACGATCATCAACAACGAGCAACGCGTCATTTCGCAAAAAGAGCAAATGATAGTGGTATGGATGAAATGATAGGGGAAGCGAGAGAGACTGCATGAAAACCTGCTGCGGGCCCGTTTTGTCCACCACCAATTCCAGACGGAGTGACCGGGATATCAGACGGATAATTATCTTGGAAGCCCGCAGTTTCCTCGCAGGCGCTTTTTGCGCCCAGGAAACACTGGTCGCGTCGCCGGGCCGGGCCGGGCCGGCCTGCATGGAAGAAAGGAGTGCCAGGCGCCGGCCATGGGGGTCCGCAGGCGAAGGGGCGGCGGCGGCGGCGGCGGCGGCGGGTCGAGAGGCGCTATTGGCTCGGGGCGATCGGACACGGCCTCCTGGAGATGACTAGCAAGAGTTGGAGCCCAGGAAAAAGCGCGGCGTGGCGCGGCGTGGCGTGGGGCGGTGAGGCAGCGGCACCGGGCGGGCGGCCGGGAGGCTGGCGGGCCAGGGCGGTCCCCGCTGCGGCCGCCGCTGCGCCGCCCGGACCGGCGCTAATGCACAACCAATCGCAATGGTTCCTCCGGCGCTGCCCCAGGGGATTAGCTCGGCCCGGAGGCCGGCCGACCGCCGTTGCCGCCATCCCCGACGCCGACGTCGGCGACTCCCGGATGCCGCACCAGGAAGGGCGCAACGCCAATCGCTGCCTTCCTGCTGGTGAAGCCGTGCATCTGGCGATACACTGCACTTTGTCTACTCAGAAAAGATTGTCTTTGTCGCTGTCAACCTTCATTTATTTACATGAACCGCTTTCGATGACTTGGCCAACATCGTCAGATCTGATGTGTTCGACTTGGTAGTTTTCACTTCCAACTATCGAGGCAATCGACAACGTTCATGAAAGTTAATAAAAGGTTGGTAGTAACTAAAAGGGGCTTTCTTCCTCTGAGAAAATGTCCTCGCCAGTTCATTGTTGACCACTTTGCGTTCTCTTAGATTACGTGGCAAAGCAACCCTCTTAACTCGTTTCCGAAGTGGAAACTTCATTGGACAAGTATTGGAGCAGTATTAAGTAATCATTTTTATCGAAGGCTTATCGTTGTGAAAAAATAATTATGATAATAGATCATGGAATATTCGTAATAAATCCCTTTTTTTTGAAAGTACTCGAGAATTCTTTTATAATTTAGACCATACGTGCTTCCGTCAATTAATAACATAACAAGCGACCTCACATAAACTACTACTTTGGTAATACTTTATTTGGAGTAAAATAATGCGGGCGATTCGCGCTGATGCAGATTGTTCGCCGTCCACGGCGCGGGCCGATGTTCGTTCCTAGTACACTGAATTTCCGATGGAAAATGCGCGCTCGCGAAATCATCGGGATTCTCCCGTTTTCCTTTTCTCTCCTTCCACCATCGTCATCATGCTCAAGACACGCATCACCTTCATCATCAGCAGCATCCTCAGCATTCCTTCTCAACACAACTCCATTCGGGAAGTTTGGACTACCAACATGTTGACGTTTCTGGCGTCGAAACCACGGTGTCATGTCCCCGTAAATTCACGTCATACGATAAATAAATAATCTTAGTGCTATCATCCTTGTCAAACACCAGTCGAATTTGGTTAATCTCGAGTGCAGCGCTGCTCGATGTCGTGGAGTAGGATGGTCGCCGTCGGTTCCCAGGCACGTCACATTCCGACGTCTCTGGGCCTCCCGCAGCGGCGGCGGGCCGGGGCGGGGCGGGGTGGAGCGGAGCGGGGCGGGGTGGAGCGGAGCGGGGCGGGGCGGCCGGGCGGCAATCAGAAGAGCGGCGGGGGGCGGTGACGGGGGCCGGGCGGCGGGAGGCGGGCGGCGGGATGCGGAGGCGGCAGGGGCATCGCCGGTCGCTTCAGATTGCCTCTGCTGGCGAGGCGGAGGCGGCGACGCCGTGAAATCAGAAATTGAGGAGTCACCGGACGGTAGCTGCCGCTTCCGACACGGTCTGCCGCCCCCCGTGGCTCCTCCGCCCCCTCCAGCCCCCCGCCCAACTGGGCTGCTCCGGTGGAGGCGCTGGTGGCGGCGGTGGCGACGACAGAGATGACGATGGACACGAAAGCATCCGGCGATTCGAGATAGCTTCCTAGATCGTGCATGAGAGTGTGCTTGTTGCCTTTCAGTTAGTGAGAACTCATGATGGGATGTTTCGTTGCTATTTCTGACTTTACGTACCATTTTTATTAGATTTTTAAGTGACTTTTGTGAAAACTCATTCGATATTTTCTGCAGAAAATACTCAGCCTGAAATGCGATTTTACTTATACTAAAGTATATTACAGATATGCAAAGAGTAGAGAGAGGTACATTTCTACGTTTAGATACGTTTTTAGTATTACTTACATGTTATCTTGAGCAATTTTTATCACGAAAAGAAATAATTATCTATGGAATGGAAAATATTGGCTGGATTTCTCTGTAGCGATGACCAGTGGAACGTATTTATTTTCACAAAAAACATAAAAATCTCTGAGGACACAATTTACTCACATTCAGTGAACCCAAAGCAAATATGCAATAGAAAGTATTGAAACAAGGAGGTAATTACGAGCAATTCGTTAAAGTGAATTTCAAACTAAAATTTAATTAGGAATGTTAGGAATAAAATTATTACTGTTCGAAGAGGGATTATTTTATTGCAACAACGAAACGCCATGACGTAAAGCAAATCAAATTGTCATCGTTGCAGAAAGATATTCTTCAGCATTTTACCATTCACTTCATGCAACGCGGAATGCCATACAGGATCATACATTTAACCTTTCGCAATGGGGATGCATTTCCTGATAATCCGCTGATTACTTTCCTTGAGAACGTCGGAGAAATTGCTTTATTATGTCACAAGTTACGTCCAATTTACAGGGATGTTACATTCTATTACTTCGTCTTTCAAGATTTCAACATTATTTCTGACAACTCTTGTAATTGTTCGCTTCTTTATTATGCTGAGATTTTTTGGTTAAATCTATAAAAATTAACTACATTTCCAAATTATCTTTATTTTAGAGTTATTTAGTGAATAGTACTAATGCATAATGCATAATGTCGTCTGCAGCCATTATGGCAGTCCGAGATTTCGATGAGATGAAAATGTTGATGATGATGATGATTGGGTGAATTATTGCGAAGCAATGCTGAATTGAGAGGCAGGGCAAATGGAAGAAAGGAGAAAACTTGAAGCGAATCCGTTTTGTCCACGACATATTCAACTTGGATCGCTTGGGTGTACCACCCAAGCGCTGGAGGGTAACCAGACTGACAACTTCACAATGGGTTAGTAATGTATATTTAAGAAAATCCAATTTTTTTAATTTGTGAATTTATTTCCATACGTTGTTTTGAAGCAAACAGCGTGTAGAGAAAAGTTATTCGTTATAACATATTTGGACGATTTTTCTCGGAAAAATTATTTAATGCAACAAGTATAAAAAAGTTTTAATAAAAAACTAAAATATGTGATAGAAGTTTTGGAGTTTATTTATATTGTTAAAATCGTGAAGGTTAATGAGATCATTGCAAATTTAACAATCAATGTAAAGAAAAATAATTACTTTTTCAATGACATAACGCACTTTCATTGCTTTAACACTTCAAAGCCCAGTCTCTTCGTGAAACTAAGTCTGATGGAAAGTTAGAAAATCAATGGAAAATGACCCATTTGTCGAAAGTAAAAGACTCAAAATTATAATTAATATGGATTGTCATGTAGCGTGAGTCTCCTACATCCATTACGTATTAGCACATTCACGAGGCCTTTGGTTTAATTCACTATTTACAATCGCAAAGTACATACCAATTGCGTGATTCGCGTAATGCTGTATATCTATTGTGTCTTTTCCACCCATCAATACAAGTATTTACTTCCATCATATCTCAATGCCAGAGTTACGAAGATCGTATACGCGTTACCATGAATTTACGTCCCACTGCATTAACCCTGATACCTCATAACCACCGCTTCGTGACTCACCGCGTGAAGCGACTAATCGACTTTTTTATATCGATAAATTCGCTTATACGTCGCTTCTCTGACCATCCTTCTCGTTAATTATCTTCACGAGACCTTACACTATATTGATTATTTCTAATTACTAAAGCAAACACTCATAAACATATCGTTACAAATCAATTCCTACTATATTGCTCCTAAATCATGTGCACCAAGCATCAAACTCTTAGAGAGCAACATATCTTTACCAAGCGTACTGTTCCATTGTTGAAACAGTGGCTCTCTCGACTATACATTTTATAGTTCTAATTACGAAACGAAATATTACCGTTCCGAAATTCCCTAACACGAATCTTTTATAATTAAGACAAGCAGATTGTAAACATCTCCTTCACGATCAAGTAACTACGTTTAACAGGTGCCGAAACGGTATAAGATATTGTTCGAAATGACCGAGATACGCTATAAAGATATAGTCAATACGATGAAGTGGTGTTTCCCAGACGAGGATATTGATTCTAAGTGCCATGACGCAGTGTGTTCAACGACTTAATTTAGGTGCGCGGCTAATGAAACGTTCACACCTGGCTCACAAAAGCTTGTTAGACGAAGGATGTGAAGTAATTAACTAACTACTGGTTGGAATAGGAGTCGTTCCCCATCAGCTGGTCTCGCCATGAACGAGATGTTGCGAAACGGGATTGAGAACGAAATTTTTGTGGGAATCCTTCCTCGCGAGAGACATGCACCTTGAATTTATTTTACTGGATGAAGTTACACCGCCCTCAGTTGGGCAACGCCCATTTCGTTATGAACTCCACAATTAATTGCTGCGTTCAGTTGGGGATAAAGTCGAGTGGCTTAGTTTATGCACCGAAGACATGTAGCTACGGAAAACAATTGTTCATTGAACGAAATGTTACAGTTCATTTAACTAAGCTTTAACAGAACGTGGTAAATATATTTAGAAAACGTAAAAAAGAGGGTAAAGTGCACAACAATTTTGTATTTGTGAAAGTTACAGGAAAATATCTTCTTAATATGTAGCTCTATGGCGCAAGAGACACGGGCCACTCGATCACTCTCCGGTGGTCCCTTGCGGCAGAGAGAGCGAAAAGTGGGAAAACTATCTCCTTTGCAAATCTTCATGCATTTCGAGCATTAAGTTCTTTCCGTTTACTGTAAAAATGCAAGCCAATTCTTTTAAATCTCAGATGTTTTAAAATACGCTTATAATAGACAAAGACAAAATATCTGGAAAACATAATAATTACTACATAACCAGTAAAATATATTGAACAACAAAATATTTTACGGTGCCAACCAATTTTTTTAAAGAAAAAACATGATTTACAACTTATCCATATAAGAACTAATTTTGTACAGATATAGCGCGAGCAGAAAAAGCCGGGTTGCATACGAGGATTTCTTTAAGAACAAACAACGTTTTTATTATCCGAACATAAAACTATCTCCGTAGAAATAATACTACACTTACTGCATTGACCTAGGGCAGATTTGATCTGACAGGGAAATGCGATTGCAACCATGTCAATTACGGTTACTTTCGATTATAGAATTTTATGAAATTTAATTGCAACGCAAATGGGTCACGATTCACACATGTCTCTATCTTTCCCAACTTCTCCCACAAGTCCCATCATGGGGTCAATCGCCCTTTCCAAAGACACCCTCTATCCAGAGGACGTGGTACGAAGTAAGAAATGACTTGAAAAAGAAGCAACGCAGCTGAGCACGAAGCTTTGTCCCGCTGCCACCCCCCTCCCTTCCCGGGCGGCAGCTTCCCGGCGTCGGCCGCCGAGGGCCTTCTAGCCGCGCTCCCCTTCACCGCCACCTGTCGGACGCAATTTGAACGGCGCCAATCGAAGGCCAGGAGGACTGGCCTGCGCTCCCTCGGCTCGGCCGAAGGCGGCGCTGTGCGGAATAGGCTGTTATTCTTTGAAATGTGCCGCCGTCCGAGCTGAGAACAACGTTCCCCGATGTACGTTTCCATGCGAATAACATCATCTGTGATAAATCCTTGAATGAATGGCAAGTTCATTTAGAAAATGTATTAACACATAATGTTGATATTTTTTTATTGTATACATTATCTATTTGAGTGGCGTGTTACGAATTAATTTATCACTGCTAAAAATATAATTTATTAACGTCGAAAATGTAGGTTCTTCTAGTTTGTTTGTTTTTTCAAAAACAACACAATTGCCTTTTCATAAAAAATTTAACCTACATTCCGCACTAATCCGTCAAAAAGGAATAAAGTGATCTTGTGGACGGCCAGTGTCATGTTCAAAAAAGAACCTTCCAAAATCTCATCTATTCTCGAATGCAGCATTGAATTTAATTTCTATTGGATCCTCTAGATAATAGGCTATTTAACTGCAATCGACTCCTACACTATCAAACTCACAAATTCTTCGCGTCAACAGTACGATGCGCCTCTTGCATAACCAATGGATTCCAATAGCGTGGACCGTGACCCACAACCTGGGTTTCGTTACCGGAAATAATGGAGATACTGCTATTTGCAGACTTAATGGACGGAGTCTAAATGCTCGGCAGGGAGCCGTTACGCGTCGTCTATTCAGCGAGAAAATGAAAATTTATTCGTGCAAAAATTCGCGTAAATATTCTCAGTTAATGTCACAGTAGAGGATTCAATAAGTCCGACACTGTTTTTTTCACTCGAGATGTGAGTGTGGACAAATGGTTGCGTGTTTGAATGCGCCCTGAAGCATTTTTAAGAATGCTCCTCACCTTCACAAGCACGGTTTGAAGATGAGAACGACTTAATGTTGCGATAACACACTGTTAATTTCGACGCTATTTGGGAAGTATCCACTTAATACTAACGTAATACTTGTTCCCCACGCACACTGCCAATTTTGAGTTTATTTCGGTAGCGAAAAATGTACAGTGGTTTGCACCTCCCTGTAATTTAGTGCTTGCGTTTACTAGACGAAAAATGAACAGAATTTAAAATCTTTATGGACACTTCGTGAAAATTACTCAATTATGTGCTTTTTTTGTTTGAAGCATTGACAATTACTCTAAGTGAAAAACATCACAAAACCAAAACTGATAACTTGGGTGAAAGAACTGCCTAGGCTTTCCTGAACTGCGCCCCAAAGTCAATGCAATTATGTACTTCATTATTTGTGAAATGTAATGCCTACGTTGTTCACCTTTATGATTAATAATTTTGCATGTAAAGAACTTCTTCCTGTTAGTGACTAAAGATACTTGACATTAACTTTTGTGTTCTACCTCCTACGATTCACGTAGCAAAATTTATTCATTTCGAAAAGAACTACGAAATGTAGAATTATCTTTATGCTGTATTATAAAGAAAATAATAACGATATTTCTCTAAAATATCTTGATATTTTGTTTTGAATTTGATTGACATCTACGTTGACCAACGCAATAGGGATTTCGATAACAGTAGGGATTCGTTTGTTTCAAATGTATTTTAAATTTCATTATCTTTTGTATTTAATTAAAACTAATTTAGACAGAAATCAAAAGTAAAGATATTATGTTTTTCTAATGTAAATTTTTCGAACTACAGCCGATTGCTCTAAACACTCCATAAAGGGTTTCCGTGCACCATTCACTACACACTGCCACACTGGTGAGTTCCTCGGTACCGAAGACAGCACAACGCGAAACCCTACGCAACACAATACATGTGAAGGAGAGCGGTCAAACATCCTTGTCCCCGGCGGGATTCAAACATGCGCCCTTCTGCACTGAATAGGTACGCGCTTTAACCTCTTTACCCATTTCAAAAAGCCAGATAATTCCCTATTTGATTGAAAAAAGAATTGTAAATGATCCGAACTGAAATTAGAGCCAAACACCGAGAAACAATGTAAGAAAATTATTAGCTACCACGTGGATGGAAAATGCCAATTGTCATTACTAACATTTTGCGTCAGAATTAGCGTTATCATCAGATCTAATTTTTGGAAACTAGAAATTCGATAATCTAAATTATGAATTAAATTTCTAGCTTCCAAACAGCACATTCAGTGAAGGTATGGTGACGAAAGCTGCTGCTCTAATAAATACAAATCAATTCTGCAGTATCCTTGGGATTTTAGAGGACCAAAACATGAAACTCCAGTACTCATTTTATGCTTGAAGTGCAGGAAAAGTTATCATAAGTGAATACATAAAACGCTTACTTAAGTTTCGTGTTTTAATTCTATAAATACCCAAAGAGACTAAGGAATTGAAAATACAAAATATTAGTAAATTTAATATCGGCAGGCGGCAGAAATAAGTGTACACGTCGGCCTCTCTGCCAACGACACGGCGTCACCCGAACAGCCTAGAAGTCAAGGCAGAAATAAGTGCTCGGCCACATTGGTCTGACGAGTCACGGCAGAAACAAGATACTGAATACCCAGCGAATTTGAATAAATAAAAATATTCGCAATGAAAACACCTTTTATTCAACTACATGTAACACATATCCAATACTGATGTCCAATACCAATAAATGAAAACCCAATTCGCCGCTGCTTACCTGCGTCTGCGTGAGGCCGAGCGACGCGGCCAGCTCGGCGCGCTCGGGCAGCGCCAAGTACTGCGTCCGCTGGAAGCGGCGGTTCAGCTGCTGCAGCTGCAGCGACGAGTAGATGGTGCGCGGCTTGCGCATCTTCTTGCCCTTGCCGTTGACGCGCAGGCCGGCCTCCTCGGCGCACTTGTCGGCGGCCGCCAGGCGCGGCGTCAGCCGCCCGTCCGACGCCTCGTACCACGCTGCAACACCACGTGCCCACTCTTAGAACGTTCGCCCTTTCACCGTTCAATCCTTAATCTTTAACCGACAACACCTTTAAATTCAGAACCAATCGAAACAAAATACGTATCATTTAGAAACGCACTTCGCAGACACCTCAAACTCTTAATCTTTAACCATTAATACCTTTAACTAAACAAACTATTTAAACAAAATACACAACATTGAGAACCTCGACGCCTCGTACCACGCTGCAACACCACCGGCGGACTCTTTGAACGTTCGCCCTTTGACCGTGCACTCCGAAAGCACCTTCGCAAAATCATCTTTATCCTTATCCTCTTTATCTTTAAGTAAAATCATCTTTAACCGCCAATATACTTAAATAGACAACCAATCTAAACAAAAATACGTATCGTTCAGAACTGCACTTCGCAATCACCCTGACCACTTAATCTTCAATCAACAACTTTAAATAAACGACTAATATAAACAATATACACCTCATTGAGAACTTCACTCCGATTTTATCCCGTACCTTTTTACCAACAGCGTCTTTAAGTCAACTATCAATCTAAATAAGATACTCATTCAGAATCCACTCTGAAAATACCTTTAACCCCTAATCTTTAATCATCAATGTCTTTAAATAAACAATGAATCTAAACAAAATAAAAATCATTCAGAACCAGTTCCCCAGAACAATATCCAATGCACTATGGTTTGTCAATATCCATCAATATAAAAAAATAAATAACCCTACAATCCATTGAACATCATATCACATACCTGGCCACAATTTTGTTTCTTCAATTTACCCCAAATCTTTTCTCTTGCAATATTTAAACTTGCCAAAACCCGAACCACAGCACCAGAATATATAAATATCTTTACAATATATTCCTTAAAAAAGTCCGAAATCGAACTGAACTAGAGGACTCAATTGTACATTATCAAGCATTAAATAGATTTAAGTATTAAATATGTAAGCAAGTAAGTCTTCAAAATATATGTTAGGTTCATATGTATAGTAAAAAACCAAACTATGTATAACCAAACAAAAAACAATAAATTGAATAACTTTAAATAAATAATAAGTCAGTGATTGACACTTAATAATACTGAATAATTACCCTGGAAACATAAATGCATCAGAGAGTCGCATGCTTACGTATAGAAATGTGCTTCCCTATATCGCCGGCAGTGTTCATGTTCTCCCGTCCCAAGTGACTGATTTCCAAAAAGGTCTTATGAATAAGGTCCAATTTACAACCTGCGACAGCGTACTATTTATTTATTTACTTATCTATACGTATATTATAAGTATTATGTAATAGAAATAATAGAACTGATATTGCCATGAAAATGTATTTCTTTTCTACTACATTAATTTCGACGAAATAATTTTTAATGTTCTGAACTGGTGTTAACGCTACTAAAAAAATTTGACATGATTACAATACTACATTTATTCTCATTACGAAAGGCGCAAATTATTACGAAAATCATAAAACAAATTCAAATATTTTTAAGTACAATATTATAATTTTAGGAGAGGAATGTAATGAAATGAACACACGAAAGTATTTAAGCAGATATAGTGGCCAGGAGTCGAATGTGAAAATAAAATAATAGGAACCGTTTCTTATTATTGAGATTAGCGTTTTCATGTGTGAAATATAACGTATGGCATCAACCGAATGAATTTTCAAAACAATATACAATAGAAAGAATGTAATCTCAAGTTAAACAATTGTTCAATAAACTAATACTTCTACAATATGTACGAGTGAGATGTCGCAAATACTCTGTCACAAAGGAACACAATACGCCATAAAACGAAACAGTCTCTTCCATCAGTATGTTAACTCTTAGGAGGTCAGTGTACTCAAAGACTAGATCTTGTAACTGTTGAAGACATATTCACGACATGACCATTACAAAAACGTCATTCACATTTTTTTAGGTATTAAATATTTTTCGAAACAAAACAATGACGCGTGATGTCCCTATTTGAATATATTGAAAAGATTTATAAATATTATCGTAATAAAATGAGTACAATTTTGTGGTTTTTCAAATACTAGAATAAAGACATACTCAGAACACAAATTACGTAAGTGCTAAAGAAAATACATTCAAAAGATTTTACGTCTATGAAACAGTATGCGAATTCTAGGCATAGAGTGAAAATAAACTATTTTAACAAAAGAATGACCTACTCCGAAACGGAGATCGGAGAATTTTACACGGCGGAAATATTAAAAATGTGATAGACAACCCACATCAGATGTCACCATCGTGTGAACAAAAAGAGATGGAATAAAAAAGTACATCGCCAAGTTATCGCGTTCTCGAATTTACGACACGCAAAACAATACGTGGTTGTCAGTTAAGCAATACGGTATAGTGTTGTACCCTGGCACTAGTTTACATACGACCGTAAACTCCGCGCCGACAGCTCTTTTGTTTGACCGATACAAAAAAGGCGCGGCTCCTAAAAACCAGCACAAAAGAGGGATTCAGTAAAGCACGGCGCGACATGGCGAACACGTCCTGGCGTGCCCGGCCATGGAGTCGCCTCCCTAGGATACATCCTGCCGACGACGAACTGAACACCAGCCTCTCGGTATCTCGGCCGCAGGTTCGGTCGTAGACGCATTTACATTGGGCAAAAACTGACGAACGAACTACCACGAACGAATCCTCATTGTTATTTTTATTATATTATATTATATTATATTATATTATATTATATTATATTATATTATATTATATTATATTATATTATATTATATTATATTATATTATATTATATTATATTATATTATATTATATTATATTATATCTCATTATTATATTTTCATTCTTGTTGTTAACATTATTATTTTATTTGCAATAGACCTAGTGAAGGATAGCTGCTTGACATTAGACCTTTGACCTGCACAATAGGAGCTAGAGCTTTAGGTCTCTACCTTCGAGTACAGAGTTCAAACACCGACTGATCCTTGAAAATTTGTGGAGGGCAATCGCGGTGGATTTTCTTGGGGTTCTCCCTTACCCTCTCCGTTGCTCCATCGCCGTCCCGATATAATCGATTATATCATAATAATAATCTATCCATAAAAATCATTTGCTTATCTAGGTATACCCATAAATTCTGGAATGATAAAATGGAATAAAGTTTGGCTAAAGAGCGACGGAGATCTATTTGCATTAACAAGGCAATGCAATGCAATGTAACATTTCATTTGAGCTATTTTTGCTCGAATAATTATGCAAAATATATTCAAACATCTAATTTTTGACTATTCATTTTTGATCGCATAGATGGTGACCTTAGGTTTTTCTTCAATTTATTATATTCTATGAACGTTTATAGTTGTTTGGTAGCGCGCTTTAGTTGCGGAAGTTTTCCTCCGGAGATATCGTGAACTCCATTTCAGTCATGAGCGTAACAATATAAGAATCTGCGTGAATCCACTTATATAGGTCACATGTATTTGATATTGCCTAGAAATACTTATGTTATTTGCGCTGAATAATTTCATCATAACCTAATCCTTTACAGAAGCATGCTTTGTTCATATATATTCGTAAAAGTCAAAACGTGAACATGATGTTAATTTCCAAAGTGCAAATGACAAAGTGAAAAGTGGAAATGGAGTTTCCTGTTACAATGTAACGAACTCAACTCGTCCCTCAACGGAAGTTATTTTTTCATGTTTTTCCTTTCGTCTTCATTATGTACTCACGTTCTGTAAGCTAATGGGACAATTTTGTAAAATTGTTACTTTTTTGTGCATATGATAAGAAGTGTAGAAAAAAGTAAGTGTTTGGTCACATTTTGTTTAAGACAGGAACTTTTCTTCAAGAAATTCTGTGAAGGTTAAAGAGTAACATGCTTAATTCAGAGATATGGCAAATACATTTATTATCTACAATCTTATAAATTTTTTCTTGGCATTGCATACTACTTTTTTACTCTGCGAAATAGAGAAGTCTCAAATATAAACCGTAGGTAAGTTACAGGAAATTGGTGTGTATAGTTACATCAAAAAGTTCAAGAGAATAACATATTCATTTTTCATTCCTGAAACACTCCAGGACAGTTGTTTTTACTGTTGAGTTTCTTTTTCGCAGCTAGTGGAACAAAATTGTTCACTAAAAGCAACCGCAAAAAGGTCACATAAAGTAAAGCCTATTGAAACGAAATGTTGATGAAATTCGTATTCTTAAAGGATGGATTTTTCAAAATATATTTTCATATATACTGTAATATAATATTTAGTAATAATGTTAAAAAATAATTGCCATAAGATAAATCATAATTAATAAATTTTAATAAAAGTATTTTAATGCAAAGAAACCAAAAAGCGCACAAAAAAGGAATACTTGTTTTTTGATATATTTTTTCATACAAACTCATGTTTTTATAACATTACACAAAAAACAATACCGTGAGATAGAATGATATACGATAATAAATGGTAGTTTAGTGCAATGTATTTCTATTCTGACAAAGGATACCAAACAGGGCGTCTCAGAGCTGAAATGGGTCAATCACTACTGTGTAAATAATTCAACATACGAAACGTGTAGGACTGAGACGGACGTTTCATAAAGGTCGACAATGAGGAGACCAAGAACGCTCATTCCCAGTTGAATTGTGAGTGACTTTTGTAGATGCTGTAAATCTGCACAATATCTCAACTTTATAATAGTTTTTCTTTAATGAAAGGGAATAATTTCAAACTTTCTTAAAAGTGCACCCAAGTAAACCGTTTTCATCCCTCCTTCACGTTACTCAAAGTTTTTGAAATAATATGGGAGCATCATTGATCTACTGTAGCCTTCAACGGCCATATATTTTTTTACAATTTGATCCAAAATCTCAAGCACTAAAGACAAGAAGAACTTCATTAAAATAAGATGTCAATTTCAGATGTGCCAAAACACAATATCGAGTGTTCAATTTCATCACAGACGTACTTGTACATCTGTAAAAATTAAATGAAGTTGTACATAAAATGAAGTATAAAGAAAGACTTTCTTTTGCGTCAGTTTGCAGCAACCGCTATGCAAAAACAAATTCACTGTCTTACGCTAGATGAATGAAAGGTGTTCCTATCGCAAATGTTGGCAGAACGAGATACATCGATAAAAGCTCGTGCGTACGCTTCGCATGTGATCAAACAAAGGTTTACGTAACTCGCAGAATTATTCAAAACGTTCTACATTCTGTTGACTCGACGACGGTCACTGGGAAGGTTCTGCCTCCTCGCAATGTCCACAAACAATTTTCATACGGAACTTCCCTCCGTGCTGGAAGAAACCGTAAAAAATCGAAATACGTGGCGACTCTTTGTGCATAAGGCTTTGTAGGCAAATGGCGGATTTGTTAGATTGCTTTTAAAACTTTATATCATAACTACGGAAAATCGAGTGCAATTTACTTACGTGATCAAATGAAATCGTGGAAAAGAGAAAAATTGACATGCTATCTAAAATTCATTCGAAAATGTCGGTTCTTTTTGGATGGGACGTAGTTTCCGTTTACATTCATTCGTTTTTCTCGTGAGGGAAGAATGGGAAATTTTTTGACATAAAAGATCTCTGAGATGTTTGCACGTTATGGTAATAAATGAAACACGCTTTGAATCAGCTGATATTCTTTCGTTTGAAGCAATTATCATATTGTATATGACGCTTTGTATTTAGAACATTAATTTAGCTGTATCTTACTAAATATAAGAATATTTTTGTAATTGTATTACAGCCACATTTAATTCTCTCCTCCACCAACGAAACAATATTTGACTTCCCACTGCCAGAAATGACGTTGACGATTTTATAGAGAAATAAAATCAATTACAGAGAAATTATTTTTCCTGGTATTACAAAACAAAATAAAACTTACGCACACTTTCTATGACACAAGTAAATGGAAAGCGATTAAATGCTAAATTAAGCCGCAGCTTCGATTTACACGTAGAGCAGGGATTGTCTGTTCGTCGGCGTAAACGGGTGTCGTTAATTCCTCGATAAGAAGCGTCCGGGAAAGAAGCAAGCAGGAATCGTCCATTGTCTAACGAGCCCCATTGTCCCTCTGTATCACATGGCCGGCGGAGGAGACAGAGGCGACGGCAACGGTGACCGGGATGACAGTCATCGCGAAGGAGGCAATGGCGGAGGCGACAATGGTGACAAGTGGAGAAGTTTGTATGGTGGAAGAGAAGGTGGCGGAGGTGGCGGAGGTGACGGGGACGTCGGAGTTGTCGCCGTTGGCCACAATCACCGGCCGAGACTAATTACAGGTCGTGAGGTCAGCAGGCGTTCAGCGGCTGAATGGCACGGCACTCGACACCTTACGTGTTCTCGTTTATCAGAGTCGGACGACCAACCGAACATTAGGGACGCGCGAGGAAGCGATTTCAGTGTTGTGTGCAATCATGTTCAAGGCATGCGTCGCGGAAATCAGTATCAAGTCCGATATACGTCATTCTTGACCTTATTTCTTAATTATTGCCCATAGCATCAATATAAACGACAACGAAAAAGTAAATCAGTTGTCACATGTCTTCACATTTCTTGATTTGCCCATCATTTCTTCTAACGTACTTCTTGTTTATCTTTGACTATGGATGGATCGGACTTTGCAAATGAATTATCAGACTTATTTTCAGAAGAGTATTTTTATATTCCCTCTTTACAACTGGCCCATGAAGCACAGCAACACCTACATAACATATCCACAAATCAGTTAAAACAGCTATTTTTACACAATGATCAAGAAAGCTATGTTTCACAGGAAAATGAGAATATAACTAACACAGGTTATTATGTTTATATTTTGGGAAATTTTGAAATTGCAATCTTTTTAGGGGTGAATATATCGATTAGTTTACACGATGACATATCTTGCCCACAACGAATTGTTGAATTCTGAGTGAAAAAAGTGATAAATATGGAAAAAATAATAGAAAAAATTAAATTAATTCCTAACATAGCTTAATTTTTAAGAAGAAGAAAAAAAACGAAGTATGACGCAAAAATTTTATTTTATTAATCGAAGTTCTATCTACAGATCTTTTTGCGATCAAAGACTGTTCACACCATAGATACTTCTATAAAGGAGACGTCTCATGTACGTCCGCGTTCTCGATTCAAATCCTAGGCACGTTTAAAGATCAAAGAGATCTAATCCAGTTCAGTCTTCAACCTGCCATTCACTCTCCTCACATACATACTTCTAGTCTTTTGTGCAGGTTATTTTATGAATAGAAACCTGTCTAACGTGATCGTGTGTCTTACTAGTTTTAATGTAGTGTAACGTGTGCTTGCTTTTGTGTGAGAATGTCATGAACTAATGAAATTGGGAAGCAGTGCATGTTATTTATTAACAGATTTCTGAAGAATGTCAATAAAGGTAGTGCTTGACATGCACGGGATAGATATGGTACAGAAGCGTATAGTAAACAAAAGATATCCGGGGTGAAGTTTATTAATTAGCCTTCTAATCCAACTTTAACCCCCATTAACATCTATGGATCAGTTGCTTAAAGGACTGGTTAACCGTACAGCAACACCCAGTTTTGGAATTGTTTTTGAGACATATGGATTCAAACTCATTAATTTTAAAAATCTATTAGTCACTAAATGTGCTAGTCAGTGAGCACAGAAATGACACCTGGTGAGCAAAACCTTATTTCATCTCTCGATACCTACATTCAAATTATTTAAATCTCGTTCACTTTGGACAGTATTTGTGATACACAGAGTGGAATTGCAGGACGTTATTGTTCAAATATTTATGATATATATTTACTGTGGACACATTTGTAGAGTTTTGTAAGAATATTTTTGTAAGCAGTTAATAATTCTAAAAGTTAATGATTATTTCTTTTGACAGATTTTTTTCTTTAGAATAGAATTTGCATCTCCGTCATAAGTTTTGTCCACTTTCACTGCGATTTTTGGCAGCGAACGCTTGGATAGTCTCGCTTGAGATTTTGTAAAGTAAACGTAAACCTGGCAAATATCATGTAAAGTATCACGTATAGTATGCAAATATGTACATTATTTAAATTTTTCCTGGGACTTTTTCAAGCTTTAAGGGATTTTGATTTCGACTATCCGTACCGGGTACACACTATGTCCCTCATGGAGACACATATCAACCTTTACACCAGACACACTTGCGGGCTCCTCGATCCGTGGTCAAAAGAATCACAAGGCCTCCCGTCACAACACACATACATGAAAGTCAAGGGCCAAGCAACCATGCCAGCGGCAGGTCTCGAACCCGCGATCTTTCAGACTGATGTGTTGAGTCGCTTCTAGCCACTTCGGCCATCCAAATCTTCTATTGTAACAATTATTATTAATATTATTATTGTCAATATTATTATTACTATTATTATTCATTAACAGTAATAATATAATAATACGATTATAATATACGAATGTCATATAATTCAAAGAATATCCTTATGAAAGAAGTCCCACATGATCTGCGTGTCGAAGCCTGCGGCGTAATCAGTGTGTCGCCAACGTAGTGGCGTGCAGGGGTGAGGCTCGCCGATTGATGTGTGCCCTGGTTGCTCAAGAGGCGTGCTATCTGCGGCCTTCCGAGCGGCGGCGGCGGCGGCACCGGCAGCGACGCGGGCGAGCGCGTCCTATCTGCGGTGGAGGGGCGGATAAGCGGGGGCGGAGGACGAGGCGGTGGCGGCGGCAGTGGCAGCAGTGGGTGCTGCCGAGCGAGGTAGGGACGCGGGCAAGAGTCGGGGGCCTAAGGTTTTGCAGGCACGGTTATTTCTTATCAACCACGAATGGTTGCCCGCCCCAAGGCGCTTTCTTCTTCTTCTTTTTCTTCTTCTTCTTCTTCGTTCTCCCATTCTCCGCCTGACCCGCCCCTTTAGTGACGCACGGCCGCGAAGCACAGGAGGCGTGTTAAACCTGAGGTGACGGCAAGCTCGGGAGCAACATCGATGGAGGTTACGGGGTGCTGGTGGTTACGGGGATGGGAAAGGTAACGCTGATTAGTGTCGGTAATGGTGACAAAGACGATTTGATTCAGACGGTGCCGGTGACGGTGGCGGTGACAGGGCATGACTGCAGTGGCTGTGGTACTAGCGGTGTTCGCAATTCTGAAAACGCGGAAAGCACATTTCGTTGGGATTTTGAGACTTGATATTAGAAATATATGACAAGTAACGTTTATGATAGGAAACAAAATGTTTGCTTCAAGTTGATTACGGAAATTACCAAGTATTTTGGCGAATGCACTGACAGAAGCAAATATTCTTATGGAAAGAGCACTGTATCTTTCAACTCGTCGAACAAATACTTGGAAATTTTGGAGCAACTGTTCTGAGAATTCTTGTACATGACAATAACATTGGATATTTAATGTTTTTGAATTAATTCTTAAAACCTACTAGTTTACGAAATAGCATTCAGGAATTCATTAGCGAGAAAGAAAAAAACTTAGTATTTGCACAATTTTTTCCTAAGTCATCCTATTGGGGGAAATTTTAATAAACTCTACGAATGTTTAAAATAAATAACATTATTTTTTCAGCTTGAAAGATTGTCAAGAGAAGAAAGTATATCAAAGTGATCAATGAATAAGAGAATTGCATTGCAGGGTTAGTAATTTTGAGTTTGATATTGCATTGGGTGTTCGTTAGTTCTAAAAAACTTGTATAAAGATATGTGTACGTGTCTTCACTATTGAAAATGAAGTACATACACTTCGTAATACACAAGACACTCAGAGAGATATAGTCTATAGGCAATCGATTGATGAGTTATATCATAATGTCGGAATCACATATGTCTATCAGAAGATGTTTATTAAGGAGAGTGGTTACACATATTCGGTAGCATGTTCTTTGTGAGCAGCGAAATGGAATTGATATATAGCATTAACAAATTCGGATATTCACTTGTGTGTTGTTGAAAATGAAACTCAGTCTCTGCATTGTATGTATTCTTATTTCTTTCGGAATAAATATACGAATGAATACGAAAAACGAAGGGCATATGGAAAACAATCTATTACATGCTACAAATAAGAAGGAGGAGGAATAGGAGAGAAGGCGAAAAAAACAGGATAAAGATGACGTGTTAAAAGGAGAAACAGAGGTAAAATAAATCGGGGACGGAAATGGTTAAGAAAGAGTATAGAGGTACAGACAAGCACTGCGGGCAGAGAGGGGAAGACAAAGAAAGAACAGATCTGTTTACAGATCTGTAAAAACTATCTTGGGAAGAAGCAACCGCTTTAAGCAGTGCGTGAGAAGGAAGGAATGGCCCGATTCACCCAGAAACCCCGCGAGCGGGCGGTTGTGGCGGGGTGGGGGTGGAGGAAGGGGTGAGGGCGGAGGTGGGGAGGGGTAGTTGTCGCGTGCACGCGGCCGGCGCGAGCGGCGTCCTCGGCGACAGCCGCCCCTGCCGCCCGCGCCCCCAAACCGCGGCGCTCCCCGGTAGCGTGTACACCACCCAGCCACTCCCCCGCCTCCTCGACCGACCGCCGCCCACTCGCGGGACCCGCTCGGGCCGCCGTGTGTCGGGCAAGGCGTCAATTATGCAGGGGCACCGGCGACAGTCGATATCTCCATACCCGCCCCTCGACCGCCACCGTGTCACATGCTCGGACCTCGGGATGATCGGAAGTCCGCCTACGGACACCCCGTGCCGCTTCGTCAGCACCGATAGAGGGGCGAGAGCATAAAATATTGTTGTGGGCCAAACGAGTTAATCTACTATGCTTCTAAAAAATAACATCGTATAATTCTCACCCTCGTAAGATTTTTTTAATCACATCAGGTTTCAATTAACGAAGTGTGTAAAAAGAGTAATACTTCATGTACTCTTGATCATCGTGGGATATATTATTCCAGTCCGTAAAATGCGAGTTATAAAATGTGAAAAGTGTTATACAATCAATCAATGACAAGTCGACGAACAGACTTCCTAAACAGTATTTACCAAAATGTAATGTTCATGAATTTTAGACGGTCTTTATACATCAAATACGACGTTTCAGTTAATGACTTGCAATGTTTTAATAACTTTAATCGACTCATTTTTACCCAAGGGAAACACTTTCTCATTGAAATATGTTATAAGTATATGACGAAGAGAATTTCCTACCTTTCAGTAATGTCGTATTCCGTTGAATCTACAAATGTCACGCATTTCGACTCGCTCTATTAGTCATTTTGTAGAAGTGCTTTCGGAACTCACCGATTGAAGCAAACTCATGCAATCAAAGTTATCTCTTCAAGCTAGAAAGTAGAACAGTGGAAAAAAGTTGTTGTGTTGCAAGAATATAACAACAATTTTCTACTTAGATTCCATGAACTTTCAACATCCTCTGCACTGTAAAAGAAACCTGAGAAAACCAAGCAAATAAACAATCTACATTACTGCACTAAAACTGCATTACACTCACACAAATCAGTTTACAGCAATGTCTCTTTATTCCTGCGAGATTGTTTTCGGTGACGACGTACGGTGAAAATAAGATAAGCGAATTAAGAACTGAATGACGTGCCAATAATTTAATTTTCATTATCAAAATCAATTTAATAATGTTTGTGACACTGTACTGCTATTTGTTTCTCTAGAATCAATGGGACAAGACGAAACGAATATTAGGAAACGTATGCCAGCCAAGAAGCAACCAGATTTGTTATCTCTATTAATGAGTTCACATCGTCACTGCTGGTAGTATCAGACTCAACCGTTCGCAATATTACTTATCCTGATAGTGGTATATGTCGTAAAGGACGACCGATGTTCTAATCCTCCCGTTGGATTTTGCTAGGAACTCGTTTTCTTGGCTCGTTTTTGTATTAACTTCTCTGTCCTGCTCGTCTTCTGAGTTCTCAACATATCTACGAGATCTTGAGTAATTTTGAGGGATAACAGCAAAAGTAGTGCGTAATTTCAAATATAATTTTCTCCTAAAAATCTGAATTGAACACTTAATAAAAAGAAGTGACTTATAATGCGATAATAGTCAAGCAGGAGGTACTTCATCCTCTTACTTATTTCATCATTAATGCGAAAAAAATATCATCACACAAACATGAAACTCACAAAACAAGGAAGTTCCTTTATTTATTGAATGTATTTAAATATAATAAATATTATATATATATATATATATATATATATATATATATATATATATATATATATATATATACTCACTGGTTACCCTTTACATCCAGATGGGACGCATATTCGGCCACACACTCGACACAAACACACCTGCGGGTTTCTTTGATCTGGGGTCAGCAGAACGCGAGGCCTTCCGCGACAACACATACACGAGATACACACACACGGACAACCAACCATGCCCAAGGCGGGATTCGAACCTTTAGCACTTCGGAGTGAAGTTAGCACACAATCCTAGCCATCTCGGCCAACTAGGTCGGCGATTTAAAATTTTATTTTACGTATTTAAATAAAATGTACATATTTATGTCACCTCAGATGCCCTGTTTAGGAACATAAGATAACATGCTTCTTAATTGTCAACGAAATTCTAAGAACGCAAGCTGTTGTCTTGAAAACAATATTTTAAATTTCTATTCTGTTATCTGATTTAAAAGGTGTCAATATTATTGCCTGATGAAATTTAAAAAATCCAACATCTGAAGGGGACACTTTCCTCCGTATTTTGTTTAGAGAAGTCATAACCTTCATATCACCCTAAAGTGCTCTGGTACAGTTTCAGAATATCCTTACAGTTTCACTTTCGATGTAACAGTTTCTCAAAACATTCCTCGTTTTGAAATTAATTCACGTACATGATGACAGATATGCCACTTAAAATTACTTGTCTAATTAAAAAAACTGTTTTTAAAGGTAAATTGAGATGTTTAGACTAAAGGCATATTATTATTTTCTGAACAATTTGTATATAGAACAATTCGCAAAAGAATGCTACACCTCTCATCTACTCATACTTAAGTGCACTACTCCGACAGGATTTTTCACTGCAGGCTAATTAGTCACGTTGCAAGAAATTTCTTAGAAAGGAGCCAAGGTCAGTAAGAAAGAGACAGGAAATACACTCGACACTTCGTTGCCAACATAATATATCTTAAACTTCTAAGTTCTAAGCGCGATATTTCTACCATTCACCTTCACATGTAACAATTTAGGTAGTGCCATTGCAATTTTCTTTAACACGACATGAAAAGGCAAACGTTGAGCAGGATGTACTGGCTTTAAAAACATCCGATTATGAAATACAATCTCTAACGTGTACGTCAGGTACAGCATTTCGACACTCGGGTGAACCTCTTTAACAGACAGCAAAAATCAGCTTTCAAAATATATTATTATCCATAAATTAGGAAGATGTGATTAAAATTAAGCAAGAAATTTACTGTAAATCCTTCCAGAACAAGATGTCTCAGCAGGAAACCTAGGTACCTTGTACTGAAGACCTGTATTACAAAGCAGCAAATCAAAGTGCGTGGGAAAAGTGTCGGATGTTTCTTGAACTAATGATGGAAACATGCAAGAAGAGATAGACTAGATAACGCCCGAAACACTTTTGAAGAACTAACGTTACTTCCACCTATGCGCAGACTTTATTAACGTGAATTCCTATAAAAATTTCTTGACAGTTGTCAATCGTTGCGTTCTTTTCATTTTGTCATAAACTTTGTATGTCTTGTCTGTTTATGGAAATCTTTCAGAATTCATCTGGCCTTGAAAAAAGACTGTTTCCGTAACGGCTGTTTTATGAGGTGTGACATTAAATCCTAGTTTCCAGATTCTCTTAACCATTACAATGTCACGCTTAGCGACAAAAGTTCTGTATGTCGACCGACGACAAAACCATTTTCTATTTATATATTTTTGCAGGTTTATTTTAAAACTATTTACTGATGGAACGAAAAATTTTCAGAATTCAACGAACAAAGGAACCAAACTGTGATAAGCATGACGACATATTCAAAACTCAAAACACACTTTTCAATGGAAACTTGCGCTGTAATTTTCGAAAGACAATATTGGTAATCTCTTTAGTTTGTATCAATGCTTGTAGATGTTTGTTAAATTTTTGAATGATTGCTCTGTTACGTGAAAAAAACAAGTGGAAGCATTTGTAGTGATATGAGATAATTTTGATTTGATAATATTCAAAACGACATCATTATTGGATAGAATTAATATTTATTCTTATTGTTCTTCTTCCGTTTCTTTTTTGATTCCACAAATATTTCCAACTGACCCTACGCAAATCTATCAGTTGTTTTTTTGCCTTCTTTGTGATGAATTTTTTTTATTCTAAGAGTTTTTGTTCCTTTGGGTTAAAATTTTCCACTGATTCTTTTGGACACTTCTGGGTCAATTTGCCAAATTGATTTCGGGTCTAAAGCGCTCTCTGTCTTCCACAAACTTTTGCGTGATTCCTTCAAGTTGATGATCCAGCGGTCACCGATCTATTTTAGTGGTCAGTGGTACTAACTTAATATATTTTATTACTACTACTACTACTACTACTACTACTACTACTACTACTACTACTACTACTACTACTACTACTATTATTATTATTATAATTATTATTATTAAATTGGACATTTGGACGACTCTTCGCATGTCCAGTGGCCAAAGAGTCGGCAACTCCTCTCTCGCGTGTGGACGCCGCGACGGCCGAGGCCGTTGGAGACGCCGTCGCCGACGCACGGCCGCGTGTACCCGCGCTCGTACACAATACGCCCCGTCGGCGGCGTCGGCGTCGGCGTCGGCGGCGCGGCGCGTCCTTGAACCGCGGGGAAGCGATAGCATCTTCACACGCCGCGGCGCCGCGCGGCCTCCGAGCGCGGCCCCGCGCCGCCCGGAAACACCCCGACCGACGCCAGGCGCCGTGGCACGCCGACGCCGACGCCGCCCGGCCCGCCGCTACCGCCTTCGCCCTTTCTTTCACAAGAGACGTTCCTCTTCCTCGACGGCTGAAGGCGTAGCCTCGGCAGAAGCGCGCGCGGGGCGGGATGGGCCCCGGGATGGGGCGTGGCTGGGAACCTCCGCGGGCGGGGCGATCAGGCGTTCGGGGAGGAGCGGGCGCGTCGGCCACGAAACCGAGTTGCAGTTTTTTTTCTTTAGGTATTTCCTCTTTTTTTATATTAATACTCTTTGAAATAATCGCGAGGGCATGTCAGTGGGTGAGCCTGAGTCTTCTGCGTGAGGCGTTCGGGTGGATATGGTGTCTGGCATTATCACGATTCGTCGTAAAATGACTTTTGTGCCGCTGCTTTCACGAAACAAATAACACGTGGCATAATGGAAGTGTGAACTGTGATAGCCACTTTTAATACAGAATGCGCTACTCCTTCTCCTTCGTACCAGGCACTTATCTCTATTTTACTAAAAATGTCAGTTTCCATTATTTACATCCTAGTGCTTCATATAATTTCTAGGCTGTAATCTACAGCAGAAGGGAGACGGAGAGGGACATAAAAAGTTTTCCTAATTCTTTAAGGATTCTTTTTCTCTTTTTTTATTGTATTATTAATTCTATGGAATACTCTCTAGGGCATATCAATGATAGTTTCAGTTTTCAGGCTGTTCCAGACCTTATTCCCCATGATCGGTAGTGACATGTCCAAGCTTAATTTTGATTAAATTTTTTCTGTGTTATGTAGATGTAGTATGCTGTATTCATCTTGTATTATACTTAACTTTCTCTGATTAAGTAGAATGTTTAGAAGTATTTGTCGAGTTGTTGCTTTTAGATCGATTGTTAGTGGGCACAAAAATCATGCATGTTACATGTCGCCGGAGTTCAAGGGAAAGTGACGTATCTAAAATATTATCATTTTGCAGAAGAACGGTTTTATTCTGCGCAAAATATTTATTTTTCGACCAGAGACCATTTGTTTCAGTGTCACATCTCCATCACACTATTAAAAATTTACTAATTTTTAAACACGTTTCTTAATTTACCTAACAAATGACGATTTTTTGTACGTCAATTTTGTTGGCACCGATGGATATCATGAGATGCGACAACGAAATGGAACCTTTAGTGACCGCAGGAATCTGCCATTTTACTGAGTTAATTCATTTGTTACTTGAATTCTAAAAATCAAGTTATTCCGTTCCTATTCATCAATATTAACGGTAGAAAAGTATTTAGAAATGGGTTATGCCAATTCGTTTACTATAGCGTTCAGAAGAAGCTAGAAACACAAATCCTAAAACAATGTTTTAATCGATGCACTATCGTCCACTCTACTCAGAATGACAGCAAGAACCAACTCTTCACTGAAGTCCGGGTCTACTCATCGACGAAGGAGCAAACAACCTGACAGTCACAGGTGGGCGATGCCTAGATAGTAAGTCTTTTGTTGTGGAAACTCCTTTACTACTTCGATTTGCACTTTGAAACAGTGTACACGTCTACTTTTCTCAGATTGATTCTTTAATGTTCTAAAAACTTACTGCATCAGACACAAAAGAAATATATAAATTAGTGTAAATACATAATTTATAAATACTACTTGCTACTTTGGATAGACGAGGTCGATAAAACTGAAGAGCCTTGGCAACCTTAGCTTAAGGGGTTGGAGGTTCGAATCCCGCCCCACGCGTGGATGTTTGTGTTCATGTTGTCCTTTTTGTGTGTTCCCCTTACCGTTACCACGAAAGGTGTAAACCAATGTTAAAAAAAAAGTGGTTACTATATGTCCAGAGCAGTGAAAATGCGACCTTAATTTTTTAAATGTACCAAATATGTAAATAAATATTCCAGGTCTATATATTTTCACTTGTGAGCATATCCACGTTCTAATGCAATTTTCGTACAGTACGCGTGCGTCAGGGGATGACCTTTGCAGACGCCAGCTCCATCTAATGATGTTACTTTCGTCCTTTCTTTTACGAAGGGAAGCTTTTTAACGAGCTAGGGAACCTGCTTCCGCCTACGGGAACAACGCAACCTCGACAAACCTCCGTCCAGGGCTGAGCTGCCTCAGTGCCCAGGGACTCCGGATGCGGGAAGATCCGGCGCCCCGTAGCTAGGAGACAGATGTTTGTAAGGAACAAGGCGGAGCACCAAAGCTTACTACCGGCTAAAACCGGCTGAGGTGACTCAGGGTATCAGCTCATGACTGCAATGCCTCAGACCTGGAGGTCTTGGGGTTCGAGTCCCAACGGTGGCGGATATCCGACACTAAAAATACAGATAGGTCGAGTTCAGCTGCTGTCGGGGGTAAATTCTAGCGGCCGGCTGCTCTGACCTGTAGTTTACTATGGTTTCTCTGACCAATTCCAGGCGAATGACGGAGCAGCTTCCTAACAAGTGGGAAAGGTAAGAGCAAGATCTTCCTTTCATAGTCCCTGTCCCCTCCACCCCCTTGCACACACAAACACTTTATTGTCACATATGACGGGAGACCAGTTGGGGCAGTGCTACACTGGCGGAGATGCGAGGAGTGGGAAATCCTCGCAAGATTACGTGATCGGTGCGAAATATCACTTTCTAGTGGAGAAGGGGGTCAATGCAAACGCCAGAGACATAACGTGCACAGCACTTCAGACATTTGATGCGACGTCGGCGACAAAATAATCAGTCAACCAAAGCTTTGTTTTGTTTCGAAAATGAGCAATTATAATAAATTCGGGGTGCATATTCATATGAATGTTGTGTGTACACTAAGTGTGAACAAGAAAATGTCAGTTGCGACAAATTTTATAGTATTTCATTAGACGTTTGTATCTATCGGTAAGGCAAACGTTTCCTAATTTACAGCCTTGACCAAAATGTGCGCGGGCCTGTCCTACTCATTCCAGGTCTTCCGATTGAAGAAAAACCTGCAATTGAAACTCACAGTTTTAACTCCCGATCTGAGAACTTAATCTGCGAATTCCTATAGGGGATAAAAGGGTGAGACTACAAAAACAAGGGGAATACAAGGGTGAGACTACAAAGAGTTTCAAAATTATTTACACGTAATCTTTCAATTCAATTACAGAAATATAACGACTAGGAAATTGATGTCCAAGTAAAGGGAAGATTTTTGACTAAATTTTCAAATGGGAAGCAAGCTGAACTTGAGACCCGCGGTTTACATTGGTAACTTTTTTGACATCATGAGACAATTTCCAGCCAAATTCACTGCCTAAGGAAAGTTTGCTTTCCTCTTCACAGCCTTAGGATTGAGGATTGCAGTCCCTACTGCCATAGTTGTTCACGAAAAGCACGTTGACATGAACATCATATCACACTTGTTCATGTCTCTTTTTAACACTATTCTTCATTTTAAAATACAAATAGATTTAGTAAGGAAATAAATACTCCTTAACTGTGTTTTGTAATGAAAGAACTACGTACACAGACGACCGAATATATTTACCTTTTTCGGAAGCTTTTCTCGTTTTCCGAAGTCACTACATTACAGTATTAAAAATGTTCTCAGCTCACAAGCAATTACGCGTATGTGAGGTAGCACAGAGTGCATTCCTTAGAACAAGAACACTTTCATGCTTGTGTGCACGCCCAAAGTTGAATGATCACTTTGTTAAGGTCAGTGGCTCAAATACAAAAGCACGAGGTTCCGGATTCGGGTCCTTAGAACACCAACCATTACCAATTATTAGTCTTTCTTGACCGGGACCGAACAATGTCATATTTGTTATATTGAGAGGTGGAGTTGGAACCGCTCCTCCAATAGGAGAATACTTCAAGTATGGCAGTTTTCTTCGTTTATATTGTGGTGGTAGCGTAAATTTGAGAGAATAATTACCTAAACACTTAATATTGTCCGAACGTTTTCGTATTGGACTACTTCATTGGAAGCACATTTCATAGCAGCGCACTTGAATATTTTAAATGTCCCTTCAATACATTTTGCTCATAGAATATGTGTATATTTATTGAATGTATGAGTAATTATTAGTTAAGCTTTTCTGAAGTACTCGCTATAATATGACGAGAGTAAGTAGCTATTATCACGTCCCCGCAAAAAAAGGCATTTCAGCAAGAAATATAAACGGAAAAATAAAAACAAAACATATGCTCAAATATTGTGAAAGATCAGCAGTGAAAAAATCTCTAAAGGCACTCAATTCTCTGATTTGTCAATAATGTTTTAAACTGTAGAGTAATTTAGACTCTTTATTCAGTGCTTCATTCGTGCTCTGATTAAATGACAGGAACAAAAATTTATATTAATGATTTCGCAATAAGTATTATGGCTTTACTTTTACAATTATTATTGGATGATGATGTGCAATGAACCGAGGAAGATAGACTTGAGAAGGCAGATTAACAATTCTATCTCAGAAACTAGAAACTATCTTCTAACTAAAAGTGCTGCTTGTAATTGTCGGAAATTCCTTGCTCCCTCTGTGACACCAATAGGCTCTGATTTGGTGGAGCTCTAAACGTGTATTACTGTTTTTGCAGGAGTATAATGACTGTTAAGTAATGTGCACTGCACGTGAGGTTAAATTTTCAGTTTGCGAGATATGCCAGGCATGAATCCGCGCTACGCTTTAATTTCGACATTTCCTTTCCAGTGGCATTGACAGAGCAAAATATGGCTCGTGACATACTCGAAGTATAATAGCTACCATTCGAAACGATACTGAATTTTGAAGATAATATATACAATTTTAACTCCCCTATTATTCTGGTTAACGTTCTATTTCATGAGTTTAATACTCGTAGTTTTTTTCCTGAATCACTTGCTAATATTTTCGGACCTGCTTTGTACACGACTTGCGTTGCCAAACGGTCTTTACTTTGTATCCGATCTGGCAAATGCAAGTTGAGAATTCTGTGCTACTGGTTTGTAAATTGGGTGAACATTTAAACCAATAATTCTCAATTATTTTTCTTTTTATCTGACACCTATACAATAGTGTTCTTTAATAAATTTTGTTTAAATAAAGTCAATACGTATTTCAAGCAAGTACATTGTTAACCCCAGAATGATATATCTTTCCTGTGTTATTATAAACACAAATCTTTTGTGAATACTTACATGATGCCGAGTAAGCATACCGAAAGAATCGATCATAAAGTACATTATAATGGGTCATTTGTTAAGTATTGGAACGTCTTTTGTGAAATCGAAACAATTTTATTCCGTCCATAAATTTGTCAACACGAAAATTGATACAAGCATCGTCTTAGCAAACAACTTTAACACTGCGCACCTGGTGCTTTTTACCGAACCATGGGGCACCTGCATCCCACATTGAGAGCCATTGGTTTAAACGGCCCAAAGCCATGAGCGGAGCCGCTTCGATAAAGAAATAAAACTGCACCGCGGAAAGGTCAAACGACGACGACGGCGGCGGCGGCGGCGGCGGCGGCGGTGGTTGTGAAGGGACACGCACGGCGAAGGTAGACCGTCGCGTAGAGAAATCTGAGATAAATCTCCGTTGCTCCGTTCGTTCCAGTGGCGGCGCGGACGCAAGCAGCAGCGCGTGTGCGCGACGCCGCGGCGGACGTCGACGCCGCCGACGCCGACGCCATCGTAACTCACCTTCTCTGTCCGGGGACGCCTGCCGGTTGCCGTACGGCAGCATGGAAATGGCTAGCGAGTTGCCATGGTGGCTTCCCCAGCAGCGGTCTGTAACACATAGAAGAGCCGGTCACTGGTCTGTTTGAAGGCTTCAACTGCGACGCAGAGCGCAAAATGTTTGACGACTTAACATTAATCAAGTGTTCAAATGACTCTCTTTTTCTTTTAGTGTCAGTGCCATCAACGGTGATTGGGTGCGATGTCGCTCTTGCATGATAATGAAAGGAGGATTTGAATTGGTTTGGATAAAGATGTTGGTATGATTTTGTCGTTCAAGGTTGTTGTTTTATCGTTGTTCTTACGACGATAAAACTACATGTAAACTGAGTGTGTTGCTGTTTGATTAACGTTTAGATTTTTCATCTGTCAGTAAGAAACTTTGCGTTTCTTTGTGAATTCTGTAAAATAATATTTAAAAAATTTCGCTGATGTTAGAGATACCGTAAAATCTTCGAAGAGAAAAAATTAAATTACTCGTTTATATCATATATTTTCACATAAATTAGATGCTACCTTTGTTTCATTTTTCATTTGATTTATTCTTATATTAGTTGCAATTGCCATAAAATATTTAAATCAATAAACAAAAAAAACAAAAAAAAGATAACACCACAGATGCAGAGGTTTAAGTGGTTTTCAGGTTGCAGAACTTGTTGTTGAGGATCAATTATGTTTACCCTACATCTTCATGGCACACTATTTCTACGCACCATCACTTCGTCTAAACATTCTAATGTTTAGACTGACTTAATGTTTAGACTTCGTCTAAACATTCTAATGTTTAGATTAAATCCTGTATTTCAACTTTTGTTAGCGCGTTTCTCTGTGAGGGATCTCTTAAACTAATCTCCCAGATTTATTTGTTGCCATCAAAGAACAATTGGAATGTAATGTAGCGAAACAAATATGAAACCAAGTAAAATGCGACGTGCTTAAATCAAGTTAACGGAAAATTCATTCATTATCTCTGGGAACAAAATGAGTTGTAACCACGTGTGCGTTATATTCAGATCACTCACACCATAAGAAATATATATTCACACACACACACATTAATCCCGTTCTACATCGTAACCAAACATTGCAAAGGTTTCCTTGCCCTCGAAAGTACTGCATCTGTAGTATGTATGCTATTATAATTTTAATAATAATAATAATAATAATATTTTATGCTACAAGTGGTGAGGTCTCTGACCAAGAAGTTCAGGGAATGATAATATAAAACCTTGAAGTAAACGTGTGATTCTTAATTGTATTTTGTAAAAACATTAATTAGGTTCTATTTTATACATATGTATGTAGTATATACGTACGTTAATTATGTTATTAATATGTGCAAGATTTGTCATCACTTCCGTTGCTCACCAACTCAGTCACGTGTCATACCGGCCGCAAAAAATTCATCCACACACATGACACAAAGATAGTAAATCAATGTACGTCGAGAAACCCGATTTAAAAATAGATTGCGTTGTTATTTCAACACGCGGAGAATTATTGTTTATTTACTTAATCACTTCATAATCGTTTTAATCTTTCCCAAAAAGACACTTGAAGAAAAGTACCAAACTCGACTCATAATTAGTAAAAATAAACAATATTTACAGTGTTACTTATGAAACACATTACGTAACACCACCCGGAAGGAAATGATTTATTGCTCAGCACCATTTACGAATCCATAATTAATATAATGTTGTGTTAGTACGTAATTAATTTACGTTTTATCGTCCAAACCCACACATAAAGGAGTCGCGCGCTCGCGGGTTCACGTGGCCGGCCGCCTTACAGGGGCAAAACCAGACCCACCCGACGGACCCTGCCAGTGCGGACTGGGGTGCCCGCAAGAAATTTCATAATAAAAGTCACACATGGGCCGCGCACCGCGACCGAGACAGCGTTCGGAGCCTGGGCGGCGTTGGAGCCGCTTTTTCTCACCCGCAATTACGTCCATTTGAAGTCAGGGAGAGCCCGTCTGGGTTTCAATGTAGTTTTTACAGTTCGCTTTATAGAGCGATTGGAGACTGATTGATTTTCCGTGGCCGACGTTCAGGAATTTTAATGAAAGCATGCGCTGGCATTTGAGATCCGGCAGATGTGGATCTGTGTCGTGGTCTCTGCATCGGTAGCCTTGTTCGTCAGATGTCGGTTATTACTATTATGATTTAAGATTTATTTTTTTAACGAGATTTGCAGAGTCGTCTAGTGGGGTAGAGGTCGACGGTCGTTGGTGAGTACTGATGTTACAGTTATCTCTGGATCAGGTGGCAATGAGATTCGAAATTGGATTTCGAGAATATTGAATAATTCTGTGATAATAACATGGCCTCCGCATCGTAAATATTCCATTACGGAGAGACGGTATATATTATACACCTTGTGTTACTCAAAAACAAATGGGTACTGTATAAATTAATAAAATTGAATCAGAAAATGTAAACATGAATTTTGGAGATGTTTTTCAAATAACAAGGACACGACCTTTTAAAGAAACATATTTTGTTCAATATAAGCATTGATACATTAACTCTCCCAGATTGAAGCAAAACAATTAACAATAAATTTGTGGATAATTGTATTTTAAAGAAACGATATAACTGGTCATTTCACTGCTATTTGTTTGACCTTATGCAACATTTATAAATTCATACAAAATTTGAATATTTTTTGTAACTTCAGAAACCATAAGTTGAGAAGTGCCCCCGAAACAATTTTGTTTAAATTTGTTAACAATTGTACATGTTTATGTTTTTAACATTTTCATCAACAACAATGGTAATTCTCTTTTGAAACGACGTTCTAAGGAAACGTTAGACAAAAAAACTCGTTTGGGTTTTGAATTGTCTTCCATTACTCCTTCGTAAGGCTGTTTTCATGTCAGTAACACTACTATTTATTCCAGGACTGTTGTTAAATAAATAGAATCATGATCAACGATTTAAATAAAATATGAAAAATACGGAAATGTTTGCAAAAATTAGCGATCAACAATTCGCAAACATTTTATATAAGTTCATAGCTAGTGACCGTTACAAACCCAACTGAAGCACGAAACACAGCTTCGGGCAACCTACTGTCCTACACGGCACTCAAAAGAGCACAAAAGAGGCAAATGCCCAAGCAAACAGATCTCCGTTTCTAGAGCCCTCGAGTTGGGCAAACAGCAAACATCTCTCGACTCTTCAGGTGTCACTGCAGCCTTTGTCGTGTTTACAAGCTGGAGTGTGTAGTTATTCTAAGTCCACCCTTTTCACCTCGCCAGACAGCCTGGCTGAACCTGCTTGTCAAAACCACAACCACTTACTTACGACGTGACTGGAGATTGAATAGTACTTATTGAGAATCATGAGCATTAGATTGTTTTCATATACATCTCTGATCTATTCAGGTCTTTCTAATAAAAATGAATTCATCTCCTAACTGAAGGAATTAGTGTTATGATACAAAAAAAAGTACGGTACAATAATGCAGAAATATATGGCTTTATGGTATATGGTAAGTGCATTAATTATTGACTGTGGTATAACATTGTCACACACTTACTAAGATGTGTCAAATTTAACTTATAAAAAACATGTTTGGAAGTTATACATTTATCATTAAATATGTTTAAACCAATAAAGTCTGCTATAACTCCAGTGACGTTAACCATTCAATTAAAATGAAATCACAGAATTGTGGGTTTTGAAATATATTAGGATCATAAACGTATTTCAATGCAAATGTTCTGCTGAACACGCACAGTATATGAGCCTTTTGTGAAGCAGCTATTTGACAATAATATTTTTTGCCAAATAAACATTGAAAAAATGCATGTAATGAAAATGAAATGAAATTGAATTGAAAATATTGAAATTGAAAATAACCTTGCATGTAATAATAATGTTTTACAAATTATTTTCTAAATGGTTTATTTGCAGGTTATTATTCTGCATTATTAACAGTTTTATTCCAGTAAGTGAAACGTGTCTTCGAACTAGGAAATGAAGTCACTTCAGTTGATGACAGGTGATTATTTAGTGTCCGATGGAACTCGTTGCTTTGCAAGTAAACGTTAAACTCTGCTAACGAAGAAAATTATTTCACTAAACGAGAGCCAGTATCGCGCACATGCAACAAATAGCCGTTAGCGTACAACACAAGTGTCTGTTGTTCTACCGAGACATATCAAGAATCTTTGGCGGTAATTATTTTCACACGCGCACAAATTACTGAGGGAGATCCGCATGAGGGAGATAAAAGTTCATCTCTTCGTATGATTGCAATTTTTTCCATAAATGAGGCGAGATTGAACTGAGAAAGGAGAAACTTCATTAGCGACGATAAAAACTATGTTTTGCCGGTCCGCTGCATTTGAGTTTTCAATATAAAATTTATTCTTTCAAAAATAGGGAATTTTGCAATGTACTTCTGAACAATTTATAGTGAAATTCCAAGTCGTATATCATTCGTATAAAACGTCCTAACAAGTTGAAAGAATATTCTTAAGCAATAAGAACACAAACTTTGTTTACCATATGAATTTTACATTTGTCGATCATAATAAGTAAAATAACTGAAGCATTATTCTGTTTAGTAAATAAGAAACGGATAAAATATTAATTTTGGTATTTCCCAGCAATGTTTTATACAAAAACCCTTGAAAAGATTCATTGCCACAGAAATGGCATTCAGTTTCCTTCATTCCATAATAAACTGAAAATCTAGAAGAAGAAGAAGAAGAAGAAGAAGAAGAAGAAGAAGAAGAAGAAGAAGGAGAAGACGAAGAAGAAAAGGAGGACGAGGAAGAAAAAAAATATTGAGTACTTGCTGTGAAGTGAAGTATGCAGATGTTCTCAATGACAATTGAAAACGCAGACTTAAGTTTCACGTTCATCCAAATAATAAAATCTAATCGTTATACGAGACAATGACTTGAATTTTATGAAAACAAGACTAGAAGGACCACTTACACGATAAAATTAAAAGGTGAAAGAAGATCATCGACTTGGGAGATTTATAGAAAATATTTAGGAGACAGAGATACCTTTTGATTCTACATAATAATTGACATATTGATCCAGAGGTATTCAAAAGAAAAATGGGGAACCATTGTGGCAAAGAAACTATGAGAAAGAAATAACAATATTTATGTTGTATAGGCATTAAAAGTATTGTAGAAGGACTGACCGTCTCTAGATCTGCTCCTTAGGAAGCTGGTAGCAACCTGGAATAGAGTTTATATTCAACCTACTCATAACATATTTAGTCGTGAAGTACAGGAATAATAATAATAATAATAATAATAATAATAATAATAATAGAAGAAGTAATAGTAATAATAAAGGCACTAAGGGAACGAGATCTTTGAGTTGTTAAAACGAAAATAAAGAATCAACAATAATTCCATTTAAATATAATAATAGTAATAATAACAATAATTCTAACAATAGGACGAAATTGGAGATAAAGGAAAAGACAGAGAAAAATATGAATTAATATTCCAATGATTCTCGAGATAAGTACATAAAGCCAATTATCGTCAAAATCGCACTATCACATTAAGAAAACGGGGCAACACGCACGGCAGTTCAGTGGCAGCGAAGTGCATTTCTCTCTAGCCCCACCGAAGCGAGCGCAATTACTCCCATCCCCAGAATACTAGTGATAATACAAATAACAACAGCAACAGGATGATAATGAAGATAAACAAGAAGAAAAGGAAGAGAAAAAATATGAAAAAAAATGTATAAACACAAAACACTCCTACATTCAGAAAACGGCGACTGCCGTGCACGGCAGTTGAATAGCAGCATAAAGCACGGAAGAGCATCTCTCTATGCTAGCCCCGCCCAAGCCAGCGCCACGCGGCGGCGCCCGACGCGGCAGCGGGCGCGGAGCCGGGCGGCCGGGCGGCGGTGTCGGGAGCGCCGCGCCGCGCCGGCTGCAGCGGCGGCGGCGGCGGCGCCCGCACCGGCCCGCGGCGCGCCGGGGCGCCCCTCCGCACCGCTCCGCTCGCCGCCGCCTCCGCCCCCACCGCCGCCGCCGCCGCACCGCCGCTACACTCCCGCACCACGCCGCGCCGCTCCGTCGCCCGGGATTCCATTATGTATTCGCGTTTCCTTAATTAGTCTATGTTTAGGATGACATTATCGTTGATCGAAGCCGGCGGCCGCTTTACTGCCCCGGGCGCGCGCATCAAGGCCGATGGGCGATGGGCGATGGGCGGCGGGCGGCGGGCGGCGGGCGGCGGGCGGCGGGCGGCGGGCGGCGGGCGGCGGGCGGCGGGCGGCGGGTGGCACGCCCGCGGGGGCCAGGAGTGACACCTGCTCTTCCCAAGGAGAGCCCGCCCTATTGTTCTCCGCTTTGCCGAAAAGAGGAATTGTTGAACACTCCAAGATACACGGATTGCCTAATTGAAGAGCTGGCTGATGCGCGTAGCTTTTTTTGTAGTGTGTTTTCCATTCTTGTGGCTGTTTTTTTTTGTTTGTTTTTTGTCTTTTTAGATAAATCGTCAGACTGTAACAGAGACTTGAGTGATACGTGGAATAGATTTTAATGCTATAGTGAGGACTAGTGACATTTTTATTATTTTCTAGTGCAATCCTACTCTTGTGAGTCATTATCTAGCATAATTTTCAAGCATTTTCCGTCTGGCATAATATTATAATAATTGTCGTTGTATAAAATACATGAATGTTCGAAATCACACGTTCAAAAGTATAACGAATTCTTGATATCTGACACGTCAAAAACGCGTAATATATATTTCATCCGGTAATCAACCAAGGTCGTCCGTCATTCACTTGTCTGTTAATACAATATGGGTGTTAAATTGTTTGTATTTAATTTTTCAGTACCTAATAAAAGTAATCAAGAATAAACAAAAAGAAAGCTAAAATGCATGTTGCTAAGTAGTTTCACGAGGGTTTTAGACATTTGACTGTATTGTGACAAGCACAAAACAAGCAGTATAGAACCCTCGGGTAGTTCATCTCAAGGGAAGGACGAATTATCAGAGAAAGGAACATGCATGAAGAACGAATTAAAATACCACAAGAGAGGAATGAGAGAGAGTGATTCGAGACAAGAGCTCATATTCCACAGAGTCATGAGAAAATATTGGAGAAGCTGAAAATGTTACACGTTTCCTAAACACCATTAAATGCACATTCAGTAGTCAATGTACGTGAAGTGTGTAAGGACTTTTCGACGTATTCACTACCGTAGAATCTTCTCGAGAACATAGAAATAACGATACGAAATTAATGACAGCGAAGCGTGATGTGCATTCTGTGCTTGAAACAGAAAGAGTAGTACGGCAAGTGCAAAAAACAAAGAAACAACAAACAAACGTACAATCAAGAGTGGAGAGAAGCAGTTATTTTGGTGACACTGAAACGTGTATGCATTAACCGTATTACATATAGGAAATACAATTGCCTAATCAAAAATAAAATCGTCATGGTGCGAGTTTTGCTAGTTTTTCAAACACCCAGAATCAGTGACAACTCGAAGCATCGCCAGAAAATTCAAAAAAGTGAGACAACGCCAGGTAACGTGAGGGTCATCTCAAGGGAAGAACGAATTATCAGAGAAAGGAACATGCATGAAGAACGAATTAAAATACCACAAGAGAGGAATGAGAGAGAGTGAGGCATTGCCTGGCCAGACACCAGGCAATGCCTAGACAACGCGAGAAATCACGAAACAACGCCAAGTAACGCGAGACAACACCGGGCAACTCCAGCCAACACCCGACAAAGCCAGGCGACGCCAGCCAACACCAGGCAACGCCTAACAACGCCAAACAACGCAATAAGACGCTCAAGCATCTTCGTCCAACGCTAGGGAATGCCAGCCAACGCGAGAGAACGCGAGGCAACGCCCGACAAAGCCGGGCAACGCCAGCCAACGCGAGGCATGGCCGGACAACGCCAAACAACGCAAGAAAATGCTCAAGCAACATCGGACAACGCCGGGCAATGCCAGACAAAGCCGGACATCTCCACGCAACGCTCGAGCAACGCCGGACAACGCCAGGAAACGCGAGGCAACGCCGTACAGCGCGAGGCAATGCGAGGCAACGCGAGGCAACGCGAGGCAACGCGAGGCAACGCGAGGCAACGTGAGGCAACGTGAGGCAACGTGAGGCAACGTGAGGCAACGTGAGGCAACGTGAGGCAACGTGAGGCAACGTGAGGCAACGTGAGGCAACGTGAGGCAACGTGAGGCAACGGCAAGCAACGCCAAACAACGCAAGAAACGCCCAAGCAACATTGGACCACGCCGGGCAACGCCAGACAACGCCGGACAACACCACACAACGTAAGATAACGCACGAGAAACGCCAGACAACGCCAGGAAACGCGAGGCAACGCGAGGCAACGCGAGGCAACGCGAGGCAACGCGAGACAACATGAGGCACCACGAGGCGCCGCGGGAGGCCGCGCTCGCGTCGGCGGATCAGCCGGCGCGTCGCTTCGCACATCAAAGCTCCCGCGCACGGCCTAATCCTCGGGCGGCGGCGGCAACGCTAACAGCAGCGTTAATTACCTTCGCGGAGCCCGGCCGCCCGCCAACCGCCGCCCCGCACCCGCCGCCGCCGCCGCCGCCGCCGCTTGTCTTACAAATGTCCTCCACTCCGCCACGGTACCACGCTCCCGCCACCCGCGTCCTCGCTTTTTCCTCTGATCGATGTTGAAGGTCCTCGGCGTGGGCGGATGTGTGTGGGTTGGGTGGAGACGTACGTGTGCCTAGTTCGTCTACCGGGACCAGGAGAGATGGCTCAAGGCACCAATTGATGTCCCTGCCAGTGCGTCTGACCGGAAGTCCTAGGGTTCGTGCCATGACGGCGGTTGGATTTTCGACACTGGCTACATGGCTAGGTCGAATTCAGTCGCTTCTACCACACATGCCGGGAGACCGGCCAGGAGCTTACAGCTTGTTCCGGCTGTGGCAGTGCTCCGCTGGTGGGAGATACCGGGTAGGAGTAACACATGCTACCGAACACTAGGTCGGCACCGGATCTCACCATGCAGCCGGGGAAAAATCACCTTCACATCACGCGATCAAACATTCGCTACGCTTACGGGAATAATGAACTTATCCGTTGACACGTCCGGAAACACTAACAATCAATCAATCAATTAATCAATCATTGGTTTCGGGGAGGTGTCGAACGGAACGCAGTGCTAGCGCGTCAACTCGGCGGCCGAGTTGGATTCTCCGAGCGTTCGAGATATTTATTGTTATTTACCACGTGTTGCTTTGGTTCGGTTAAGAGATAGGTGCGGAAGATACAATGTGGCCTTGGGTCATACGCTCTCCGCCGAGCACGCTACGTGAGGTGCTAGCACGACGATTGCCTGATCATCTCGGGCAAGATGAACTTTCGCTCAAGGAATGCAAAATCTTTTTCTAAGCCAGTGGTTGTAGGAGGGTCCCTAATCGGATAGGGAGTACTTAACTAGTTATTTCAGAAGTCAGTAAATATTTACATTTCCACAATTTTAACTTTAATCCATTTCATTAGTGATTTCTTTCAAGGGGGAAGTGGCATGTTCCATGCGTCTTCTAATTTTTCGTGTCAAAACTGTGATATTAAATAATTAATCTTGAATCGAAACTTTACGCCTTAAAACACTATGTAATGTATACCTAAATCAGAATGTAGCATGAAACATTCACATGAAATAACGCAGGCACCTGCTTAAAAATCAGAATGATGTAAAGTGGATTAAATATTTATTATTTAAAAGTTTTAAAATCAGCAAAAAGTACTCCGATCATATCAATATTCTATTTTATTCCGACTAACAGCGTTGATAAAGGGATGTGTATCGAATTTTGTAAATGAGCGGGTCAAAATAAGGGACTTCTTATGAAGGGAAAATACTATTGAAAAGAGGCGACCGGATGTGGTAATCAGGTTTAAAGAGAGGTGGGATTTAGTTACGAAGAAGACTAAACGTGAAGGTTGTCCCCGCGTTGGAGTACATGCGAGTCGAGGCCGAGAGGGGAACACGAGCCTGAAAGGGAAGCTACAAGAAAGACCGATGTATTGCGACGAAGGGCGGTGCTGTGGGATACGCTGACAATACAACAAAGCTGGTTACGACAGTGTTCAGACCTACGGTGGAGTGGCAGGCCGTAACGCGGAAAATACGAGTTGACACGTTTTGCGTATGACATAGAGCCAAGTGCGTACAACACCCCATTGCAAAGTATATGGAAATATATTGCGCAGCTACAACAAGCACGTGTGATTAATATGTACCCGACATGAAAATACGAGTTGCATAAATTTCTAAGGGAGGTTACTTATAGCCTCAAGTGATGCTTCTATTTGCACAATACGCAACTGAACTACGTCGACTCGGGAATAATATGAGCACCTGGACTACTTATTCGCCTACTGATAGAAGATAGTTATATAGCCTGTGTTGCAAAGTGGAGATAATTTGTTTTTATTGTCTTTAAAATTGATTTCTTACGCTAATGGGCATTGAAAGTGCAGACAACACAGACCCACAGTAGCATTAGATGCAGTGCAGACAACACAGACCCACAGTGCTCCGCTTGTAGTTAAGCAAATCGGCAATTTAGCTATCAAAAGGCATATGTCAATGAAATGCATTTATATCTATCTAGCGATTCAGTAAAAATTGAGAAGGAACAAATTCTATTCTAGCTTGCAAACAGACGTTCTCGGGGAGACAAATTGTCTTCAACAACGCACAAGTGCCGATAAATATTAATAACACGGTCATAGCGAAAAGCACGACTTCACAGAAAAATAGCAAGAATCAATTCTACAGAACGCAGAAGTGATTGTGGACATAAAACAAATTAATCGCCCGATTTCACGATATTAGATAACCGTAACATATGGAGAGCGTTTATCTTCCTTTCACAATAGGCGCTCCCTCCAACCGCCTTCCCGCGGGGTGTCTGTTACGATTTGGCGGCGGCGGCGCGACGCGGCGGAGAAGGGCGGCGCGGGGCGTGGCGGGGCGAAGCGGGGTGAGGCGGGGCATCGGCCACCCTCGCGCCTCGCTCCTCGCGCCCTCGCCCCCGCCGCCCCCGTCACCTCCGCCGCTCCCGTCGCCCACGTCCGTGCCAACGCCCTTCCCGGGGCATTAGCCCGTTTATATTCTATTACATTATTGGCCAGCGCGGGCCACGCGTCCCGGGAGCCCCCTCTGCACTAACGGCCGGCAGCATTGGGTGTCGCCGTCGCCGGCGGGGGCTCGAGCCCCCCTGGGGGGCGCGCGCGGCCCCCCTTCGCGGCGACGGCCCCTTTGTCGCCGCCGCCGCCGCCGCCCCGCACCCACCCCGCCCCGCCCCGCCCCGCTCCGCCCCGCTCCGCCCCGCGCCGCGGGGGGAGCGACCACGTGGTGTGAAGCCCCACGCGCGTCGCCGCTGGATGGCCCTTGATGGCACTGGATGGCCACTGAGCCAGTAGCGGAATCGAAGAGCGCCCCATTCATTAGCGCCGAGTGGGCGGGAGGAGGTATGCTCGCCGCCCGGGGCGCCGCAGCGGGAAGTTTTCACTGTCTCACGCGTATTCGGACGCGTGGAGGTGATGGAACCACACCGCTGGGACTCCCGCTACTGTGAAGCAGGAAAAGTAGTTTCTAAAACATAATATATTTTAACACTCATCCAGTTTAAATGAGTGACGGTAGCGGAGTTTTACAGTCAGAAGTCGAGAGAGAAAAGACATTAGTGCACAAAATGTAATTAGATAATCAAGATATGAAATATTTTGGAGATAGAATTCACCACCCAACCTCCCAAGTTATTCATAGTATTCTGGAGTAGTATCATATGGTGTAGTATACGTAGGCGAATTATTATTTGATCGGTTCCAACATCGACATCGAAAGTATTCAGTAATATGTAAAATGAGAAGGAGAAATGGCATTACAAAACAGAACCCCAAATTTTTTCATATCTTATAAATGAAAACATAAATGAAAAATCTGTTAATGAGGAAATAATTAAATTTTCTTCTATTCACTGCTGTGACCCATTACACTGGGTCAATAAAAAACAAATCATTAAAAGAGATTTTCAATCATAAAAAATAAATTCTAAAACAAGCGTTTCTAAACATATGAACAGAACACAGAATTTAAACACGGCATTCGCAAAGAAGAAAATCATTATCTTTCTGTTATGGATTCATTTTGCTGAATTTTAAAACGGCGACTGCAAGCGGCTTGTTCGGACCAACATCCGCCTGTCGCGAACTCTTTCTGCTTCACTTCCGACAGCGTGACGCGATACAGAGATCTCAACACGCGGCGACACGCCTCACGGTAGCGTGCGTTCGGGATTTATGAGGCGAAGTTTCATAATGCACGGAGGCTAGAGAAGCACACAAGAGATGCAGTTTCTCGAAGCCGCAAAATCACCATTCTTTTCTTTTAACATCTTTATTTTCTATCTGTTCCACTGATTTTACAAAAATATGCATGTCATAATACCAGAACTGTGTTCGGGCATAGGCAGGCGGGGATTTCATTTATTCGACTCTCTTACTTAGGTTTGTCTTAATTTAGTGGTTGAACATTTTTATTTTGAATTTGTAACATTCTATTGTTAATTGTTATGATTGTGCGTTTAACAAACCTTTGTATTCAATTTGCATTCTAATTGAAGCGTTTATATATGGTGAGCGTAGTTTATCCTTGGAGTATCTATAATTTTAATGTCTTTTGCTGAACGTCCTAGATTGCAGTTTTTAAAACAATCTGCCTATGGTAAGTCCTTAAAAAATTCTGCTGATTGTCTTCTAATGTAAGTATTCAACATTTCTATTTTCAGTTCGTTTCTAATTTGCCTATTTGACACGTATCATTGTGCTTCAGTTATGTGCCTTAAACATTTCTTTTGAAAGACTTGAATTTTCTATACGTTACTTTTGGTGGCTCCAACGCAGACAGGGAAAGCAAAAGTAAGAGATGGTACTGGTAAGTAAGAGATAATTGATGTGAATAAAGTAATCTTACATTCTGTGCTTATCTAGTGTAACTATTTATAAGTGGATATAGTTTTGCTATTTTCACGTATGAAAATCGTCATTCGACTATGCAGCTTCTATTCGTGTATTCCCAAATGTGTATTCTTTTAAGGAATTGGAATACGCATTGTTGCATTGCTCAAATTATTGAATATTATGGTTCATAACAAAGTATATTGCAATAAATGGTTTTGGAATTACAAATTCCTTTCAGCCATTTATTTGAAAAGAATGTTTTGCTGTTGATTTCTCAAAATATAATCGAGGTGAATGCAAACAAAACTTTCTAAAATGTGAATTCGTTACTTTTATTGCTTTTAATTTGTCACAGAAAGTAATTTTAATTGACAGGACATAATTATTTTTCTCTTTATGAGCGTGTTCCATCTTTATAACCTTATCTATTCCTGATCAATGCTTAGTATATATACAGCAGTTCTCACGAAACGAAAAGTGATGACAAATATTATATAATATTAAGTACCTAACTATATATCTTCCGTTATTTCTAACCAACTTCAATTATTTATCCGTTTTATTACTATGCATTTTTAAGGCAAAAAATTAGCTACAAATTTTAGCAAAAGTAGTTTCGCACTTGTTTTTTATGTTTCATATATCATTAGTGACCAAGAAAAGTGACAGATCTAAAAAATATAATTTTGCAGAAACAGTTTAATACAAACGAAGCTGTTAATTTCGTGAACGGAAGGAGAGTTTTTACTCTATATCGCTCCCTTGAGAACTATTTTAAGAACATGTTAATATCATAAATAAACCATTTTCCGAACATAGGTATTTCTACAATTATCTCTAACATAAATTTTGAGATGTATTATTTCTGGTTACAGGGTACAGAAATGTGTTTTCGGATTAAGACATTTTTTCTTCCTTCACGTACACCGTTATCGTAGAAGATGAAATTTATTGGTTCTCACATTCTTATAAATTAAATCTGATTATGACATTAACATGCGGTTAGAATGCAAGTCATTTGACCGAAGAATGCATTTCAATTTTTTCAAAGATGATTTGAACAGTGCATTTGAATTCGAACGATTGAAACAAAATTTATTTATCACATGTTATGATGAGAGGAATCGAAACAATCTGCTGTACAACTTAAAAATACACATTATAATACGTATGTTCTTATTACACCTTCTAATAATATAAAAATATTTTGTGAAGTTCCCTTGCAACATTTATGTTCCGCATACAACATATTTCGGTGATTTGAAAATTTTCGTGCTTAGATTTCAATCTAAAGAAAACCTTATCCCTCTTTGTATTCGGTTAATTGAAGTATTAGAGAAATGCAAGTGTCATACTCTCTTCACAAGAATAGACCTATATTAAGGCAGGCAACATTTGTATGTTTGTACACAAAATATTTAATCAGCATCTAGTATTAAGCATAAATATCAGATGGTCTTGAAGCACAAAATAACAATGTTGCTTCACTAAAAAAAATGAATATCTACTCATTCGCGCTTAAAATATCAAGTTGTAGCAGCAGTTGTAGTATAGTTACGAGATCCATCCCACGAGTTAAAATCTCCAAGGCTTCTAATTGTGGCAAGCCAAACGAGAAATTAATAAGACACGAATATTTGTCATTCGTGTAACTTCACCTGCGAAACGACGTTATTCGCCCCAACAATTCAATCTCTCATCAGAGTTCTTCCTTTCTCGTCCCCTCAACAGTCGCCACTTCTTCCCTTCCTCCTCCTCTTCCTTTCCTCTGCTCTGCCGCTCGTCCGGCGATGCCGTGACTGCGCTCTCCGCTCAGCGTCGCGCGTCCTCCGACGAGAACAGGCCGGGCGCTGCGGCCCTGCCGTCCTGCGACTCCGCCGCCGCGCCGTCCCCACGCACACATCTCACGGTGAGCCAGAGACGCGAAAGAAGAAGAAAAAAATACCACCGACGCGCTTTTTTACTTCATCGGAGCGTTTGCACGCGCTGCTCTGCCCCCTTCCCTCTCCCCGCCACATCCTTGGCGCTCCTCCGCGCCCCGCGCCGTGCCCCCGCCGAGTTCCTGCGTCTCGCGCCCAAGCACACATGACGAGCTCATTTCCAAGGTGACGTCTCTCCGGTTGCGTTTGGTTGCTAGTTTTACGCATCAATGTGTTCGTCGCTTCTTCATCATCCCGCCAAATATTGTAGACGAAAACGGTGTTTCTCCGATGCTAAATGTTATACAAAAACCTTAGAATTTTATTTTGTAATATAAGACTAAATTAAAATATTTTCGTTGCTTGAAAAACTATATTTTTGTGGAAACCTCTTTTGGGAAAAAATGTTCTTCAAATATTCGGCTAAGTATGGTCGTGACGAGATGGACACTAAACTTGGGGGAATAGTCACTATTTTATTCTTGCAAAATGTAGTCAATTAGAAAATACAGTGTTAATGGTTGCACATCTAAAACAGATTCCGAACATTCCGTTTCATTATAAGCTCCAGGTATTTGAGGTTGATGCTTTCATGTTATTCTTGATATATGTCGTAATCTTTAAGATGACTTCACAACTTTAGAAAGATATTGACAATTTGTTCATGGAAATCAATAATAAATAGTAATGAGGTTTTGACACCACGCACGTATTGTCAGATTGTGCGATCATGCATTAAATAATATATGCAGCAGAAAATCTATTACATGCCATCACATTCGTAATATAACAGTTGCATAATTTTCATTAATAGTTTTACAAAAATTCAATTCGTGTGTCCCCGTGGCACATACGATGGGACAGGATGTATCCAACCTCGTATTTCTTGCTGGGTGCGGTCGCGTTTACATAGTCTGCATGCGCGCACTCGCAGATGGGCGGGTAGCAAAAACGAGGTGCATTTCACAGGGAAAGAGAGATTACACAAATATTTGTAACAAGAAAATTTATTATCATTATTGAATCGTTAAAATGAATGTTATAAGAAACGGTCGATATTCGTTCTCAACCTCTGATATGGTGGACGGAATTCCGTTTCGACCATTTTAGTATCTTTATATAATATTTTATACACATATGTATTTAACTTTTGACATATACGAGGTTCCACATATTAATAAAATAAAATAAAAATCTAATGACTTAAGATATTAACTTTCTTCATGGTATATGCACAGAATAATCTTAAGAATGTTTCGAAAATATTCTTGTCATTTGTTTTCTGTATTTCACCTGGAAGATAAAGATGCTTACATCAAAATAATAGCCAGTATCGAATTCTTTATATCAAAGTTGGATGACATGAGAATTGATTTTCTGTAAAACTTTCTTTTTTGACAAATTATGAACTAATTATTTAGTACATGTAAAACAGGCGGCGCATGTAAAAGATTAATAGAATCGATCTTTGAAATGTTGTAAGAAACGAAAAATTTTATTTTTATAGACTAAAAATTGTTTAAATATTTAAAATATTTATACTCAAAATTTTGTTACAAATACTGTTGTCATATTATTGAAATTTCAAAGTTTCATTTCAACGAACGCCTAAAACTTCGAAAGGCTCGGAAATCACTGAACCAATGTTTTGGTTTTAACTGTCGAAAGTTGTAGTAATGTATGTGGACACAAAGTATTTTCATAGAAATACATACAATTTTTTAATTATTTCTATGCCGAATCCATTTTCGATCTTAAGTTCAATTAAACACTTTGTTTAATACGCAGTAAGTTTAACAAGACAGATATTATGGCACCAAAAACGTGCTAAATACATGTGAAAAAGAAACGAAAATTATCACTGAAAAGAATTCAAATTCTGAACTTCGTGAATTTCGTAATTTGGTTGAAGAACATAAACACAAAATTATTATCTGTATGCGTTAGTGTAAATTCATGGAACATATTTAAAATGTTCCTTAATTTGTAAATAATGTTTATTAGTTAAAGGACTAACTTTGAAACGTTAAGAATTAGAAAGAAGCTGCAGATATATTTCCGACACTCAGTATAAAAAATGTTGGCAAAAATGTAATGATTTATCCCCGAATTTAAACATACATAATCAGGTAATCAACCTAAAGTAAAAACCGGTTGATGAAGAACGCTCAAGACAGAGATAAAACGACAGCTATCACCTGCCTTGGAAGATGGTATCAAATAATGTACTTTAATATTTTCAACATCAATCAACTATATTTGTAATAGGCATCAGATGTTATGATTAATTCTAAGAACCATTTCATGTGACATGGAAATATTTCACGTGTTTAGTAACATAACTCGAAATGTGAAAATATTAATAATTTATTTAACTCCTCAGTTCAAACATAATACTCTTAATTAGATATTTAAAATTAAGAGAAACTGTAAGTAGCCTACGTTTTATAAAATCGGATAAATAGTGTATTTTATAACTTCAAAAAAGAAAGTAAAAAATTAAGTTCTGAAAGCTCAGTAATTCAGAAGTAAAAGAATTCTGAACAGTAAAATTCCAAGTAATGCAGAAACAAATACAGTTCCATGTCACAGTTGCGATTTTCTTATTCACCGGCGTAGTAACGTACTCACTGTAATTTATTTCAAAACCATACAATGCAATAGAGATTAATTCTGAACAGAAAAAAAATTATATTTATGAGGCCATTTTTTTACAGTATGCAGACTCGAGGCAACGAGCTTCAATAAAACCTAAAGAAATAATTCTCTACTACTAAATCTCTCTAATAATACTCGGCATTTACCATTAAAACAGATCAACGTGCGATCAAATTTTACGCTTGGCATCGAATCAATTAACTACTTACTCTTCCAACGTCAAGTAAATAAAATAGAATTGCTCGACATTTGGCTCCGACAGCGAGCGCAGATGACACAAAGATGTCACCCAGCGCCGGAACAAGAGATCAAACGTCTCGCACTGCGCCACAACACGCGACGCGCGCGCCTCCTCGGCCTGCGCGGCGACCAGGCCCTCCACCGCAAGCGACGAAGATTGATTCCGCTCCCGTCATACCTTCAGCGGTGAGGAAACAATCCCGCTGAATTATTGTGAGCCCTTCCCGACGGGGCCTCCTCACAACTCGTGAGCTGCGACCGAGCGTTTGGTATGTTTAATGAAAACGACCGATCGCCCGGTCGAACGATCATGAAATTTATGGAGACGCCGGTGATTCGAGGCTCCTAGAGAACGAGGGAGCTTTCCACAGAATATCGTAAGTGGGTGTAAGTCAAAGAGAATACCAAATACTGGGTGAGGAGTGAACGAGTGGGATAGTTTTGTGGTAGACGTGTCTCGCCTTTGAGATGGGGAAAATAAAATCGGTTTCTAGAGAGTTCCTTGTAGGGTTAAGAGAAATGCAGAAAATGAGGGTTGCGCTATCGAGTCCAATAATAATACGCTGATATTTCCGATTTTACATTGAACAAACTTTCTACCCTCTTCATCTATGCTGTCGTAGCTTCCGACCAAACAAATTCTTTATATTTTTTGAAGACCGAAAGAAGAAAATATGAATCTTAATTTTTTTGGAGATTCGTACGGCAAAAGGATAGTTACTTCGTCTCTTTGAATATAAAGAATTTAGTTAATTATAAATGTTAATTTATTGTTGGTATTCTCGACAAAAATGTAATGGATCTCACTAATTGTGTATAAAATAGTTAACCCTAATTTTAAGATACTTGGGCCAGGTCGTCAGAAACAACACGCGTTATAAATCATGTATTTCCTTCATGACGGGGAATCCTCGCGCATATGGCCGAAAAATGTAAATGTTCCTCCGTACATTTTGATTTGGATGCTCTCCAAGACCCTAACGCAACAAGAACCACTAAAAAAATCGTAAAAAATTCATTGCGTCTCCGAAATGATGGAAAACCAAAACAAAGATAATTGATTTCGTTGCTGCACCACCTACGAGAAAGTTACGCCAGCGTACAAGAACAGAAGACATTATCGAGCGTTAATCCATCACTTTTAAGTTTTCCGTTTAATGCTCGCCGCTGTGTTCACGGTGAGCGAACGGAGACGCCTTCTTCACAAAAATGGGAAGCCGTGGCGAACGCGCCGCTCGCTGCTGACGTTCACAGTCAGTGCGTAGCTTCGTCGGGGGTTTCAAAGATCTGGAAGCGCTATTGCGGACCAGTACAATGAAGCTCAGCGCAGAAATCAAACTGTATTACGCGTATATGACATTGAATCGTGCATTTCTGCTTCTGTCAGAGTGGTGAAATATTTTATTAAACGAATTTGCCGAGTTATAAACAATTTTGCTAACACAGGACAAATACAAAGCATACGATGGAATTAGAATCATTAGCATGTCAATCCACAACATCACATCATTGACATTTTTCGCAGGTTTGAAAAGTATTTAATTTAAGACGAATACGGGAATTGAGGGGGAGGAATCGCAACATTATTACTACTGAAATATCATCATCATAAAAATGCTTGCTATCGGAACTCCATTGCCTGTGGTATTTACGAACCTAATTTTTTTCTAAATAATGCCAATATTCCTCCGTCTTAATAAATGTGCATTTCAACAAATATCATTATGTGCATTAGCATTTTGTTGAGTCGAGAAAGAAGTAAACATTTTTAGCAACGAAGCAAAATATTTCATTATCAAAGATAAGTCAAATGGCAGCTTCAGTGTTTTAGAAACATTTCACGGAAGACCTAAACATTATGAATCATTATTTAGTTCTGAAGGAACAAGGAGTATTTCGTTCGATATGGAAATGGAGGAGGCACGGGGCTTGTAATAGAGGAATTTTTCTCTTCACACTACAGTTTGTTATTAGAGCTCCATTGTCTTTAGTGCTTACGCACGTAAAATGTTTTCTTCTACATAATTCGAATATTTCCCCGACACAATAAATGTGCAATTCAGCAAACATAGCTTTGTTTTCATTAAAAATTTTGTTCACTCGACAAAATGTAGCAAAAGGCTGAAGTCGTCGAGAAAGAAGTAAATATTTATTTTAACAACGAAGCAAAATATTTTGAAAGATAAGTCAAATTGTAGCTTCAGTGTTATAAAAACATTTTCAGAAAGAAGTAAACATTCTGAATCATTGCTTAATTTTGAAGAAACGTGGAGTATTTAGTTGCATCTGATACGGAAATGAACGAGGGGAGGGCATTGTAATAGAGAATATTCATCTCCACACAACAGTTTGACATCGGAACTACATTGTCTCTAGTGTGTACGCACGTAAAATTCTTTTCTCCTAAATATAGCGAATATTTTTTCATCATCATGACTGTGCAACGTATCAAAAACGCCTTTGTGTGCTAAGGACATTGTTCAGCAAGCAATATACACACCAAACTGTTGACGATATCGAGCAAACAGTAAACATTTTTCAGTAACGAAGCTAAATATTGCCAAAAATAAGTCAAATTGTCGCTTTTGTGTTTTAAAAACATTTCTCAGTTAAAATAAATATTTTGAATCATAGTTTAACTTTGAAAGAACAAAGAATGTGACGTTACAGCTCTCCAGAATAAACAACCATTATTTTTGAACGCTTTTGCACAGATAGATTCAAAAAGCAAAATATTAGGTAAACATTTTATGCATCACAATATTGAGATACGTCAGAGGTCAGATGTCACATCGCCTTAAAACCTCATCCCAACACTTCTGGAAACAAGATCCTAATGGTATTGCACATTCCCGGCAAGAAAAAAAAATTCTCGCAACGTTTACGAAGCGCCGCCAGTGAAATTAATTATCTCCATCGTTAGTCCCCGTTTTCTCGACTGTTTGGAAATCCGTGTCTGCCTCACCGGCGTCGCCATCGTCGTCGTCAACGCCGTCATCCCCGGTGACGGCAACGCACGCCGCGCCTCGCCCAGCGGCGGGCAAACGCAAAGCCGAAGGCGCGGTGTCGCCCACCAGCAGGCGCCGTGCTGCGGTGTCGTCACCGGGAAAAGGCCGCGCGTGCCGCTGCCACCGACGCCGACGGCGACGACAGGACACGGCGCGGCGCGGCGGCGCGGCGGCGCGGCCCGGCGCGGCGCGGCGCGGCGCGGCGCGGCGCGACGCGGCGCGGAGCGGAGCGACGTCACGGCGCCCGACACCCCATCGCCGCGCCAGATTTCCAATGTGCGAGACGCCGCGTCAGATGTCCAATGTAAGTTTATGTATCCGAAAGGCTACATCTCAGTATTAACAATTATAATCGTCTTTTGTAAATATTCTGGTCGCGTAAAGAGGTGGTGTGCAATACCGGTTTTTCAAAAGCGAATTCGTTAATTAGTAGATCAGACTGGCAAAGAGACTAGCGCCTGGGTCCGGTCTTCCTACTACGGCTAGGCCGACGCTTTCGGCCGTGTACACTTTGAATTAGACAATAAACACATATATTGTCAGCGCGAGGCTCCACTACGCTCACCAATACGTACCGCGGGAGTCGTCGAAAAATCGTTGTAGTTATACGCTCGAAGGAAGCTTTATCGCAAACCCATAGTAGAACTTTGTATAATCCAACATATATTATTTTTTTTATTTGACATCAAACATAGTTAAAACCTATGTGTAACGTACGAGAGGAAAAACTGTATTTTGTGCACGTATTATTACTTTTTATAATTGTAAAGAAAACCTAGTGTAGTGTGTAAGGCATATCGTTCTGCTGGGCAGTTAAGAAGCCTTGGGAACAGAATAGGGATCAACATAGGTGCCCTTCCTATTCACCAACGAGGCTGACGCATGCAGCTTTATTTGTAAACACTGACCACTCTCTAGTTTCGATTCTCTCGTTTATTCTTCAGGAACTTCAGCAGCACTGCTCTGTACACCAGATTTCCTTCGGACATTTCCCGTAGTTCTGCCTGCCGAAACCTAGATTGTCATTTTTTCTATAGTTCCCTGCAGTTGCACAACATTGAAAGTATCCGGAACGACCTATTCCTTCTCGTGTCGGATGGGGTTACGGAAATCAATCTTCTGAATCTAAAGTATTGCTATTGTTTCAGATCCCTAATGCGACAATATCGAGTGCAAGGATAATGTATAATGAGCGACAAATGTTCTGAGCAATGTCTGCGACAAAGAAATTTCTGTGTCGGTCTTCACCTCAAATATGAAAAACAAATACATTGCAGATATTGGATTCGTGAAATATTCGAAACAATGCATCATCATAGCGGCACACCTTAACAGATAATACTGCACGTCTTTGAGTGTCGCGATAGCATCAGCCAGCAAAGTTAGGAGGCAAGTGAATGTATAACTGTATTTTAAGAAGTGAAATAAAATATTTTTTTTTAAATCTTGGACAACGACATTTTATTTCAAAGGGGAATGAATATTTGGCGTACATCGTCTCTTGAATATCAACCTTAATAGTACTATAACGTGGATACTAAGTAACGACAAGGTTCTGGAAAGTCTGGTATGAAGCGAGCAATGTTATAGGAGATTGTCATGGGAATAACGCCATATTTCAGCCATTAGATTGTAGAGAGTTTCTTAAACCCTTAGATTTCTTAAGCACTTGACATACACGAAATCTAAAATACAGCAAAGTCATTAATTCAGTTTGCTCTAATGCATTATCTTGAAATGCATGAAATAAAATCATCGTTAATACATTATAGAAATATAACATAGAATTGTCGGAAACCGTAGTGAATTGCAGGTTTCATTGTGTTTAAAGAAGTTTACCGAGCATAATTTTGATAGTGTTCCATCATTTATCCACCTATTAGCTGCCGCTGACCAGAATCATTTGATTTCCTAGACGAATAGTACTACGAATATAAATTCCGCGTTTAATATTCCTGATCTTTGATCTCACAGAAGTGCTGCTTTTAACAAAGATGTCTTAATAAGTGAAGCAGTAAGTTTATATCGATGTTATTGCATTGCGTCGGTCGACGGACATAAAAATGCCATTCCGCGTTTGGTACCGAAATGAAAACATTAAAGAAGTCTTCGTCGTTCAAAGTCTCTCTTCAATGTAGCCGCACTCGATAGACTGAATTTAATGGTATATTTATGTTTTTTGCGAGTTAGATTTCAGCATACAAATGATCGATCCACTGCCGTTATGAACGGCAGTTCCTCGAGACAAAGATTGGTATTAAAAAAGAAAGAAACCAACGTATAAAGCACGAAGCAAGATAAAGCAGAAAAAACTGGAATTGTTATTTATATCTGGCACGATACAGAAAAACAGTACATCTGATAAATAAAAATTTGAATATTGTACTGCCAATGTAGATCACCTATTTTTTCCATTGATTCTATCAATTTGGAATTTATAATACATTTTTCTTGATTTGGAGTCGGGTTTGGCAACTTTCAAGTATTTTTATTCCATTCAGTAAATAACTCGAGATGTGAAGTAAGGGATGGACAACTTGGTTGGAGTTTTGGGAGGGTACTAAAACTAATATGCTTAAATAAAATAATTTATTTTGCAATATCAAATATGTACGTCATAAATTCGAGAAGAAAATGAGAGTTGAGACAAGTTTATTCATCCTTCCTCAAAATCAATGAGCTTTGAAATTTTTTTATGTACGACCAAAATAACCTAATATAATTACTGACAAAAATAATTTTCTTACGCGACAGTTTTAAAACTGAATGCTGTACCCCATGTGCTCACACCAGAGTTCAAGAAAATCGACATATTTGGTAATATTTTTTTTTAATAATTGGGTAAAGTCATTTGAAAATGTACAAACGTTGAATAGGTTGGTGATAGTTACTATTATAAAATTATTACTATCACTAACGAATAGCAATGTATAACAACAAACAACGAATAATTGAAACTGTGGAACTAGAAAGTATAACATACTAATTAAAACTTGCGCTATATTTTTAATAATCATATCCTGAACTGTATTAACCGAAGTGCGATTCAAGGCGAAATTACCTCAAAAAACAGAATGAGTTTGTAAAGTAAAGCTATGAGATTTCGAAACAAGCAAAGTCTACTTAAAAAATCTGTTTGGCGATGATTGTAATTTATCTATCCGCTCATCAATCAGCAACGCCTTGCATAAATTGAATGCGACCTTTCAATGTGGACTCGCGAAACAAATGTACGTGCAATCACTATGTAGAAATGCATGTTCCATGCTGCACAACCATACCGTTTTAACGTCAAGGAAACGTTTTCAAAACACTACGTTTCAGCAATCAGTGAAATTCAATATACGTCAATTTTTGAAGAATTGTTTATTCGAAAAAAGCCTAAGACGAAATCTTCAATGATATTAATGTTCACGAAAAACACACAAAACCACCATTGAAATTGTCTTTATTTCATCGCAGTATGAAGAAGTGGCGTGACTCAGGCCGAGTTACTAAGAAAATTCATGAGAGAGCACAGACTCATAAACGGATAACTCAAAGCAATCTTAATGTATATTGCACAAAGACAGGAATGCGAGCGTCTCAGCAGCACTTATTTCATCTTCAGAATCATTAAGACGCGCGTCACGCAGTGTCTTAAGGCAGCGCGTAGCACGGTCTCTCTTTGCTTCGTCCTCCAGCGGAACTCGTAAATAACAGAAATATTCGTTTATTAAAATTCTCTTAGAAAATCTTCTGCTGCGCGAGGACGTAGGCGCTTACAGATAATGAGAAGGAAGTGGAATGAGCGCAGTGCAGGTGTAAAAGTACTCTGTTTGCGTTGTCTTTTCGTATCTGCGCTTCGTGATTCTTAAAATTAAGTTCTTTACATTTCGTTATTTAGGCATTGAGGCTATAGGGTGGTAAGGAATTCGGAATGGTATTATAATAAAGGCCTTTTGTGGCATGTCCCTCCAGATGTCTTCATAGAACGAACAGAAATACTACAGCGCCTTTAATTCTTTGACCCATCAAATAAATTGTGTTCATATAAAAAGTACGAGAAATTAATGACAAGGCCTAGTTTTAATATTCTGCGTTAAAAATATTTAATACAATTCACATTATGGTTAATCACATTCATACGGAGGAAGTCTGGGACAACGCGTTTTCTTTTATGCATCGTAAATGAAAAACCCAATGAGAATAATTACTGTGCAATATCCAAAAATAATTCGACGTGGATAGAACAGCAAAAAGCTTTAAGTTGATACGTTGGTTCATGAAATGGCCCACTTGACTTTGCATCAAACTACACGTTGCAAAACAATTTTATAGATTTTAGCAGCTTCAAAATAATGTAGGTACAATGTTGATAATGGTAAATATGGCTGTGGTATGAGGTTTCCAAGGAAATTATTTATAATTATTAGTTTTATTATTTTTATAATATTTGCTTTCATTATCAACTATATCTCGCGGGAACGAGAGTGCGTAGCTTGTCGTTATCTCGAATTCACAACACTACAAATCTCTCTTAGTATTAACACAGATAGTATTAAATAGACGTGTTGAATGCATTACACACGCAACTGGATAAAAAAATCTATACCACTTCCTCTCTTATTAAATAAATTCGCAAATTCAACTCACTCCATGCTAGCGGTTTTATAAGCATTAGGAACACTAACGTTAGCGCCTGCTATTCTTCACGCCCCCCAAACAACCCCCTTCCCGCTCGCTCAGGAGCCCGTGCGTCCGTTGGGAGCACTCGGCGGGTCCGCCGTGCGCAGAGACGCCGGGGCGTTGAGATGGCCGCGCGCCGCGGCGCCGCGGGTCCGGTCGCCCGCCAGCCCGCTCGCTCACCCGCCCGCTCGCCCGTTCGCTCACCCGCCCGCCCGTTCGTTCGCCCGTCGCCGGCCCGCCCGCTTGCATCGCGGGGCCGCGCCGCGCGCCGTCCGTCACTATCGCGCCATCGCCTCTCCCACCGCGCCGAAGCACGAGGCAGAGAGAGAGAGAGAGAGAGAGAGAGAGAGAGAGAGAGGGAGGAAATTCTCACAATTCCCGAATTCGCCACGCACCTCGCGTTATCTCGCGGCTATCCCGACCCTATCTGTCGTTCGGGCGGCGGCGCGCCGCGGCTGCGGCGCCCCGCGCGATCGAGTCGCGCGGCGCGCGGGAGCGCGAGGATATTATGTTAGCGTTATTGCGGGAGATGCTCGTGCCGATGGTCGGGACGAAGCAGTCAAATTGACGGCGGCTTGCCAAAAAGACAACAAAACCGAGCGCGTATCTGTGGACGGGAGATCTTATTATTTGTTCGGGGGGGAGATATGTTCACACCTTATGAACACGTAAATCTCGGAAATAAAATTACTACCTTCCACCATCTTTATGAGTTAGAAGAAATTTGAAGGGGAAATCTTTGGATTGTCGAGGCATGATTTACCGTTCAGTTAACAGCCAGTGACTGAGTATACTGTAAGAAACCTTATATTATTGAAACAATTAAAATAAAATCAAAATTATTTTTTTCTTTAAGTGAAACTTAGACAAATTGTGTGTTGAACTCTAGGGAAAAGTTAAATAATACCCTACACATCTTTGATATGATACAAACATACTATTATTTGCGTTAAGTATACAAGTAACGCAAAATTTTTCTTACTCAATATAAGCACTCTTAAGTCACTTTTTGAGTAACTTTTTTATTGTTCAGGACTACTACAAAATTCGTGAGGATAAAATGCAAAAGAGCAAATAAAATTATGCGGGCGTATAATATGCCATTTGTTCATATCCTCTAAGCGCGACATACTAATTAAAATAAAAATATGTCGCTGAGGGCACATTGAAATATTGCTTCATCACAACGTTCACAAGCAAATCCTGAAGTAATAAAAGCTAGCCAGGACGCATACAGATTGCATCCCTTAAGTTTATTAGGAAAGTGTGTTGATACCAGGAAAGCCGTCCACACGCAAAAGAAAGAACATTTCTTCGAAAACATAAAATTCTTATTCCTTTATTTTTTCAGATTTTTTCTTCGAAAGCGTGTTGGTATTTCCTTACTGAGAATTCTAAAGAAGAATGAACTTTGTTGAGATAAAAGACCCCCTGGTGTAGTGATCCATGATAAAAATACAAAACAGTTACGCAAACGCATTCAACGCCAACAAAAATTATTTTTGTCAAATGAAATGTCATACTGAATTGTTGCTTCACACTCAAAAACGAATGTATTAAAAAAAACTAACCGCACTGAAATAATCATCTATAAATATTACGGAGTCGTAAAAAATGTACTGTTCAGTGGCGCTGGTAAAACACTGAGGTTCGAATTAAGAACAAAGACAGGATTCGTTTTGTGAAATTGTTGATTTCCTCAATAAAACGTTTCAATAATTCACCAGTTACGTTTCAAGAGGTTCCCAACACAAATAGTTTTCTTTGCTCATTACCTCTCACTACTTAAGACGAGAAGCGCAATATAGAAACGGCGTGAACAATAACCTCTTAACGCCTATGAAAACTGCGTAAACGGCTCACGGAAAAGTGGGAAAAACAACGACACGGCCCTAACTGCTATTAAGATAAATTCTCAGAAAGCTTTACTGATTTGTGGTTTTATCGTCAACTGTAACGTAGATCGTACTCAACAATTTCACGCAGGCACACTTTCAAAAGGCAGATTGCGATCTTGGACTCTGCTACGAAACACAGTAGTGCGTTCTAAACACATCACACATTTCCAGAACACAAAACAGCGCTACAATACATAAATCTAATAATCACCACGAATCTGAGAAAGAATAACTCGCCTCATTGCGTAGGCTACACAAACCCGTACGCCCCGATAGACAACCACATGAAAGGGCAAGCCAAGCGTGAAACAGAGGAGCAATCACCACCCACGCTAATAGAAATCACAGGAACTGAACACAATAGATGCGAATAATCAGGGAACATCCGAAACACATATTTCAAGTGGCCCCTCGCCGCGTGTCGCACGTAGCACGCGGCCCCGCGCAAACCGTTTCGGTCGGCGTGACGAAATTGCGACTTCACAAATTTTTTGATCGTCTCACACCAGTTAGTGAAAACTTCTTTCTTTACAGAATTCAGCTGTGGTAACACATATCAAAGCGTTACATGTACTCTCTGATCCGAAGAGAGAAGTCTCGAGGACTATTAGACACAAAATTTAAAAAAAAAAAAAAACCTCCCATAATTGGAGATTTTAACGGAAATTCTCGGTAAATTTAGCAGCGAAATATTTGCATGTTTATTTTAAATGATATTAAACCAAGTCTTTATTCTTCACAGTTATATAATTTATACATTTTCACTCGCGTATTTTGTAGTTTACTGGTATATTTAAAATGCTGATGAAAAAGCATATCGCATTAAGATGATTGTGCACATGAACGATGATAAACAAAAATATGTAATACGTTTAAAATGCATTATTATTTGAGAGAAAAGGTAACGTAGTGACTAGGAACACCATTCATATTCCGAGTAAATATTTGAATGTGAATGCAAATAGTAATCACGCAATTGCATATTAATAGGGAACATTTCAAAAGTTGTAATGACGAGCATGATTCATAGTATTGTACGTAAACATTGCATCCCATTTCATTCCTTTGAAACAGAAAACATGAGCAAATGTTTGTTTTATAATATATGGGCAAACAATGTTTGTATGAGTTCCTCGATTGCAGGACTTTTATTGACATAGAAACATACTATATTTTTTTTTGTTTTTGCACAGCACGTCAAACCCTAAAATTGCTCCCAAGTCTAATGAAATATCAGTTATTTATTGAGAATAAAAGACATATTCCCATAAGTATAAAAAATAGGCTCATTAAAATAATTAAGAAATAATTGAGTATGAAGTTCTCAAATATTGTATTTACTTCAAACTCAATATGACAGGAAGCCTTCCCACTCGCCCGTGAGGCAAGCTACAAACTCTATGTCCAGAGCATTCCTGTTCCTCTGACAAGTGCACGCAGCAACGGCTCCTAAGGAGCCGCCTAGAGAAAGTACACCCGCAACTGAACCCTCTGCAAGCGGCTCGCGAGCTCGGCTCCCGCAAGTGCGTGTATCGAAAGTCCGCGGGGCGCACAGGCCCCGGAACCGTAGCATGTGTCACGCAGATTCCAGCGGCTGAAAGGAGCGCGAGCTCGCCGGAGCGGAAGCCTCAACCGGCCGTTCCCTTGGGGGCCGGGCCGCCTCGCGGACGGGCTGGCGCGGGGCTCGCGGCGAGGGGCCACTACGTCGTGAGGGGGCAGTGCTCGGCTGGGGCGGAAGGCCGTGGGGGCGGCGTGCACTCACCGTCTTTAGGCGGCGATGGGCACTGCGGCGCGTACGAGCCCAGGTGGTAGCCCGTGTACGTGTTCTGGTGCATGCCCGGGAACGGGTACGGCCCGAGCGCGGTGCGCGGCGAGCCGAAGTCCGCGACCGGGGGCGGCGGCGGCGGCGGCGGGCCGTGCGGGTGGTGTTGGTGCTGCGGCTGGCCCAGCCCCGCCCCCGCGCCGCCACCGCCGCCGCCCGCGCCGGGCCCGCCGGGGCCCTGCTGGAAGTGGTGCGGGTGGTAGCGGATGGGGTTGTACGCGGCCGCGTGCTGCTGCAGCTCGATGAACGCCGACTTGTTGGGCACGCTGTTGGAGACGACGCCCGGGCTGGGCGCCGTGCTGGTGGCCAGGTCGGCGACGCCCGGCGTGGTGGAGCCGTTGCCCGGCGTGTGGTGGCCGTGGTGCTGGCCCGGCGTGGCCGGGTCCAGGGTGTCCGTCGACATGTTCGGGGTCGGCGTCCCGGGGGCGGAGCTCCCGCCCCCTGGCTGCGGGTGGCCGTACAGGTCGGCGAGCGAGGAGGCCCCGGTGGTCAAGTTGGACACCGGCACTATGGTGAGGGCGCTCTTCCAGTAGGAGGTGTGGTGCGCCGCCGCCGCGTGCGTCGGGCTGTAGCTGTAAGCTGCCGTCGTGGAGGCTTTGCGGGGGCGGTGGGCGAGGGGACGAGCGCCGCTCAGCGATCGGCTGGCCCGACCATAGAATTGTTACTGGCGTGGCCTCCGGCCGCCCTGGACGACGGCCGTTGCGAGCGCGACTGCAACGGCAACTGCGCCTGCGGACGCCTGCCCGGAGCACGTGCACGCGCTGACACCGCACCCGAAATCGCACAGCGGCTCTGCACGACGCACCCGACACTCCGGCGCACGCTGCTCCTCACGGCCTGGTCACCCTCGGCGGCGGTCGGCTCCCGACTGTAAACAATGTCCGCGTGGAGTTACAGCATTGTCTATCTCCACTGACGAAGTCGCCAGGAATCGCTCTTGCACTGGCACTGATGATGAAGCAGAAAATGACGCAGAACGAGTCTCAATCACAGCACTCAACGGTAGCGACACTCGCTGGCTCGTGGTAGCAGATGTCAGTCAACGTGTTCGTTCAACTGAAGAAAATTGAACTCGCCGTAAATTGACTAGATTCTACCTACAAACGTATAGCTTTCCTCTAGCGTTGAACATGATTGTTGTTGCCGTTGCTGTCTAAAAACATCCACTAACGACGTGAAACAGATGATCGAGTCTTCAGGGCAATGTCACCTCAACACCATTATCTTCGAGATAATTTGGATAAAATTTGTACTTCCCTATGCCGAGCGACTACTATTGGTACTGCTACACACAAACAAATAAACAAACGGAATCCCCTATTAGGACTATCACGCCCGCAAAAAGCCACCTGCACTCAGTGTAATTTCATTTAATAGAGATAATGAAAGATAATTGAAGTAAAATGAGCTATTTTTCCACATTATGTCATAAGATTACGGTGGTGCGCACCAATCGACTTTTATGAAACGACAGGCTCAATTTTTTTTACTTCTGTCGACTTTCAGCGATTTTCGAATGAATCACTTGGTGTTTTTCTCGCGCGTCACAACAACGTGGAAGTCCATCTGTGCGTGGCGTCGGTTCCTCGTGGGGGCCTGGTCTCGCCTCGCCCAAGTAGCAGCAGCACACTCGCGCACACGACACAGCAACACACACGGTGGGTGGAGCGGACAGTCCTCCTCCTGTCGTGCAGCTGTGCTGGTAGACAGGGCAGCGTGGCGCGGAGCTGCGAAGACGCCTGCCGCCGCGTCCTGCGGCTGCGGCTGGCGCGGGCTGAGTCGGGTGGTGGCCGGGGGGGACGCCCAGACCGCACGCACGATGTTAGCACCGAAAAAGGCCTCGGCAGCGACTGAACCACTCGCCGCGCCGGGCCCCCGCGAGGCGCCAAAGCCGGGTTCGCCGCGCCGCCGCCCGCCGCGCCACCCGCCGGGGGTGGAGCGGGTTCTGCCACTCCGCGGGCCGGTCGTGACGTCGCGCGCCGCCATTGGCCGCACCGCCGTTATGCAATTGGAGGATGGGGTTTGAATATGATAAAGCCGGCCAATGGGAGAGCACGCCGCCTTTTGGCGGGCGCGCGCGGGCGGGGGGCGGCCGGAGCCCGCGCCGGGAAGGTACCGCGGAGTGGGGAGGCCGCGCTCGTTGTTGGAAGGACTTGTTATTTCTCGATCTGTGTTTGTAGGGCTCGCTTGGATGTGGAGTAAGACATCTGCTTTAATGCTACTGGACACTCTGAAAAATTAGAATGTTGTTGATAAATAAATGTTGGCAATATTTGGTTTTCCCTTTGGAAAAAGCTTCTGTTTCTGAACGTTAAAATCGATTGCGAAATTATTAATAATATATTTTTCGGAATAGTAATTCAATAAATTTGTGATTCCCTGAATATTGTGAATTTGTGATTCTCTGATTATTGTATACACAAATTATCCTATTCTTGTTCATTCTACATTTTGTCACATGCTATGTCATTTATTTGTACTCGAACGTGGATAAAAAAAAGAAATGAGATTGAAACCGGAGGAAATATATTTGAACGCAAAAAATGCAAATTATGTTTTGTAACAAAGACTTTCTCGTTCTTTTATCTAAAAGTTTCCAATTTTATCATATTGGATTGTATCATAATGATTAAATCAATCAATTACTAATTCGGCAGTGGATATATGAAGCCATTTGTTTTTGTTGTGGAAATCTCCAAGATCTGTTATTACATTTCACGTAATTAAGACAGATGGTGTAAAATGTAGTTTATACGAGTTATACAAATGTCAAAATATTGGCAAACTCTCAATCACCATTGGCATCTTGCATGTATTGTATATTTAAACTATATTCATTATTTGCTCGTACGCTGATGTTTAATTTCGTATGACATGAATTTTGAATATTTCCTCATATAATACAATCACACTCACAGGCGAATTATTGGATGGCGTCTGAAATTTATATTCGATAGGAAATACAATACGCTTGAACTAAAACGCGCTTATAATGGACTAAAATATTCTGAAATTGAGTATCAGTCTAAAGGTAATTAAGGAGTAAAATGTCAGAACAATGCAAATTTAGACGTTGTCATTTCTCTTGGTTGTGATGGAAATAAAAATACAGTAATGCATACATGTGGCGGGACTATGCGTATTTCCTACACTAATGCTAAAGTAATGTCTATTTCCACTAACCGTGTTGAAGTTAAATTATACTCAACAAACCTATAATAAAACTAATTGATGTCTATTAATATCTCAAGTTTCTCCTATTGGTCGTGAATTCTGCAGCTCTAAAATATTACTTTTCCGCAATACTTTTGAAAATAATGCTGCTGATAGCAGAAATAATTTCATGAGTAAGGATGAAACTAATAATAATTTTCACTGAAAACTAAAAATTGATTTCTAAACAAGTATCTCGTTACCTCTAAGTACTCGTAAATATACCTTACACTATTTTACAAAAGAACAATTCGGTCTAAACACAGAAGTAAAAAATGTGTGTTTCTTTTCTGTCATTTTCCTCCCAACACTGCCCCTACTCAATGAAATAAAACAGAGAAGTTTTACTTTTTCAGTCGATATACTCCCTTGAAAACTTCGCCACCTTGTAATTCACAGAATCATTTCCTATGATCTATAGTTGCTTATTAACTCATTTGTGACGAACCACGAGTATTCAAGTTTCCATTGGTTTCCATTTGAAAGCATAAACAAAACCAAGCGAAAGAATTAGTATCGACTTTCTTAACACTTTTATTACAGCTGATAGAGAAATATTTGGCTCGCACATATCTACAGCACTTATTATACCATCAAACAAGTAGCCGTCTTGTCAGGAAATAACTTTCTCCCAGTCGTCATTTTTTTCAAGCAAAACTTGCCAGGTTCCTGAATTGCACTCGGCGCGTGCCGGGAGTTATTGAAATGTAAAAAAATCCCGTAAGATCTCACTCTAAAACACACATTTTTTCTCTTTTTTCCCCAGAGAGCTCTTTAAAAATCCATTAACCTGGCATTCCAGCCGTGGCGTATCCTGTCGCGCCCTTGTTTGTGGACTCCATTACATGGCGTTAAAGAGCTTTATCGATCTTGCAGGTCAATTACACTTCATCTACCAGCGCTAGTAGCGTGTCTCACCCAATTTACCGCGTTAAACGCCACTAATTGCAAAACAAAGAAACGGCGACAACGGCGACGCGGCGCGGTGGCGCGGCGGCGCGGCGCAGAATGGCGTGGCGAGGCGAGGCGTGGTGCAGCGGGTGGCGTGGCGCGGTGTGGCGCGGCGCGCCACCGAACTGCACTGCCCGCCCGCCCGCGCTCCCGCCCGCCCGCTCGCCAGCCCACCGACCGTCCGCCACCCGCTTGCCGGCAAGCAACGCGCGTCCGACTACCCTGCGGTTTGCCAGCAAAACGCCCGCCACGCCAGCAACGCCGGCAGCCTAAACGTTTTTGACACGGCCCCGCGTTTCAGATGTTTTCGAGCGGCGTTGTGTGTTGGTTCACGCCACGATAATGCGCGCTCCCGACCGCCCTCGCCGCCGCCGCCGCCGTCGCCGCCTGCGCCGCCTTCATCGCCGCGCCGGCGTACGCCGGCACGTCCTGAGAGAAGTAACATTCCGTAATGAGATTATAAGTGCGTAGTTAAGGAGTTAAGGCAGGGTAATACCGACGTAATCTTAACGTACGAATCGTCCTTAAGTAGGTGCGTTCGTTTATAACGGTGATTTTCTGTCGCGCAAAGGTGGCATATCGCCTTCAACTACAGTGACTAATTTCGGGCTGTGTAAATTGTTTACATTTGCCTGAGTCGACCTATTGTTTTTCTGGGTTTACGGTTTAGTATGTCTACTCTCTGCTTATAGGTTCAGACGTAAGAGTAAAAAGACTTTTACTTTCTTCACGGGGAAAAAAGGTGCTCCGTGACGGTAACTACCTGGAGCAATTTGCATTGAGACTATAATCTTGTAAATAAAGAAACCTCTCTGATGTGAACACCAAGCGCAATTCATTGATTAGTTTATTTGATTAAGTGGAAACGACGCAACTATCAAATTCACTGATCACGACTATGTAGATGATAACTCGTTAGTTGCCTTAAAATTGGAACTTTCTTTCATTTATTCTTGTAATTAACTTTCAGATATTGATGTAAATAAATTGAAATTTCAACACCCGTCTAAGAAACAACGCGGTAGGATTTAATTTCTATCGGTGAATGTTTAAGAAACTAGTAGTCTACTATTCTTTTTGCTTATCTTCCTTAATTATTAAGTGGCGAAGCTGTATTTGAAGATACAGTCGTCACCATATAAACAGACGAGTAACCTTTCTCTTTTTATTGAGTGCGTCGACCTATTCTGCGGCCTTCACACGGTAATAACTCTTTGTTATGATGTTACGTTTCATTCTCATAATGAAGGTGGGTGACAATGACTTTTCACGTAGCATCAGTGCAAGGCCAATTAATATATCAACACCTAGATACGAAATAGGTTCACTTTCCCTACCTATTACGGCTGATTTTAATAATGTCGGTGACAATTATATCATTTTTTTACGATAACACAAAAGACTTTATTCTGTACAAGTACACGAAGCCAGAAATGTCTTATTATTCCTTTTGAAGATTTAGGAGGGTAAAATGATACACCAACAGAAACATTTCTTTACACAATATACTCGGAATAAGGAATATCATTTGAATGGCCATTGAGTTTTTGTGAGATAAAGTCGCTCATGTAACTGTTGGGATATTTCTTGAAACATTTTAACTATTTTAGGGAAACACCCCAACAATTAATAGACATTTACAGCTCAAAGAACGCTTGCTGTCCTAAATGTACAAAACCGTCTTTTACCTTCTCCTGCACATAAAACATGTCAATTACACGGTCAATTAAAAGTAATTTTTTGTACAGTCACCTTGAACATTTAGATGAACGCAGAAGCAGAGTTGATTACGTCTTTTTTAATAAGAGTTGAATCTGACGAACAAAGGAACTTTACAGCTACCGACATTGCGTACAATAAAACTATTTTAATATTTTAATAACAGGATTTAAAAAAAGTCTCTCTTTGAGGGCCTGGCCCCATACGTTGTAATTTCACTTAGTGCTAATTTAATTTTTTTTAATTTATTTAAAAGAGATTTTAACTATAAGACGTTATCTGGGTCGGTAAAGTTCATCTTTCACTGTCACTTTTTATTCAAAGAGTACTCTATATATATTTTGTTTAAACTTATAATGAATAAGAAACGTGTAGGTTTAAATAAATTATGTTTTCATTCAATTCAGTTAATTTTATTGCAATAATTATATAATCGTAGTATTACAACATTCGAGAGAATTTCAAAATATTGTTTTTCGTCTCTCTTAATGAAGATTCATGTCTTCAAGCGCAATTGTAGTCAAGAATGTAGGATCCCAGAAGGTGGTCAAGGTCCTCCATCCAAACTCTTTAACATATATTTTCTATATTTGTTAATTACTCCCAGTTTATATGTCATTCTTTGTCTCCGTTCCGTTAACCGGAATATTCCGTTAGTGAACACAAATTACGACCTCGGGTTGAAAATCTGAATTTCAGAAAGTCATCCCATTCAACACAGCCTTATCAGGATCCTTAATACAGTAAAAAATATTCTTAATTTAATATTTGACCAACATAAAATTCAAACATAATGTACATTATAAATACTATTACATTCAATACAATTTTGAACAAAACAAATGCTAAATTATGTCTGTTCATTAAATATGAAGGTCTTCCAAACCTAGATGAAACTATAGGAATGACAGCAAGAATGGCCGTCATCACTTTCCCCCTTCGGACATTCCATATTCTACGAAAAACTGAAATCAATTTTTTTGCATTTAGTCACTGATTCATAAAAAATTAACATTGTAATTAAACAAATAAAGCGCTGTCCTTTTGTTTTAAATTTTCAACATTGAAATGACAGGGCCTCAGCATGAAAATTTTAATTAACACTCGCATGCCAATGGGTGAGAGAGGGGGATCAGCGAGGGATCCCAGCGTTCTTTATTTCTCTATTTTGTATTGGAAAGGTGTTTTTCTTTGATCATTTAGGTCTTTTGTAGTAATATTTCTTAACTCCATATGATAGTTTCGTGCAACAACGTTTATCGGATGCTTACAAAATAAATCGAAACTGCCGTCATGTGTAATCGCTTCGTAGAATCTCCGGTTCTCTTACAGCCAGGACTGCCATAAACACGATAAAATCTTATATTACTGGCTATCAAAGTAGTGAATCGTTGTGCATTCGCAGAAATATAGTGAATGTTGAATATTCTTCAAAACAGGACGTGGCCATCAGTGTGGCCCCGGAAGGAATCACATGCACAAAAAATGTTCAGATTACAGAATTTGCCTTTCCCATCATTGAAAAACTGAAATCTTTTTAGCAAGAACTGGTAAATAATAATTACTAAATAAGTGTAGCATATATTTTTAAACACATTTTTTTCGTCCATTAGTTTGCCATTTATTCTCGGATACACCGTGGACCTTATATTGTTCTCTAAATACCGGAAAGAAATTCACAGGCTACTTTTAAGAAACTACTCTCACAATTGACCAATGCCAGTGGGTAAAAAATTCTCCCGTAAAGATTATTATTCAAAATCCATTACGTATGCCATACTTTGATTTTCGGTATATGAATACAGCAATTAATATGAATACAAGTAGAATGATAATGATACATACACATGACACATACATATGTGTATTTCTATATAGAGATGAAGTCTAAATTTTTAGTTGGCCTATTTAACTTTTCTCTCTCACAGGGAGACAACCTTGGGAGAAAAATGAACAGGAATTAATATATTTTATTTATTCAAATTTGAAACTATTAATTTCTTTCATATATACTTAATATTTTTAATAGCGTATCTTAAGACAAATTACCGTAATAAAATAAATATAAATCATAATCGTCAATCATAATTTAAAAAAATATTTATAGAGTTTAGAGAAAAATAAAAGAGATAAAATACATTAGTAACATGAAACACGAACAGTGATGCTCATCTAAATCACGAACTAGCATTTACATAACGCATTATCAATCTGTAGACCTCCCATTTAATTTTATTTTCGCTATTTTCTCGAACAGTACTCATTTGATGAGGCTATTCAGAAAAAGTTCATTCGCATTCATACATGCCAGATGTTCTCATTTATCAGACGTGATTGATACACTTCATTTCAATGCTTGTCACAAATCAACTCTGACTCTGTAGTTTAATTTGTAACGCATTTAATTTTGTGAATCGATACTCAAGTAACAACCCGTTGTTCATAAAACATATGAAAATATTATTTCATTTTTCAAACTCGCCACCAGCATTGTCGAAAAGTCTAACGCTTTCAAAGTATTCGTATTACAAGAAGGTAATCCACAGCCGCGAAATCGAATATGGGCAATTGTTCTGGAGACACTAGCAACGCCAGAAGATAAGTGAAGACCTGGAGGCATGTTTATACAAGAATGAATGGGAGTAATTTTCTTCGATAAAACTCTTTTCAGTCTCCCATCTACATCCCACAAGTTCTCTGATCCTGCAATCTAGTGGTAACTGAATCTCCACAGGGAGTTGTACGATCATAACATGTTGGGTTCATTTGCTTCACAGAGAACGGAGATTTAGTGATTGTGTAACCCCAGTTCCACGAACTCTTTAGATTGATTTAAAAAATGAATAGTCACTAGAAGCTAGTTAACTTCTGCGCTGCTCGAGGGTGATTTGTATCTAATACGGATTCCCGTAAAACCCGTTCTTAGTTTCGTAACGCACACCAGTCTTATTTTTGGAAGTTAATGTGTCTAACATTGCGGGTGGCTACCATGTTATCTATGTATACCACATACAGAAGATTATTGTCTCGATAAGAAAATTCAAACCTGCAGTCATAAGAAGACATTGACTGAGTATTTACATCCGTTTTCGAAACAGACAAGGCTTTTGGGTACTTTTTATGTAGCAATTTCCAAAATGCTCAATAATTTCTTGGATATCATGTATGTTATTCAATAAATCAATCAATAAATCATTTATTTCATAACTTCGTTCACCGATTTTATGAGAGCTCCTTGTATGTCATGCAGAAAACTTTTATACGCACAATATTGTTATACGTACAATATATAAACTAAATAAAACATTTATGTTTTACCAATTTTTATCACCCGTATATCAACTTACATTAACATCGTATATTGTAATTAATTCAATTATCTTTCCATTTTTATATTATTTCTCCATATTTAGACTCTTTATTATAGACTGCTATATTATTGCATTACCTCACAACAAAAACCAACAAATTTTCTCCATATGCCTGTATTTCCATAATTATATCATTGTATGGGTATCTATCCAATACGTATTATTATTTCAACCTCACTCTTCCAACATGAATTTTTCTCAAGGAGTAACTTATTTTCAACACCGCAAATATAATTTCCTTTTACATAAACAGTATCTGTATATCGTGTTTTATACCCAATTAAAGACACATTTCATTGTATACCCTATATTAATTGTCAAGTATAAACATGAAATTTTCATAATTAAATAAATCAAAATGTAGTAATACTTTGTAGTAATTTTGTAATGTAGTAACATTTAATATTTTCAACATTTTTTTATTTATTTCATGTACATGTAGAATCTTTAGCTCTTTACTTTTTCCACAATTCAATCAATATAATTAGCTTTTATGACACAATATACAGTAGTTCTTATTTCTTTTTTCCGCGTTCATTTCCTAAATCACATCATATTCATGTATAACCTTCCAATGCAAATTATTTGACTTATTTATTATATAATCTTTAAAAACAATAATTACTACTAACTATTATTAACAATTATATATGTATCATATATTTCACTTACACACCTACATTTCCAACCTCCTCTTTCTTTGTTGTTTTCTGAATACCAGGATCTTATATTTCATTTACTGAATCACAGTGTGTTTACTTATCTTTACCTTCGCATATTTATTTTTATTCTTTGTTGCTTACTGTTCTTTCTTTACATTTCACTTTGTCTGTGAAGCATCTGCCCTTCTTCATCTTTCCCTGTACGCTTTCCCCACTTCACTTCTTCTCCCGATCCCCACAGAAAAGTCCCCACAAAAAAATTATGAATATTTACAATCATACGTTCTTTCCTTGTATTGTTTTCTGAATCCATATTCTCGTATTGCATACTGAAAAATACCCCAAATTATATGGATAAGCCCTGCAGTGGGCGGAGCATTCTTAGTACAAAGTCATCTCACTAGAGGGGAATGAAGTCAGGCCTTAAGCCAGTAACGAGGTCTAGAGGCATTCGTTGAAAACGTGTTTGGCATCAGAACATTTTTTCGTGCAAGCTATTTTCTGTCATCGCAAACTTATTTTATCAGCAAGGGATTTCGAAGTTTTGTTTCCTGCTTGGAAATTCCGCGGCAGAAACTATTGGAATGTAAGACCAGCGGGGACGTTGCTGTGGGTAATCCTCACATATAGGAGGTTTTTTTTTCTCTTTTGAACGAAGATAAAATATCGATTGAAGACTAAGGATTGATGTCTGTATGTCAATCAGCTACCCAAACGAATAAAAATATCGAAAAAAATCCTCGAATTTCTGCTTTATCATCGACGCCGAACGATAGAAGCAAGCGAAGTTTTCTAGAGTGATTTGACGCTCGGTAGAGCAAATTGCACATTTGAAGCTGATGAGTGTCCGGTCGAAATTTGTGACTCGTATCTTGACTGGTTATAAAAAAGAGTATCTTAGTGAAAGATCCCAAGGCTTAAAATATCCAATCTTGATTTTGCTTCATGTGACTTTTATTCCCACAAATACAGAAAGGAAAGCGTTTTGTCGACGTGGATGAAGCAGAAGCGAAAAGAAAGTGGCTTCATTAAGTATCTCAAAAACTGTATTAAAAATGTTTTGAAAAATTACAGTTTTTGTTAATATTTGACGAGGGCATCAGCGATATATATCTTTATAAAGTACTCCATTCCAACTAATTATGAATTCCAGTACACCTTCGTCTCTTATTTTGATTTCTACAATTTCTATATTCGTTCTTAATACATTCAATATTCTTTCTATACTTCTTTTCAGTTCTTCTCTCTTAGCATTCTGACTCATCTATACTTATACTTCTGCCAAATTTTCTTTAACTTTCTTTCAATTCTTTTCTATTCAGGTTTTCCCAAGACTAATTACACCATGTTATTTTAACATGCTCAGTAACTCGTCATCTTTGTTCATTACTCTTTCCACATTCCAGAAACCTACATTAATCCTCCCCTTTCCTCCGTAACTCCTACTTTACCTATGACTACATTATTTCGTTTCCGCTTTCCCCTTCTTTTTTCGTTTCTGGCTTATCTCCTTCATATTTGACTTTTCTCACTAAACTGCGCCATCTCCATCCTTCATTTTCCATCCACAAACCTTCATTCCATATTGTACTTCAATACATATCGTTTCTACTCAGCATTTCTCTGTGTGTTCGTACTGCTCGGCACCTCTTAAGGAACTATGCTATTTTTTCAACTATGCTATTTCAAAGTTTGCTGATAAATTTTGCAAATAATTAGCTGAACTCGTGGGAAAGCATCGGACAGAAGGAAGAGCTGTAGAAACGTTTCGACAGAAAATATTGCATATCCATGAATATACATAAGTTTTATATTTATCAAAATCTTTACACATACTCGAACATACACGGATATTGTTTTGGCTTATAACAACAAATCCTGCTAAGTACAGTGAATACTTACAATTGATAGAAACAGTCATTTTAACGATCACACAACACGATGTTCTCTAAACAAGATAAATTGCTCTTCTATTTTCTGCGAAATTGAGAAGTAGCGCTTGTCACTACCGTCCCGTATCCATTATGGCAGCATATTTAAAAAAATGCAAATTTCGTAGCTTTTTATTCATAAAGGAAAGCTGCGATTTTTTATTGTAATTTTATTTTTGTTAGACATTACATTGTTCAGTTTAAATATTAACTGTGCAAATGTTTGATGGTCTTAATCTATCTTATATTTACTTACACTAACTTAAAATGATTCATTACAATTATATAAAAATAATATTTAAAAAATATACTGGGAGAAGAAGCAGGAAGCACCTCAGATTAGTATTATTCCAAGTTTGCGAACATTTTATAAAATGAATGGAGGGGATATCTGTTGTTAATTCTTGTTTGATAATTGGAGGTTTTGCCTAGTTTGTAGAAGGATGATGCTAGAATTAGGGCTATTTAGTGTAAAGGTAATTAAGGTTAGTGTAAAAATTGTGAGCGAGGTAGGCTATTTGGTTTTTATTGTGTTTATATTTAAATCATTATGTAATTGATTGTTACTGATGAACCATGGTGAGTTTGTAATATAATCTTAAGAATTTATTTTGGATAACTTGTATTTTGTTTAAGTTGGTATTAGTAGCATTTGTCCACATGGGACAAGTGTAGAGTAATGTCGGCCAGATTATTGAAAAGCTGCGATCATTTCAATATCAAGTGACTTCCTATCCTAATTTTTCATTTTTTTTTTTTTTTTTTTTGGTTCTTCACTTGTTTAAAACTTTTCACTGGGAGCCGATTAGGAGGGACATCAAAATCACTGTCTTTAGAGCTTTAATGTACATGATAATTAAAAATACGATATTCGATAAGCATTCTGGAATATTTCACTAACACTTTTACAAAATGTTATAGCGCACAGTGAAATATTTACTTCAAAATATGTCATTTCTGAGGGGGTTATTAAATAATTATTCTTATCGTTCCTTCGGAAAATAATCGTAAACAAATTCTGGAAATCAAGGCAAAAACAAAGAAAACCGAGTCGTGATAAATTATTTCTTACTAATCACAATTAGATTACTCGTTGTTCCGGGAGGTATCTTCAATTTTTTGTCAGGTAAAGGGGACAGTTTAATTAAAACTTGCCGTCGTAATCCCTTTGTATTCATCGATATTATTCTTTGTGAAAATAAACCTCATAAGATCTCTTAAATATGTAGCGTTTTTGTACTAAAATGGGATGTATTTGACTCTAAAATAGAAATTGTGGCTTTCAGACTACGTATGTCATTTTCAGTCCATCATACGGTCTAATCCTAGCAATTTTAAAATGTATCGCAGGCATGTATAATATGGATTGTCGTAAACACTTAACTTAGTAATGAGCACATATTTTTGAATATTTACTTCTCTTTTCTGTCACATCTGAACAAACATAAATAATAAAAACCAATGAATAAAATCAATAAAATCATAGAAATGTTTATTCAAGAACTATCTAGAACAACGCAGAAGATCTTGCATGAAAGGTATTTGTGTTGCGGCCTTTCAAAACGTAAAACAACGAGAATTAATTTCGTTTTCTTTGTAGCATCTTTAAAAGCTTAAATATCAGAACTTACATTATCATTTAGCACTGGCCTAATTGTATGAAGACCAAAACCGGTAATGCAGGAGAAAGAAGTTAATTTGGGTTTGAAATTTATGTAATGGCTTCGAAATTATACGTTCTTGTTGAGTATATTATGTGACGAAATTTAAAAATGTTGAGGAAATAACAAACGTTAATCATTGAAATATTATCGAATTACATACGGATAGAGAAACAAACGGGATACTGAAACTTTCCTTAACGTTCGACCTCTGATCTCCGCGATGACCTAGCAAGGCCTCTCGTCCACCTCCTCCTCAAGCCTTTTAACAGTTGGGCAGGTCAGCAGAGGTGGCTTCCTTGAGACGAAACTCCAAATACTATTATTTACTAGAGATATCACAGAAGAGAGGCAAATGCGAATACAGGAAAACTGACTTACGCGGTCACAGAATTGCATTGAAGTTGGCAGCAATTGAATTAAAAACATGATTCATTCATTGATTAGTGTTTACGCTGTTTTCCTATACCAGGTATCTCTTTTCATACCCATACCAGCGGGGCACCGCTTCAGAAAGGACAAGCTGTTAGCTTCCGATTGGACTCACGACACGTGTCTTAGTGTAGTGCATGTAACTGTAAGTGTGTGTAAGGTAGGGTGAGGTTAGGACAAGGAAGAGGAAGGAAAGTTCACGCGCGGTCCGTGGCCCGTTTGTTAGGACAAAACTCACTTATTTCACAATGGGCACATCTTTTGCACCGATTCAAATATCGAAAGCTATAACGCCTAACAAAGTAATCCTATTCTTCAAGTGTCAATAACAAATGACTACAACGAAAAGTCGCATAAATCTTGTACGCCAATTTACAACGCATTAGAAGAAGTATTTAAACAATTAAAATCGCTTAAAAATTTAAATGATAATATTTTTTGTGCTCGCTTTTTTCTCGCATTTTGCTCGCTTCCTTTTGACGGATGATTTCGGGAGTTTCGCTAACGCGAGTATGCGCAAAGTGGCTTCTGGTGACGGAAGAGCCTCACTGCATATGTGCCCATTCGCTTAAACTCCAAAATCTCGCTCATTAAAATGTGTGAATCCGCTTTCTGTATGACTGGAGACCATATATTTATGAAAGAAATTTTATTTTATAATAATGAGATTATTGCATTACACTTACTATAATCCTTACAAAATGATTATGCCTATAACAACTATTTTAATCTGTTTCTGAGTCAATAATCCCTATCTCGTTTTTTTCCTGCGTTTTTTAATCCTTTGACCAAATGCCAAGTATCATGCATTGATTTTAAGCACTGAATGTTACTTTCCATCCTCCCTAACGCCGAGTACCGCGTAAAACGTTTTTACGTGAAATAAATAGACAAATAAAAACCGTGACCGACATTAGAAGCGCAGTGTGAGGACACTGGCTGCTGACCGTCGGACCTCATTGCCCCTGGTCCGCCCATCCGTGGAAGTGGCGCGCTAGCGAAGAGAGACGGAAGTCTACTTGCTATCGCAGGGCTGAACAACTTGGCCTCCCGTCGCACGCCAATGTGGTGAACAGCGCGCCAGGAAGGGGTACAGGTCTCCTTTGCCACTCTACCCTGCATGGCTTATGGCAGAGTAAGGAATGCGAGACGGGGTCATAGGAAATTCATGCCGAATAGTCAATCATACGAGTTGAATAAGGGATATTACATAGAACTAATAGATTTACAGTATATTAATTAACGATGTATTAGAAATGTTTGAGCACATTTACTTTAACTGATAAAATATTTTTGTACGTTCTTACCGTTTAGTTCTTACGTTCAAGCTAGCTTACGTTCAAACCGGAAAGTTCGTTTCAAAACAAATAAATTCTATCAATATCAGTTAAAAGTAAAGGAATTAAGGAAATAAAGAAACAAGTTAACATATCAAACAAAAAGTTACAAAATGGAATACTTTGTTCCGTTTATCAAACACGTCACCGATTTCGCTGAAATAATTGAATATTCTTAAACGATCAACTCTGACTTCTAGGAATCGTATGTAGTCATCTTTAGAACAGTGGAATTCGTTGTAGTAGTTTGTTTTTAATGTACAATATCTGTGCTCTGAAATATCGTCCATTGCCCTCCCCTAACACGAACTACACTGTGGACATTTTTTCCCACATGGATACCAATACCAATTTGAACTCACTCATGGATTTGGTTATCAACGCTATCAATCGATTCTTTTACTCACATGTTCGCTACCGGGGATGACAATATAACGGCTTCAGTCATATTCATCCATCTCTTGTCTTGTTCTCTCATTGAACGCATATGGAGTTTTGTTCTGGGATTTATCTACAGTTCTTTTACAAGTCACTAGCAGAACATTGCACCTTGGGGATTTGTTACTCTTTGAAAATGTAGCGCTCCTAGCCGGGCTGAAGGCTGAGTACTTGGGTTTAGCAAGGCAGCGTCTCAATCACTAGATCACTGAGGCGGCGTCACTGAACTATCTCATTCCTCTCTCTCATTCCCTCAGCAGCACCGACGCGGTCCGGAACGCATTAATGGGCCGAGAGCGAAAAATGGGCAGTGCTGCCATATAGTAAATATACTAAAATTTTGCTCTCACACAGCATCAATTTACAGAGTCCGCTCACATTTATGAAATTTTAAGACGTAAAGCGTCAACGGTAAACGATATATACGTCGATATATTAGCTGGTTTCTCATTTATTAATCTCCTAGTTTTTCGGTATTCACTGCACGGACCGTACACTACAGACTTTCATTGATTTCTTGTGCATACTCTGCTAATTTGACTCAATCCTTCGTCTTTATGGGATATGTCGCCCGGTTGCCCCTCCCTACTAAACGACGTCCTAGAGCCCTTTGTGGTCAGCGATATGACCTAACATACACGGCGTCGTCGTTGCTCATCTCGCTCAACTTCTCGAAGCGCTAGCGCACTGGGGCCGCCGAAGGTGCACGCGCAGCAGCGTCATTTGCGCAGACGCTAGCCGGCAAGAGACCGAGCTGTGCGACATGATGCGCTGGAACGGAGTTTGGCGCGTTTTGACTCTTTAGAGCACCAAACGTTCGAAATGTTTTTATGTTCTTGCCGCAAAGATCTAGTTCAACCGCTCTCCGGCATGCAAGAGAACGCCCTTGTTTTGTGGGTTCTCCCCAACCAAGTATCTCCCACCAGTGGGAGCTGGGACAAGCTCTAAGCTCAGACCTGGTTTCCGACACATGATAGTGTAGTACATGTGCGTGTAAGTGTATGTAGATAAGGAGTGAGGATAGGGCAAACAAGAGGAAGGAAAGATCTCGCCCGTTTCGGGGCCCATTTATTAGGGAACTGCTCCGGCATTCGCCTGTTGCTCATCGGACGAACCACAGAAAACTACCGATCAGACCAGTCGGCAGCAAGAATTCTCCAAATAGCAGTTAAATTCGACTTAGCCATCTAGTTAGTGACGAAAATGGTGGCACCATAGGGACTCGAACCCTAGGCCCTCCCAGTCAGAGGCACTACAATGACATCAGTTAATGCCCTGAGCCCCCTAAGCCGGTCTTATGCACCGCCCCACAAGCTGGCGCGCTTGAACGCGCCAGTGCGCCGAAAGCACCACATGTTCCGCCGAGGCCTCCAGCAGCGGCCGCGATGGTGTGGGAATGAGTGAGGGAAGGGGGAGGCGGAGGGAGAGAAATCGAGCGGGGTCGGCAATATTGCATCAACAACTGCCGCCCTCCTTCCCGGCGCGGCGTGCCGCATGCAGCGAGCAGCCGCGCCGGGGGTTGATCGCCTCCATTCCAGCTGCCAGCGGCTAAATAAAGCATTGCGTCGCAACCTGCCGCACGGTCCGTGAAGAGCAATCGTGGGTCATTACTCCTAATTCCCGTGTCGTGTAACCTGCCTTGTTTTTCCCGGTCCGGTGTTTAAGACGCGGCGCGGTGGTTTTCCGTTGTTCGTTGCTCGTCGCTCAGTGAATATTTCAACTTGTTTTTAACACTGCGGCCAGCAGCGCGCGGGGAGGGGCGGGACGCGAGCGGTGAGCGGCTGTGTGACGCCTGTGTCTCCCGTTCGCTTCGGAGGTGGATTTTTCTTACCTGCTTTCTCCTGCCGCAAGACGTCTTGTCACATGGCTCGATGTGTGGCTCGGGAGGTCGAGTGTCAACGTCACAAACGCACGGGTCTTTCTCTCGTAGGTATGGGCAAATGGAGACAGAGAGCGCTCACCGGAGGGAAATACAGCAACAATAAAAAATAGAATGTTTATTTATTGGAAAAATTAAAAATAAATGTCTTTCAGATTAGTAGCCAGTCAATAGATTAGCTTGCTCTGTGTTTTAAATCTCTCATAACTAATTATTTTTTCTATGTAGTTTCCATATATTATTTTTAAAATGTATTAATGTATTTTTAATTGGTTATCGTACGCTTAAATGTACACAACCAATATCATACTCGTATGTCTTGATACTGAAAATTAGTGATTGCAAGTAATGTATAAAAAATATCCTGCTATCAAGTGACTTGCCAAGGTTTGTGATTGTTTTGTAATATTCACATTCTTTAAGGAACTCTCCTGACATCATTTGTATTTGTTCCCCAAGTCATCCTATTTTAATAACATTTCTGTGTCATTTTATATTATTGCGGTTCTTGTTTTTTGGAATTATTTCCATCGAAGATGTGTGTATATGATCCATTCCACCACATGACTTTGAAATTGACTTACGTTCATTACAAATGTAAATTTCTTACCCTGCGAAGATGATTTAATTTGAAATTATCAGAGAAAAATCGAACTTATCATATACGTTTGACACGTTCAGACAATATTTTTCTGGAAACGTATTTGAGTAAGCTTTAAGTTCTTGTCAAATAAACACTGCAAATTTGTGTTGTCCTCAAGGAGCTGACATGGTTTCAAAATTCAGATGTTCAAGGAATAAATGCTGGGGACACATGATTTATAATATTTGTTTTGTCAATGTCTGAAAGCTATTTATTAATTTATTTACTATTTATTTCTCGTTAGTTTTTTGTATGTATACGTTTTCTTAATATAAGTGAACTGATATTAGTTTTAAAACGGAGCCACTCTGTGAAAACGTTTCTTAACTGAAATCCAAATACATTATTCAAATATTCTTGAAATTGATTGAAATAGTAATTTTGAACCTTGTACATACTTATACTAAAGAGACAAAATTGCAAAATAATTGTTAGCAAGAGGCGAGAAAATGTTTTCCGTATCATACCAAAAGATTGCTTGCTCTGTTTTTAGCACTTACATTAATGCATAATCTTAAAAGTAATAAGATAGGATACTCATTGAATCGAAATAAGGTAGTTGAAACACAAAATTAATTACTAATGTAAAACAAAAACCAATGGGAACACTTTCCCACAAGAAAATAAACGTTATACAGAATCCACTGAGAAACCAAACGAAATAAAGATATCATTGCTAGACGGGTTGTGCTTGAACGCTCCTCGTAAACTAAAAAGCAAAATCATCTGCGAAGATCTTTCAGCAAAGCTGCAAAGAGTTGCTCGTGCGACGGTATCATGTCGGCGAGCCAGGGTATTCACTGCATCGTCGCCAGTCGTTAAGCTCTATGAATCGTTCCTCGCCCGCTCGATCGAACACAAAACAACAGGCCTCGTTAGAGAGCCTGCTCGCTCCACGCAGTGCCGCGCTTATGTTTTTTTGGAGTGGATGTCCCACGTTTTGCTGCCTTGCCACCTATGACAAATGACTGGCGACCATACGTCATCATTATTTTACAGAGGTGAGCACAGTGTGGCTTTGCGCAAGAAACACGGAGTGTAGAGAAGGTGGTGCCGTGAGAACGCCGTATCGTGCAATATTCTATATTTCTTTTTCCATTATTGGACTCCTGCGAGTAAGGAGTGTAGATACACCTTTATTTCTGGACATAACGGTTGCAATTACTATACTATTAAATATAATATTAAATATACTACTAAATATACTATTAAATATTAAATATATTGTAATTCCGGAAGAAGGAAACTTTTCTTACGTATTCTTCGTGTATCACGAGTTTCAATAAATATGAATGTGTCATGAATTGATGCCGTAATTTTTGCAAAACCGGTGTACGAATGTTTGCACTTTTATTCTTTGTCAAACAACAGTCTCAAAACTATGGATGCCTTCAGAAAGCGTTCTGAGTTTTGAAAGTTAGAGAATGAGTATGTTTCTGCTTTTTGCGAAGCCTATATTTTGCCTATCTTCGTTGCGCCCGATGAGATAGGAACGATTCGAGTCTGTCTTTATTCGCACTCAATTCCATGAATTCACATATTTCAGTTTTCCTTTTCGTTTCAAAAAGCATACTCTTGAGCAGTAATTCTAATCATTTACTTATTCTACTCTGCATAATAGTCAGGATTTGATGGAACAAAATAAATCGTTGACCAACTCTTGTGTCTCATACAAATATTACAAACATTTATCATCTCACTGCGCATAGCACACTAGTGCATGTTTAAAACCTGAAACGACACTTAATGGTATATATATTAGAAGAATGGAAGGATAATTTAATTACAAATTTTCATTACACATACTTTGAAAATTGTAGTGACCTCATTTTGTTTATTTCTTAAAGGCCAGAATGAAATTCTTCATTGACCAACATTTGAATGAACATAATATACATAATGAACATAATGCAGTGCGCGTAAAATATTTACTGATAAAATATGCATTCAACACACGTTAGTAAAGCTATGGTAAAGAAAAATAGGAAGAATTCTACTAACTTAAATCTACTCCAACATACAAAGAGCGTTCTGTAATTACACAACCTTCAAACCAGAAATTACAAATTCTAGCCTGTAATTTTATTGTTAACACGTGTCAAGGAGTTAATTGGTTGTTATTCCAGAATACTTCAGGTTAAATAGATTAATAATTAACACAAGTTATTTTATTTTTAAATAACAATGGAAAAAACAGAAAAAGAAAAAAATAACAGAAACAAAAAAAATATATTTGCCATAAAATTTCATGATAATTCAAATTTTAGTAATCTATGAAGACAAAATAATTTTTTCACACACACATTTGCCACTTGCTTTTCACTTTATCTTAATTTTCCCTCTAGTTCACAGAATATATTTCTTGCTTTCATTTTCATTGTTTCGTTTCCACTTTTCCATTTCCTCCCTCGTTTTTCTCATTGCCAAATACCTTCTCTTTGTACTTTTTGTAACAACAAAAGATTTACAAAATGCTGACATATCAAACATCCCAAAACAATAGACTTCAAAAAAATAGTATTAGAAACAAATACAATAGAATAATCAACTTATATTATTTTATAATAGTTGTCACCGTTCTTGGTACATAACATTCGCAATTCTGCTGTCGCGGCTACAATCGTCAATCTACTCTACTGTCCACAATTTCGACCATTCTCGCGAAAGTTTCCACTATAACCATGATTATAGCGACTACGTCCGACACTACACTATCACTAGCACAACCAATGTGGAGATTGCTATCGCCACAATGATCATTGTCGCCATCACCACACTACATCTGCAGTATTTATTATCGCGGCGATCTCCATGGTTGTGCAAACCTGTGTTATTGCCGCCATTATCATTGTCATCGACACTGACACGAGAACTACGGTAGTTTTCATCAAGATGATTGATAACACTTGCGTCATTTAATTTTATTCTTTTCTTACCCTGAACGAGAATGTGTACTACTACGATCAGATATGCAGATGGCATTTGGAATTACTAAAATATAGCAAAGAAAGTATGAGTGTATTGCACATCTTTAAAGTGCGTGTAGTTGTATCTACTGATCCGTCCGATGTGATTTGTCCGCAATTTAAATATATTTTTTGGACTAAAATGTGCTTGAGAATATGTCTCGGCGTCACGTAGACGGTAAAATTAATTTACCGGGTGAAAAATTACTTTTATCAAGGTAATTGTAAATTGTGACAAAGCGTTTTAAAAATAAAAAAAAGAAATAATAATACGTGTTTGTGTGAAATTAAATGTAATGAAGATTATTTCCATTCTGGATTGGTAAATTTACGCATATTATTTACTCACGGACACACAAGATAATTACAAAACACATTTTCATATTAAAGTGCATTGTCATTCAAAGTGTCTCGTATTTCAAACTTTTGGGACTTTTTCTTGCAAACAATTACATGCTAGCTCTTGACAAATTATAGTCTAATAACGTTTTTGCTGTAAGATCCATCTGCATGTAACCGAAAATATCAAATCTCTAATCATAAGATTGATTGCACTGATGATTTGTAGATAGTCGCTTTTCCTGATGAATCATTTCTTAAGCTGTGTTCTACACCTGTACACGTATTATCTCGTTTTGTAACGTCATCTCTATTAATCTTCTGAAATTTCACAATCCAAAACTGATTTCATGCATTTAAATCATACATGCAAATTCCTCTCTTCTTCTTTTGTCTCACATATTGAAATAAATGAAAAAGCGAAATAATGAGAATATAATAAAATATGTAATTGTGAATATAATTTAAGTCACATCTCTTGCCATCGCGCGTTTGTAATTATGATGTATAGCCTACTAGTTCCTGGTTCATGAAAAATAATGATTTTATATTTGAAACGGCCAGTCTTCCTCTTCAGTAACAGACATTTAAATCTAATGTTCAGTGGCGTTTCTGATGAGAGTGAATTTGTTGAGAGCGTGACCTCTTAACAACACCAGAACACTTACCCGGAATGGAGAGTTACAAGTCACGACGGTTGTCAGCAGAAGACCTACCGTAAGGCTAAATGAACCACCGGACGACTATTTGGTCAGTCCACGGGCGTCCCAGCACAACGGAACACACTGACCGCAGGCAAGGTGTGACACTTCTCGACAACGCCACGGCAGAGTAGTTAGTGGGCGGGGCGGAAAGTCAGAGACGGGGCCCAAAGCCACAAGCGGAGTGGGGACGAGCAGGGACGCAGGCATAAATGGGGGAGTTTATGAGTAGGGTGATAATGTGGAATGTTTGAAATGACACTGTACACACATGTAAGAACGTACGTAGTGTAAGTAGTAATGTACAAATAATTATGTCACGCAGTTCATTCACCCGAACTGCTGAATTATCGTTTCAGGTGAACTAATAATTAAGGTTCAAATTTATGGAGAAAGAATGCAAAGAGGTAATTCCGAAAAGACAGGAATCAACAATTTTAGAAGTGTGCTTCGGCTCTCAGCTTTGGATAGATTATGGCTATATAAGAATGTAATGACGTTTGAAACATATAAGACAATTTATTTTCGAAGTAAGATCAATACATGCGGTCAATCAAATTCATGATATTGTGTGAGAAGCGTCTTGAAATGGATTATGTTTGTAAGCGTACGCGGGTAAGCGCGCGCGTTTCAAAACTAACCGCACTTCCATTACAGATTTTTCTCTAAGAGTAAAATAATGTCGTAACAAAACCCGTAGTTTCCAAGTTACGAAAGATGGTAGTGTGTGTTGCGGGTTGTACATGCGCCTGCTGTTCACCTAACATCATAATTGCGAACTTATTTTATTTTTGGTATTGACTCTGACTGTGAGGTCATACCTATCCAGCAGTCGATGGTTTCTTATAAGTACATAAAAGTGCCATCTTTTATTTCCTTATTATGTAAGTTCGTTCTTTACGTATACACACAAAGAGGAAGTTTTTGAACAAACATCAAAACTAGAATTGAAGACTTGCAGATCCACAGGCAGTAGTGATTAAATAGCCAAGACCAGATCGGAAGACCAAGTCAGAGTGGCGAGATCCAGAAGCGAAGACGCGGAGTGGGGTTGTGGGCGAGGCGACGGGGGCAGGGAGGGGGGCAGGGAGGGGGGCAGGGAGGGGGGCAGGGAGGGGGCGGTGCGGCGCCGGGGCGCTAATGGCGGCTAAGTGGGTGGCGGACGCGCGACTCATTACGAGCTGATGGATCGTGGGGCCTGCGCTTATGCTTCTTGCCGTGGCGTCGCCGGCTAATTGAGTCGCCGGTAATGAAACGGGCGGGCCGGCGCGGCGATGTCCGTGGCGCATGGAGGTGGCGGACGATGGCGCAGGTTGGCGGGAAGCGGGACCAGCTGGAAACGGCAGGGGCGGCAGGAACCGAATGTTGAGTAGCGGGAGCGGCGAGAGACAAGGGGAGGCGGCGGCTGAGGATAGGTGGCGGAGGGCGGCTGTTTAGTAACGGACGATGGGCAATGATGGATGATAGAGAGCTGGTAAGGGATTCTAGAGGGAGCGTCGGGGGCGTCGGGGGCGTCGGGGGCGTCGGGGGCGTCGGGGGCGTCGGCGGTGGGGTTGGCGGGGGCGGAGGCGTTGAGGGGGAGTCTGCGGCGGCTGAGCGCGAGAGCGGCGTGACGGAGACGTCTAGGCGTCGGTGGAGTCGTGGGCGTCAGGGGCTTTGGCAGTCGTAGGCAGCGGGAGGTGGCGAGGGACGGCGGATATAGCATAGGTTGGTGGGCTGCTACGTGCAGTGGAGAATGAGAGGAGAAAGGTAGGGCATAGAGGGGCCCGACGCGGCGGCTATGGGTGACGGGCAATGGTGAGTGGTAGCGGGCGATAGAAGGCGGTGGCGGGCAGTAGCGATCGGTAGAGGGCGACAAGGCGATGAAAGAGCTGGGGGCAGATGGGGAGAGCTGGGGACGGAGAGCAGTATTGAGTGGTTGCGGACGGCGGGAAACGGCGGGGAACGGCGGGGAACGGCGGGGAACGGCGGGGAACGGCGGGAGGCAGTTGGGGTGGTAGCGAGTGAGGACGGATGATGCTGAGCGGTGGTGGGCCGCGGAGGACAGTGAGAGGGGTGGCAGCTATGGTCGGCGGTAGAAGAGAGAGGGAGGAAGTGGTGGGCAGTGGTGGACAGTGACACACGGCGGAGCTGGTCTTGGGAGCGCGAAGCGGGTGCCAGGGGCGAGGAGCGGGGCGCCGCCAGAGGCGGAGAAATGGAAAGAGCATAACTGTTGGTAGGCGGCGTACGTACTTATGCCCCATTTTTGGCGTTGGTTGTTGAATATACTATTCAATATTTTATTTTATTTCATATAACTTTCGTATTATAGAAATGAATTTAAATGAAAGAATGGGAATATTAAGAAAATACCATTACGTTAATACACAATTGATCATTGAAAATATACAAGGAGTTACTTGTTTTTCAAAAGCAATATTAATTCGTTTATAAACAGGTGCGCGCAATCTCGTTTAATAATAATAGTAATAATAATAATTCATAAAATAATGTTTAATTAGTGTATTTTTTCACCATGAGTAATATTTCTTGCGCCCACCACTCCGGTTCTCCGGTGCTTGTCGGCGAATTTCTGAATCATAGGAAGATACGTGTCCATCGCACGGCAGTATGGATGCGATTGAGACGCGCATAGGGAAGAAGGATCTAGGAAGTTGTTCCGGCATTCGTCTGGATGTAATCACGGAAACTTCGGAAACCGATGGATCCGAAACCTTACTCGCCCGACGCACACAAGCTCAAGGACGATTCCGTTACGATCGTCGCAATCGGTGTTGGGTAAAATAATTATAATATATTTATTAGTGGTGAGGTTTAAGCAAGGATTTTCTCTTCTGCCTAGCCGCTTGGATGATTATATTATTATTATTATTATTATTATTATTATTATTATTATTATTATTATTATTATTATTATTATTATTATTATTAAAGCTATAGCATCTCTATCGAGGGTAAAAGCCTCCTACTCTCTGGTGGGGTAGCTCAGAAAAGAACTTACCGGATGAGTTAAAACCTGGCGAAGTTCAGTTGTTTTTCCTATTTATCAATTCTGTTATAAAGATATATAGACCACTAGTTCTTAACGAAACCTGTGAAATTTCCTATAGCACTATTTTCACTTCACTGATGATTATATATCAGCATAAAATTAAAATATTGAAAGACGGGATTGTAAATTGTACATTTACACACTCCAGCTGGATGTTGATTTGTATGAACTAGCGTTCGACGACATTGCAAGAATTGTACGGTGTAACACTGATTAACAAAAGTATATTTTCTTTAAGATTTGAATCCCTAACTCAATGTATTTTTGGTTCACCATTCGGAAATCTCTGGTTTCTTGTGCACATGTATTAGTGATTCGTTGCATACCGTTAAGTGCTTAGAAATAGGTACATGCTTAGTTAGTATGCAAAGTTATTTCAGGCTTCTGAGTAGTATCATTAGTGCGAGGAGTTAAAAGCCATAATATTCATAACGAGAGGGGTATATGCTACAGAATATTACTCAATGTATTGAATATTTTCTTATAAATATACTTTATTAATATTGGCTTATTGGTGACGTGTTGTTGGCATTCGAAATAAAAGACCGAAAGGCGCTTTCTTATCTAACATTACCATTCATTGTAAGAGGTGCTTAACATCAGGTACCAGCTACAAAATAAAATATATTCAGTAATGAACTAAATAGTAAATAATTGAACGAATTAGTGAATATATAATTTTAAGAGAAATTAACTTAATATAACAAAAGAAAAAATAGAAAATGGGACGATGTCAAAGCCACCGAAAGCTACTCTTACAATAAATAATAATGTTGGCCAAAATAACGACTTTTATTTTTATACTTCATTAAATAAATCTATGTTTTCTTGTGGAAATGCGAGGTGGACGGTGTGAAAGTGGCCGCGGTTAGATTTGGATTCGTGAAAATTCTTGAGCTTAATTGAGAGGTTAATACATGAATTCCGTTCACATATCACTTTCGTGATTTTTGCAGTGAACAGGTTTCTTAGATCCCCACCGTACCAATGAACTTCTTTGGAGGCATTCTGCATTCCACTGATTGTGATAAAATTTGATGATGTCGATGCACTGTAAAATATTCGACGATCTATAAATAAGTGACCTTCCTTTATATACCGTGCTCGTAACTCACGTTTTTCATTTCCTTTTTACAGGAAATTGTGACGCAAAAGTTAGTGAGCAGAGAGAAAACTGCCATTACCACTAATAGGAACAAGTGTATTTCAGGGCAAAAAATAAATGCATGCATCATTATCGTACTCTTTCCTTATAAAAATGAAAAGGATCATATTATCACTGAGATTTGCATAATTATATCGGTAACCCTTACGGTTCTTGGCGCATTGAATTGGTAATTTATTTCTGCATGAATAATGAGTCCTAGAACCACATTACATAAATGCCTTTCCTAAACTCGAACAATCCTTACATGTCTGTATACTGATACCAACTGACTGACAACATTGTGAATAACGTTTTCACAAGCACAAGCAGTTTTCTGAAGAATACTGAAAGACATGCTTCTAGATACCAAGAGTTATGAAATTAATCGAGAATTAAACTAACTTTGCCATCAATGCAAACACTATTATTTTATATTTATATTTATGTACACGAATATTTCAACGAAACTAGACATCGATCAGGAACGTGATCCATTTTTTTACAAACGTTTTGCACCGTTGTTTTATTTCACATTCTTGTCCAGTATCTAAGGATGGTTTTATTAAACTTTCAAGGTTGTAACACTCTTTCAGGTAAGTATATGTTCAAAGTTAAACATTAAATATTACATTTTTGTGTGTTCGTTACTCTGAAAACGTTATGTTGAATTACTCCATTAATTTCTCGGCTATCCGGGAGACGCCGCGTCGTTGGCTGGGGTGCCGACGTTTCGTCTGTCATGTCGCAGGCTTCCTCAGGGCAGTGACGACGGCACGACGTCACTGCCCTGAGGAAGCTTGCGACATATCAGGCGAAACGTCGGCACCCCAGCCAACGACGCGGCGTCTCCCGGATAGCCGAGAATTCATGGATTCGAGCCGCGGAAGCTTACGTATACGAATTACTGCATTATTAATACACACTAGTCTCACTATATTCTTAATAACTAATTGTATTAATCTATTTGTACATTTAAAATGTAAACACTTTGGCATATCTAACTTTAATATTTCCCCCTTAATACTACATAATGCTCTTTCATTGTAAAATCTCCGTTAATTTTCTTTTCTTTTTTCATTCACGCTTCATTTATACTTTGTTTATAATCTATACATGAAAATAGATATATTGCAAATCGGAAATTGTTTTAAGAAACCATCATGTTCGATCATTGACAGGTTTTACTCATTAAAGAATTCTTCGGTAAAATGTGATATGAATTAGTGTTCGGATTAAGAAACTCCGCTAATTAACAGAACGCTGTGGTATCACGAGTACCTAAAGGTTGGTGTAGGCTTTTCCATAGAAATTAAATGAACGCACTGTGATATTGAATAGAGATTACAGTAATGTATAGGTTACAACAGCTGTGGTACCTCACATAGGTATTAATAATATTAAAAGAGAACATTAACAAGTTCTTCCAAAATCATCTCCCAATTTTGGCATTACCATAACTTTATTACAACTTAATGAGTTACTTTTCTCTCCAGATTGAGGGAGAATTTCTCCATTAACTACTAGACTCATCGAACATCCAGAAACTTCCTGTTTTATAGATAACAATATTCTTCGGTAAAAAGAGCTTGAAACGAGTAGATTTCAAACACCATACAAGTAATTTAATAAAGAATGTCAATGTGTACGAATGATTTCTGAACCTCTTCGTCTAATGGAATCAAAAAAATGTGAGAGAAAAAGTAACAGCTATGCGTGTGTGAAACATATGTTTAATAATGTAACCTAGATATTCACCTACTTCATTTGAGTTTTCTTGGTAGTAACAGCAAATTAATGAAAAAATCCATACCTATTCAACTTCTTCTCTTATTTTTCAGTGTCAGTGTCCTTTTCCGTTACTCACAAAACCGAATCTCCACCTTCTCACAATTATGTTTTAATTGTATCGATAGAAGCTGTGAAATGCATACTTCTAGCCAGTACAGTATTAAGATATAGACATAGTAGGCCCCTGTTTCTGACTAAACAAAGACTCCAAGAGTTAATACTCTAAAAAACGTAAGATTTCGTCATTGAATAATGAAAACATATCTACACTCATATAATATGCATTCACTACCGAAATCTTGAACAATAATTTCTGAAGTATGAGATTGATTGTTTTTGGGTGCAACAACTGGTATGGTCATTAGTTCCGTAAGTGGAGTCTGTTATGAACCGGGCGATGATGGTATTTCCTCCTCAAGGTGTCACTCTCAGCGGGACCGCCCAACCCAGGAAGTCTAAGCTCCCGACCGGTCTCCCGACAGGGAGGCGCTGTAGTGCATGCAGGCGTGTGTAAGTGTAAAGGGAGAGGAGGGGAAAAGTATGAACAAGATCACATGCCGTCTGTTGTCTGCAACATTAGCCTGGTACTGATCGGAGAAGCCACGGAAAACTTACGATCAGAGCAGCCGGCCGCTAGAACTCTTCTCCAGACAGGGGCTGATTTGAACCTAGCTCTGTATGTAGTGTCGAAAATCGTCCACCGTTCGAAATGGAATCTACACACAACCGGTCAGCGACGCCACAGAAGCAACGAATGTCACCGAGCCGTTGCAGTCGGTTGGCCTATAGGAGGTATCATCGTCGCTGGGACGACATTCCATTAATATCTCCATATTGATTACTACAACTGCATACGGAAAGTTAGGCAAAATTGTAGTTCCAATTAACAGAATATAAAATGCGCTGTCGCCTGAAAACCCTCGAGCAGAATCTTCTCGCGCACAACGATCCCCGTTCGCAACAAGTGCGCCGCCGCTCCCATCCCCCCACATGAACCCCAGCCGACGATATCGGGAAAGCGGCGTGGACGATGGCGTGGAAGCCGCGGGAGGTGCGAGGCGAGTGCCGTGAGCCACACGGAGGAGGAGAAGGCGGCGGCGGCAGCGGCGGCCTGCACAGACACAAAAAGGCGGCTGCGGCGGCGGCTGTGCGGCGCTCTGGCGCCAGGGGCGGCGGCGGCGGCGGCGAGGGCTCGCTACCTGCCCGGGCGCTCTCTACCTCTCGGCCCGCCCCTCGCCCGCGGCGGCGGGAGGCGGTGGCGGCGGCGGGGACGGAGTGGCGCCGGCCCGCCGCCGCGGCCGCGGAGCGCGCACGCCTCCGGGCCCCGCGCCACCGCCGCCGCCGCCGCCGCCGCCCCCCGGAAGTGGTCGCGCGGGGCCCTCGCTGAGGTCATCAACGTCGGGGCTGCATCGCGCGCAGGGCAGGTCCAGGCCCGACGCCGCCACCGGCGTCGGAGGAGGGCGGTCGGTGCTCGGCCCGGGCGCGGGCCGGCGGGAGCTCCATCTGGCGCGGAGGAAGGAAATTCGGGGACTTTTCTGGGGTCATCAGCCGGCCTTGCGTCCTCCGGCAACTGGAGTTGCACCCAAACTGACGACCGTTGAGTTCCGGACTGCGTGCATCCATTTCACTGTCGTTACTGATGCATTTTCAAAAGGACCTAATACCGGGAGCCTTTGGCGGCAACTTCCAGCGGCTTCTAGTGCATTCAAGTGTTTATACGAGTTAATTGAGTGATATGATGAGATGTATGGGATCTATCATTAGCGTTTTAAGACAATACCTCAGTGATTCATAGATTCCAGGTTACGAGAGTTTTGCATTTTCATTCGTCGCTTCAGCGTAATTTGTCACTGTAATTACGTATCATACAGGAAAACAAAAACAAATCCCTAATAATGCCAAATGTTGCAGTTATGCGTCTAAAAAATTGATTCAGCCTATTGGTATTTTATTTATCATGCATTTTAAAACAAATAACTTGTGAGGGGGCAACTATTTTCTACCAACCATATGTCATTCTCGTCGCATCATCTTCGATAATTATTGCTGTTAATACGAAAGAGTCATTGAAATCGACGAATAATTCCAGGACAGATGACAACTGAGCAGAACGATGGGCAGCACCAGTGAGAGCTGTCGGTTGTCTCGTTTTGTCTCAAGTACCGTCTCACCATTGGACTCAAACTCTAGGACCTTCCTTCTGCAGACGCAGCGATGGTGACTTAGCCCTCACCAATTATTACTAAATATACAATTATTGCAACGTCAAGACGAAGTATTTAGAGGTTGATCAATTGATATGCACTAAATGTATCTATCTCATTCGAACTTTGCAATCAATTCCTTGCAGATTTCTGACCACAGGTGTGAATATTATAGTATAGCGCGGCAGGAAAGTCTCTCCGCAGTCGCACCTTACTGGCGACAGTGCTTGTAACAGAAATTACGTCGGTAGCATGAGCTGCAGGTTGAGAATGTAACTTGCGTACTCACTACAATCATAATAGTTGCTGGAAGTGTTGTCCCCCTCGCTTGTTGACCACAGATCTGGTTGATACCAACATAAATGCAGTTTTTAATAGGAGACTTTGATTCGGCTCGCTTTTCTGACGCACTTCATATGGACCGCTTGCAATGAGGGATGCCACTTCCGCAGATTATCATGTTCTCTGAAAGATGCCCTAGACCAGTCTCATTTTTCTCGCTAAATATTTTTTAAACTGCCGCTGCCCAGCGCTTATTCTTATTACTACCACTGTTTTGTTCATGGAGTAGATCAACCGAGATATTTGCAAGATGTTAGTTGGAGTAATCATAACGACTTCAAGACCATGCTCTTTTGATAAATTGGAAATTCAGACATAATTCTTAAAAACAATACAATTTGTTGTGACCATCAGCTTCCTTATGATATAGAGAACAAATAGTCTGCCGCCGCTCGAACATTCCGCAATCCCATAAGAGAGCAGAGTTCGAAGGTTCGATTTCAAAGAAAAGAAGGAAAATTACAAAATAGAGATCCATGGTGAGTAATGAATGTGGGTGATTTCATGTCGGATTTTTTAAGTAAACGAATCGTGTAATTGCTTATAGTTTCACAATCTTATCCATAAAAAAATTAAAAGTGTTGTGAAACAATACTTGAAGATTTAGTTATATTAATGACATATAAACATTTACAAAGCTAATAATTACATATTAGTATCATCTAATGCGTAATAAAATATTGCAATGTACTTCCAGTCCTAACCGCTACCTCCATGGCGATTTGTGACCCGTTTCCTTTGATCAATGTAGCAAATTTTGAAATAGTGCCTTTTTTTGCTTCTGAACAATTACGTAGATTTCCGCTCCCTAAATAGTATGTATATTATTTTAATTGTTTTTACTTAGTATAAAAATTAGTAGTAAAAATTCCTCTACTGCGTCTCCGTCTTATAAGGAGAAACACTTGCATTATGCGTACATTTTATTTCCTTGAAGCAAATAAACTACTCTCGCGACGAGAAAACTCAGGAGAAAATAGAAAAGGTAAAGGTGACTCACAGTGAACTTGACAATTACCTACCGACTGTTGTGTTGAAGAGCGCTGCTGTTTCAACAGAATTGCGCGGAGCGAAATGTTTTTGGTTCAAGGTGACATAAGAAAAGAGGTTTTGATTCTGTGACGGTGATGTGGAAGACAATCGCACATCACCACGAGACGGAAGTGGACTTTTACGCACACCTGGCACACCACTTTGTGGCATCTCTGAAGCAATACGCTTACATAATGCGCCCAAATGCTGTCTATTACGTGTTGCTTACAAAACATATAGAATAATAATTTATATTATTTATTGAATGGAAGTGAGGATTATAATTTCTCTTTAAAACACGTTTAATTTACGCTCTTTACATTACTTTCTTTTAAAGAACTCTTTATATTACCTTTATTACATTACACTTATTGCATCATTTATATCATTTTTCATGCATTATATTTTGCTTCATATATATTATTTTCCCTTATTTTTTTCTATTATTCTTTCATTTGCTTTCTTTCCTGACATGCGATGTACAGTCCCTCCACCGATGTGTGGAGGTGATTACGATGATGTGATTCTGTAATCATAGATGTGAGTGCGATATAAGGATGAGAGTGGGGTAGTAGGGATGAGAGTGAAGGGAGAGTGAATGATGATAAAGCAATAGTGGAATGATTAGAAGGGGTCACGTGCTGACCACGTGCAAACCTACTGGAAATGCTATTTTCACCAGAAATTCCACTATGATCAGACGAATTTGAGACCCAGCTCCGGAGGTGAATGCGGAGCAGATCGCTCGCTACATTACATGTGGTCCTATTGGAATTATTTATTGTTAAATTCCAACGAAAATAAATGAAATGCAAAATGCGATTTCACATTTTTAACACGCTTCGCATATTTTTAATATCTTGAAAATTGTCGCTTGAGTTTGAGAATATTTTTCTCATCGAAAAGTATGGCGCTGATTACTCCCTAATTACATTAGGTGGAATGAAGACTCCCTGTCGTCAATTCATTAATACTCAGAGTAAAATAATTACACATGCGTGTAATTATCGAAATGAAGATTAATTTAAGAAAACAGTTTGGGGTAGAAAGTAATTGGAAAAAAACAAAAGAAACAAACATTTGAAGAGGAAAGAGAAGAAGAGAACGAATAATAAAGACAGAAAGAGGAAGAAAAGTAAGACGATGAAGAAGTAGTAGAAGAAGAAGAGGAAAAGGAAGAAGGAGAAACGAGAAGTAAGGAATACAAATTTGAAGGGAAAAAAACTGAAGCAAAAATAAGAAGAGGAACAAGAAGAGGAAGAGAAAAACAGAAAAGAGAAAAGTATGGACAAGCGAAGGAACGATAAAGGGAGAAGAAAAAAGGAAAGAGGGCCAAATATACGAAGTAGAGGTAGCAGAGATAGAATAACAAAAAAGAGTCGAGGAGGAAGAGGAGTAGGAAGATCAAGAGGCAAAAGGATCCCATCCCTACACCATGGTGTCCTAGCTTTCGTCCCCGGTGCAGCGGGCGCTGTCGCCTTCGGTGGCACTCGCATGCAGCGCGGCGTGGAGCGGGGCGCGGAGCGGAGCGGGTCCGCGCGGGGGCCGGCAGCACGCCGGACCGCTGCTCGCCGGACCCCGCTGCGCCGCGCCGCGCCGCGCCGCGCCGCACGTGCCGAGGACGGCGCCTGCCATTTTCGTGGGCCCGGCCTTGGCGACGCGAGTCCCGTTGCGCATGGCGAGGGTGAGCGGCGCCATCAGGTCGCGCACTCCGCCGCGATGCCACACTGACCCCTCGAGCGGCGTCGCAAGAAACTCTCCGCATTGCCATTGCCAAAGTATTTTAATTAATTCATTATTATTATTATTATTATTATTATTATTATTATTATTATTATTATTATTGTTATTATTATTATTATCATTTTTATAGAATGATGATAAGAGTTGAAAGGACTAGGATGATGGTAGGTGGTGTTAGCTGGGGGTATTCGTGGGATTTTGAAACCATCCCAGCATTCGTCATGTGGTTGAGGGAAACCACGAAAACTTCGGTCAGGATGGCCGGCCCGAGGATCGAACCCGGACCGCCCGATTGCGAATCCAGGTGGCTATGCAGTGAGCTAATTCGCTCGGTTATTTTAATTTAATCCATATTATTTATCTATTTGCCCCACGGTGGCTCATGGTTAGCCGTACCGTAGTCCGATCTCGGGATCGATTCCCGATCGCGGAAAAAAATAGCTGTAGCTTACCAGTACGATCGGCTCAGTTTCTATTGCTGAGTGATGAAAGGAAAGCTCAGGCTTGCCAAATATGTTGGAGACGGTGAAGGGAACGCATGCTCGCCACACGTCACCCTTACCGCTCGACGTGGATAATAAATAAAAATAGTGACCAGACATAAGAAAAGTTGGATTAATCCGACCGTAAAATGCCAAAAATATACACACATTAGTTATCATAAACAAGAGTAAAATTAAATAATTGTAGGGGTATAAGTAGGAACGTAAGGGGAAGAAATAGTCTGCACACGTTGCCAGGATATCTAGAATCCCTACCCCTTGTGTTACTGTTCATTGAATGATGAATGAAAGTGCCAGCGAAAATTGTGAGCAACAATCTCCAAATTTCCTTTTTGTAAACCTTGTAAACACCAATGCTCGATGAGTTGCCTACCAATCAGGGGCACATGTCATGAGTAACATCGCTATAAGCGATTCCTTACTACATGTTCTTCGATAAAAAGCAATCATCTTTGACATCCCTACATGCCTTAGAAGCGGGATCAATCGGAGTTCTCATCTTCCGCCGATGTGGCCAGGTTTCGATCCCCATACAAACGTATTTTGTTTGTTTCTTTGTAACGCCCTGGCCACTGAAGTTTGATCCATTGATTCCCGCGAATGTTTGTCCCAACAGTGTTCAATAATTTTTATCCCACTCTTCGTTTCCCATCTAAGCCGTCTGTTTATTCGATTAAGTCTTCCCGTCTATTGATTTGATTAAGAGAGGAAATGTCAGAGAATATAATTTTGTTATGGATTAACCTGCTTTAAGCTGCCTTAAGTGCGACCTTAAGTGTTTTACCTGCTTTAAGTGCGACATGGCCTCTGAATTTTCCGCAGTTCGAAAATCTAAGCACTTCATCCGGTATCAACCCCACACACTGTGGATTGAGAGGCGAGTGAGCTAACTGCTTCCCACTGAGGACAACTGGAATGTCTAGTGGTTAAAGTGGATTCGTGGCAGGTTTGGACGTAGGTGGCCCAAAGCACCTGACTTTCGTTCCTCTCTTGCTCCATCATAGATTATTATCATCTCTACCAATGACAAAAACCTATGACAAAAACTGTCAAACTGTCAAATAACTCACGGAAAGGATAAATATGGAAGAAATATGGAAGCAGAAAATGGAGAGAAGAAAAGATGAAAATAAAAGATAAATAGAATATAAGAGAAAAAAGATAAGAAAAATGAAAATACAATACAATAAGAAAAAGAAGAATTAACATTTGTGTACGACAGGTTGGTAAGGATATATTGTATTGTTAAAATGAAAACAAGGAAGGCGATGAAATGAAACAGGATACGTTGGCTTTGGCGAACTGTAGCACTATCAAAACTCAAAACTGTTTACGAATGTAGTATGTGAAAAATGATTCATGCAAAACACCCTTCCAGAGTCTGGTGTCGTGTGTCTCATAATCATTCCCGGCTGACAATCTTAGAGTTGGTCATGTCACACTACCGCAATTTTTGCGGAAATTGTGTCAATCGTTTCTCACAGCTGACATATCTCCGTGTTTTTTTACGAGTTCAGAGAGTTAAAATGTCCCCTTGAGTAAAAAACAATTTACATTGGACGGTGTCCTGTAGTACTCATTTGTATATGTTTTCAACAGCCCCTGACCTTCCACAAAGGCATTTAGCATCTCATTTACCAAAGGAATAAATGTTTTAACTAACGTCCATTAACGTGAAATTAACCAGGCGGGAAAAGTTGGTGGGAGTGTTTTTTAAAAAGCTTATCCTAAATTTTGCGGCAAGGGTAAAAATGTTTGCTTTAAAATGGCTTCTGAAATTTTCCATTCTTATATTCCAGCTGTGTATTGTAAACCACATTTTGATTCATTTGACGCATTATTATTTGGAATAAAGTTTAATTGGTACACAGTTTTTGCAAAAATTATGTGTGCAAAATATTTGCGGTAGCTTCAGACCACATTGGCTTTCCAGTGGGTTATAACTCAATCTTGCAAGCAGGATAATCTTTGCTTGGCAGAAACTGAGAAAATTGTTCTTTCTTTTAATAATCAGTACAATTAGTGCATAATGCAAGCTTGCGATTTTGATTCTTTAAAAATGGGATTTTTAATTTAATTCAAGAACGGTTCAATTTCTACAACGAACCATGGTTGAAGAACTCGGGTCTTTTATTGTTATATGAAAAAAAAGAGATATATTACCTACCCCAGTTCTTCCTTCTTTTCCATCTCCCCCCATAATGATTCAACTATTTATGGTTCAAATGTTGGGAAGAAATTCTGAAGCTCAAGAAAACTTGCACAGATGGTACTTCTCCCCATACTTCACATGCAGTTTGTGCTGTTGATTGACTTAATAAATCATTTTTCATGTAAATAATATTATACAAGACGCTATGTTTCATATAAATAATATTATCAATGATGCGTATCTATGATAGAAAAGACCACTAGTAGATGAGGAAACCGTAATGATTCGAAGTAAAAGATAGGAGTAAATTTTTTATACACAGGACGTGGAAGAAGCTGAACATGTAAATCTGGCGTTGAGGAGCACGGCCACAAAAAGCGTTCCTGGTGACGAACGTACTTGAAGAATTGCAAAAGAGGAAAAAGCGCGGCCGGCCTCCAACATGCGAGCGATGGCGGCGGCGGGGCGGCGGGTGTGCGCCGAGGGGCCTAGATTCCTGACGCGCCGATGCGGCGAGCGGCGGGGCGGGCGGGCAGCCACGCACTGCGGCCGTTCCCTGGAAGGCGCTCGCACGCGAGGTGGGCGCGACGCGCCGGCCCCGCCCCCGCAGCCCACGGCGCCGCCGACGCCGACGCCGACGCTGACGCCACGGCGGCACTCCAGGCGGGAGCAGGGAGGGGAACGGGGCGGGAGAGGAACGGGGACGGAGCGTGGGCGGAGCGGGGACAGAGAGGGTTTGGACACGGGGTGGAGGGGTGACGCAGGGTGCAAGGGGGGGAGGGATGGAAAGGGAGGGTGGGCGGAGAGGGGACGGAGGACAGAGAGGGGTCGAAAGACGGAGAGGGGGCATAAGGCGGAGATGGGATGGAAGGCCGAGAAGCGACAGGGTGGAGAGGGGACGGAGGGAATAACGGAGACGAAGGGCGAAGAGATGATGGAGGGTGGAGAGGGATGGCAGGTGGAGAGGGTCGGAGGGAGGAAAGGAGAAGTGGAGCAGAGGCGGGGAGGGTTCGGCAGAGAAGGGTCGGAGGGGACACGGTTGGCTGAGAGGGGACGGAGAGCGGAGATGTTATGGAAGGTGGTGGGGACGGATGGCGCAGAGGGGGCCCAGGGCGAAGGGGGGACGGGTGGTAATGTGGGTGGGAGGGTCGGAGGGCAGCGGAACAGGCATGGAGTGCGCTCGGAGCGGGGGCCGACACAAGTGGAAGCGTAGAGGAGGGAGCTGTGAAAGACTGGGTGAGGAGAGGAGGCGGAGCGGAGGCAGTGGTTACAGAGGAGGGTAGAGCGACGGCGGAGCGGGGACGGAACTGGGACTGAGCTGGGGCAAAGTTAACATGGGGACGGAGCGCAGGCAGTGGGCGGGCGGCAGCTCCTGAATACGGCTTCCAAAAGATAGGGTGAAGCTCTAGGCTGAGCGAATGCGAGTATGATTGCAGTGATCCAGTATGGCACGGGGAAGAGGAACAGGAGAGGAAGAGAAGTGTAGAGTGAGATGGGAAGGAAATAAGTTGTTTTTATTATGTAGAAAGAGAAAAATATGTAGGAAATGTATTGAGAGAGTTGCTGATGATGATGAAGCCAATGATGACGGTGACATATGTGGAGAGAAAAGTGCAAATGATAATAATAATAATATAGTATAAAAAGAAAAGAGGAACAGAAGTTCATTTTTTATTGGAATTAGGATCTGAGAACAAGTATGAACCAGGTCATGTTGCTTATGAATGTAACAATAAGAATTATTCAGTGGAGGCTTTTGAGAAGAAAGATTCCTCTTATTAATTGCATTTTGACGTTCTCAAATAAGCCCCGCGTAAAAGACTATGAGACAATGCATCAATGTTCAATGATGTCGATCTTTTCTGAAGCTGAACGATCATGAAGTTTGTTTAACAATAGGAGGAGACGGTAGAAGCTGAGAACGCGGGGAAGGAAAAGGAAGATATGAAGGCGGATGAGAAGATTGAAAAGGCGCCAGAAAAAAAGGAAAGGACTGAGGAGATGAAGGACAAATGGAAAATGTGAGAACAAATGGAACAGTAGAAAATGAAGAATAAGAAGTTGAAGTGGGAAATGAAAATGTGTAAGAGCAATAAATGAGTAGGGGAAAAAAGTGTGGAGTAGAAGACGGAAGAGGATGAAGTGGAGAAGGAGAACGTGAAGAAGGAGAAGGAAGCATAAGAGGGGAAAGCGGAGGAGAATGAGACGAATGAGTGGAAAGTGGAGAGCGAGAAAGCGGAAGGAGGAAGCTGAGGAAGCGGAGAAGTCAGCAGAAGTGGAAGAAAATTAGGGAGGAATGAAAAAGAAAAAATAAATCATAGAAAGATGAAGGGGAGGATGAAAAGAAGGAGGAGCAATAAATGGGAAGCAGGAAAAGGTGAAATGGGAAGTGCTTCTACAGGGCAGTTGTCGAAGGCGCGGAGGCAGGTTCGGCTGCGGAGTCGGCGGCGGCTGAAGAGGCGGGGGCGACGGTGCCTGCGGAGGAGGCGGAGCATGGTGCTGGGCGGAAGGTGGTGCAGGAGATGATGGAGAAGGCATAGAAGTGAAGGGGAAGGGGAGGGGAAAGCACAGGTGGAGTAGACGAATGTGGGGAAAGTGGAGGACGAGAAAGCGAAAATGGAGGCGAAGGAGGAGTCGGAGATAGCGGACGAGATGGGGAAGTCAGCAGAAGAAGAAAGTGAAAGAGGAATGAAAATATCAACATAGGAAAATGAAGTTGAGGATGATGGAAGACGGAAAGGTGAAGGAGCAATAAACGGGTAGCAGTAAAGAAGTGGAATGGGACATCTGCTTGTGGAGGGAACACGGCGAAGCCGCGGAGGCGGGTTCGGCTGCGGTGGCGGCGGCGGCGAAAGAGTCGGTGGGGGCCGGGGCGGCGGTGCCTGCGGCGGAGGCGGAGCGAGGGGCTGGGCGGGTGGTTCCACATCCGCCCGTGCCGTGGTTTTGGAAGAACGCCGGTGGGGCGAGGGTACGGAACTCGTTGCGTCATGCAGCTCCCGGTAAGGTGCCGGGGAAGGCCGCTGACTGATCAGGAAGACCCCGCCGGACCCACGAGGCCTGGCCCGCGCGTGTTCGGACACGACACTTTGCATGGGCGACTTATTTTGAAATGATTGAGCAAACACGTCATTTAAATAGTGTGCGTTCTCGGGGTATTATCTCCATTCAGTTGGAAATGTTGCCCCCAGAGTTCATGGAAGGGAGAGCTATTCAGATTCATGATTCACCAATGGAATTTGATATACTGAGCTGAGTATTCCTGAGAGGTGTATCTCAACCACCTATTACGTTTTGTGTCATTGATTAATACAACTTGAAGGAGCATCAAGAATAAATAAACTCTCAATACAGAAGTGCAATGGTCATGCCTCACGCTGGAAACAATTAAATCCGATCCCTTCGACTATTTCAAAGTGCAGCAAGTATAAACAAGGAGTGGGATTAATTGTAAGATATTTCACGATGAAGAATGATTTTATGCGTGGCACATTTGATAATCATGTCACTTCATTTTATGGAAGTGCTACCTGTAACCGACAACATTACTTGTGTTTGTGAAACATATAAGGCAATTATAGCCACATTATAGATTGTTTCATTTTGTTTTTGATGAACAATAAAACTACCGTATATGCTTAAAAAAAGACGTAGTTTATTCTCAATATCATTCAATTCACGATTAAATTTAACAATAAATATTTTGCATTTCTCGTTATTTATTTTTGTATATATATATATATATATATATATATATATATATATATATATATAATGTTCTTATGTATATATTATGTGTATATATTAATTTATATATTATTTTCATTCTAGTTGGCTACAACAAAAAACTTAATAATGCGTAAAGTATAAGCCATGAGGGCATACGAAGTCAGGGAGTGAAAGCAAGCCTGCGGTAGTGATGCGATATGAATAACAAAACATCTATGTTACTAAACACAATGTTCAAATACAAACTATCGAAGGCAACAAAATATCGACCAAAAACAATCGATATTCTTGAACATTGATATTTGAAACCTGGATCAGTAACCTCTAACCATAAAATATCTCTTGCACATCTTACTTAAATTTGAAAATAGCATCGTTTTTTTATTTATAAATTATATATAACTAAAATATTTTTTTAAATAGAAAAATTAAATTTTTTAAAATTAAGAAAACTGAATCTTCAATCCTGAGTGCCGAGGATCATCGTAATGGGTCAGTCCTCAGCTCGACAAAGTAGGGAGTGGCCCCACTCCCACGGCGTGTGTGTCTGACCACCTCTCCATGTTCGAAATACGAGGAAAGACGATAGGAAATACCTGGTCATCTTGGTCATCTCGTGGCAAGAGATCGCTTGATAAAGGCAGTAAACACAGAATTCACTTGGTTCGAACTCACAAACTGTCGATGATCCCACCAGTTATTGTTTCACATTTGAACTTTTACTACTTTTTGATTGTGGAAATCTTTTACTGCCGAAAAAACACCGAAAAACATAAAATATCATATACAAAATGTCATTGTGTAAAACATTATCTTAAATAAATATAAATATGATATAATTTTAAAATAAATAATTTATAATTAAATAAAGCCGACCGGGATGGTCGAGGAGGTTAAGAGCAGGTACAGACTCAGTCCTTCGGCCCGAAGGGTGTCTGGTTCGTGTACCGCCTTGGGCATGGTTGTTTCTCCCTTGTCTCTTATGTATGTGTTGTCGCGCAGGGCGTCGCGTTCTGCTGACCGCAGATCGGAGGAGCTTGCAAGTGTGTTGATGTTGATGTCAAATATGCTTCCCATCGAGACGTAAAGGTTAACCGGCTGTACGCTAGATAAAAGTCCAAGAAAAAAATAAAACATTTCCTAAAAAGCGATGACTTGAAGAGATCGACCTCGATGTCGCATCCCGCCGGTAGGCAGGGCGTGCGGCGAGGAGGCCGTGGGCGCGCTTCGGTCTGGCGGACGGCGCGGCGCGGGTGGGCGAGCGTGCCCGCGCCGCCCCCCGCCCCCTGTGTGGCCGCGTTGTAAACGTGTCGACCGCGCAACCGCAGACGATACGGCCCGAGTTCCTAATGAGGCGGAGGAGCGCGCTCCAGCGCGGGGCGCGCAGCGGGCTCCGGGACGCGATGTCGCCCCTTCTCGTTGCCGCCCACGCCGCTCACGCTGCCTCCGGCGCGTCGCCTTGGTGGCCACACCACGCTCCGTCTCCGGCCTCGTCACCGACGTCTCCTCCGTCGCGCGGTACCGGGCGCGGAATCTCCTCGTCTCTCCGCCAATACCTCTTCCCTGCTGTCCACTCTCTCCCACCTCGTTAGCTTGTCGTACCTCACTCTCCTCCCCCTGCCTTCCGACATTCCGACATCCCCCTCTTCCTCCTCCATCTCCACGCCTCCTTGCTACCCCCGCCTTCCCCGACTGCCCCGTCTTCGCCCTCTCCCCGTTACCCTGGCCACCGTCGCCTCCCTTACCTTCCAAGACCCCGCCTTCCCCGCCGTCCGCTTCTCAACTTCCTTGCCTCTCCCACCTCATCCGCCTCCTACCCTCCCCCTCTTCCCCGACTACCCCACCATTCCCTTCCATTCTACCCATTCCGCCTCCCCTCGTTACTCCACTCCACCCCTTTCCTTCCGATCCCTCTCACGCCTACTCCTATCATCCTTTTTCTCGGCGCCACCGCCTTCTCCGTCTCAGCCATCCTTGGATCACTTTGACTTTCCATCGCCGTTCCCGCTTTCCCAGCTGCCGCCGTTCAAAGACAATAATAATTAAAATAAGAACCGGGATATATAGAAAATATATTTTTTTAAGAAAATAAAATATATAAAATATATTTTCTTCAACTTGAATATGCCGCGCTTCCCACGCTTAACGCGTATTTTGACTAAGGACCACTAAATGGAATGAGAAGTACGATCATTAAAAGAAATTTAGATAGCCACGAGTACAGATAGAAAGTTAATGAGAGAAAGATATATCGTAATTAAAAAAATTGGTTTAAATGAGAAGCGGTAGTAGTAAGCTTGATTTGTTGTTTCGCTGTTTACAGGTAAGAACAAAGTATTGTGAATAGTTTTTGTATAATAATGTAAATAATACTTGATTAAAGTGAATAAAATTGCACACTGTTTACAGGAAAACATATTTTGTCATAATTATTATCCTGTACAAATAATTGTCTTATATATAGGTCAAGATTATATGTTTGAGCTTCAAGAGATATTGCTGAAAACTCACAGAGTTTCATTGCTTGCCGATGCTCATTAGATAAACTCTCCGGTACACAGTCTGATACTGATCACTTCACTTCAACCATAATAAAGTCCTAGTACATGTGAATAATTTTATCCACAATCTCATCAGCATCTTTCTGGGCTTGGGTCGGAATAGTTGACATTATTGGATAATTAAGAATCTGATTAACAGAAGTGGTATGCCTTCTTATCTCGCAACACTTCATATCATGGATATGCCTTATTCTCGTTTTTATTCGTTAAAGGTAAGTCTACTTATGTTAAAATAGATTTTTGTCGGCCGGTATGGTCGTCAATGATTTACTCTCCGTCCACAGCGTATCTCTGACCACTGACTACTGCCACTCCTGACGAACTTTCTCCCGTTAAGCTCCTTTTGATCCAAATAATTTGCACTGTGATCTCTATATCCTCTATTTCACAATTACTATTTTCGCTGTGATCACATTTCACCCCTCGTTCTTTTTGGTAAAATTACGTCCCGTTGGGAGGTCCGTTTCAAAAAGCTCCAGCTGTATATCCCCTGATGATCAGACATTTTTCTTCCAAATTTGCAAATGTGATTTGCTTTTATGCGCTTCCACAAAGGATTCAAGTTGCGTGGAATGTTGACGTTCCTACGCATTACATTGATTGTCATCAGAGTGATCAGCGAGTGTCTGATATGTTACTGCCATTTGTTTAATCATAACTTAAAACTTTCGAAACAAAGGAAATTAATACGGAAAGCTCCATGATCTGCCTAAGTTATTCACTTATAATTTCCAGAATAACAAGTGTGGAAACATGCAATGAGCATGATACGGAAGATTTGGAAGGAGGGGAAAGTCTGAGGTAACATTTTTGTGAACATTTGAGGAAACATTAACGGGAATATTTGAGGAAACATTTGAGAGAATATTTACGGATCGTCTAGGGAACATTTGAGGAACATCTGAGATGACGTTTGGGAGAATATGGGAGGTTTTTGGGGAACATGTGGGAACATTTGATGAACATGGGAGAAAGCATACAGAAGATCGTAATGGGGATCATGAGGACATACATGCGGAGTACATGTATTTCCGCAGGAAACATGTGGCCAATGTGCGAAAGATCATGAACGGAACATGCACACAAGCGAAGAAAAATGCTGTGTACACGAGGGAACTTGTGCTTAGCATGTAGGGTGATGGGGAAGCATGTAGGGTGAACCTGCGGTTGTTAGGTGGAGCGATGAATTTAGCGAAGATTTGGCTCTACTCGTCACACCTACGCCCTAGCAGGTTAGTCAAAAACGAGCAGAAATGAAATTGACGCGTTAATAGGTTCTGGCCTCAAGTTAAGATCCAGTAGGACGATATTTTTACTTTTTATGTATTAAGTATTTAGTGACTTAATGAATATTACAGAATTTAATACGTAATGTTAATATAATCTTTTTTACATTTTACAATTACAAAAAACCTGCAAAATATCTGCGTATTTTAGGATTAAAGGCAACAACATTAAGATAATAATAATAACAAACTTAAAAACTAAAAAAAATACACAGTCCAAGAAATGAGATATAAAAAGCCTACTCTCTAGTTGCATTACCTTTCTGTAAAAGTTCCCCCAAAAAATACAGTAAATTTTAGATCATTTGTCGGCGACAACTTGTGAAAGCGTGGGCCCCATTTATGTACCGAGATTTATGACATGGAAACAGCAAAGCAAAGCGTCACTTACATCGTGCATCTACAGCTCCAAAACGGCGGAACATCGGCGAGGACCGAGCGGCCGAAACACTTCCATATTCCCACAGCAACGAGGGGGCCTGCGCAAGACAATGGCCGACAAAATGCGGCGGTGAATGTGTGTATCTGCCCTAACGACCGCAATATCCCAAGTCTCGCTCTTCTCCCGCATCCGTGAGAGGAGGCGCATTTGCAGTCCCGTACGCACCAGTCGGCTTCCTAAGATGAACTGTGGGAACGCGAAAACTCCGCGTCTCTTGCGGTTTCAAGTACTCCGTCATTGGTTTTCGTTTCGTTTGCCGACTGAGAAAAGTACCAGTTTCAAGTCTTAAAAATTTTCAATCGCTGTGCGCACTTATTGAGGAATATTCCTATGCATTATATCAGTGTTGGTTTTGTTCATCGCAATTTTAATTCATTGTTATAAATTCTCTTCAACTCGGTCACATATCTATTAACGTATAATTTGTTTTCATCTACGGAATGTTAACAAAGTATATTATAAAATGATGAAATGCAGCTTTTCTAAATTTTCCGAGGCTTCTCCGATTTAGTCCAGCGGAATGCCAGAGCAGTACCTTAAAACCTAGCCACAGATTGCGCCTGATCATTCCTTCCTCTTCCTTGTCCTATCCTCACACTTACACAACGTACACTTACAAGCACTATACTATCCAACACGTCGGGAGACCAGTCTGGAGTTTAGAACTTGACTTGGCTGAGGCGTTGTCACAATAGTGGGAGATACCTGCTTGAGAAAACCCAAGCAGACGTGTAGATCGGTGCCGGATCTGGCCATCCAGCGGAGAAAATTACAATCACCTCCACAAAACAAGCACTACACACTTACATGATTAATATCTCCAGACCGTTACTCTGCAGCATCATTAATCTGAAATATATAGGTTTTGAAACCCAACGGTGGCAGCATTTCCACACAAGCTTCATAGCAAGGTCGAATTCAACAACTATTCAGAGGATATTTCTAGTAGCCGTTTCCTCCGATCCGTAGTTTTCCATGGTTCCTCTTATCAATATCAGGCCAACGCTGGAAAAGTATCTTTACAAACTGGCCACAGGTCGCGCCCGATCTTTTCTACCTCCGTTGACCCCTCCTCTCTCCTTTTACATTCACACTTATGTGCAATACACGGTCACAGATTACAGGAAACCACTTGGAAGTTTAGAACTTGCCCTGGCTTGGGCAGCCCCTACTGCCGGTGATACCTGGATTTAGAGAACAGCGTCAGCTCGCGTTTAGTTCGATGGCGGATCGCACGTTCGAGCGGAGAATGCAGAATTTAACATCCACTACTATTACGAAATTAATGACCTAAGATGTTGAGCTGCGCCAAACAATAAATACGTACTTACATACTTTAGCCAGAAATTGTTGGTCCATATAACTAGCTTTGATTTTGATTTGACAGAAAAGCATCCAATGGTGTACAGTGGAGCCATATCCGCAAGAGACGAATTTTTCAAATTTTCAACGAAATTTTACCAGTTTTTTTCCGATTCCACAATTAAATTATACTAATTAATTTATAAATCTTCTCTCTCGTAACAGGTTTTATTATAAAATTGGATTTTACTGTCTTTATTGTAAGCAGAAATTACTTTGCCTTTGCATCATATTCAGGACCTCGGTATTTGGGACGAATAAAATTCCCTTATGTTCATGAAATGAGAAAATAAAATTACAAATACATCCATCTTCATAACCAATATTCGTAATTCTCTATAATCAACTTCTTCAATGTATTAAGTGTTTTGTATATATCGGCGTTCGTGGGATGTCATATCTAATTATATCTCAAAATTACCACCAGTACTATCACTTTTAAATACTTCTCCCTTCCTACACATTTCATGTTTTAATTAGTCGATTTGTTTTATTATATATAAATCCACCAATGTATACATATCGATGTAACAGGCACTCGTACATGATGTAACTCATCTTCAGGAATTTTTAAAAAATTCCCTAAATTTTCCGAAGTGAACTTTCCATTCGAAAGAGCAAACAAAACTTTAACGTCAAAATGCTTAGTTTCTTAAGAATTTAGAACAAGTGAAGTAACAGTTGGGTAAAAATAATTAGTAATACAGTTGAATGACATTAACATGTCGAAAATTTTCTCATGAATAGACATGAGTTTTGAGGTTGTGAAGTGAATTCTTTGCAGAGATATTACGTTAGGACGAGAAACCAAAAAAAAATGAATGGTTTTGTAAGGAAACAAATGACCAATACGTTTTGTAGTGAAGCTTCAAAACATTTTCTTGGGGATTAATGAGTAGCTTAGCAAAATTCAGAAATGTTGTAAATATATTTTATCGTAAAGAATGGCAACAGATTTAAATGTCTTATTGATCGATGCAAGGACTTCCATTCCCCATCAAACGCACAAAGACAACTAGAGGCTTTTCCATAAGAAATTCATTATAACTATGAAGAATTACGAGGTAATAATGTTATTGAAACTCTATATCTACCAAAGTTATACAGACTCCCTGAAATAGTTACTTTCTGAAGAAAGCACAAGAAGGAGAATATCACATTGAGATTCAGAAACCTGTCTCCAAGATCTGTTAAGAGATAAGAAAAGGAGAAGTCCGGGAGTTGCAAACTGCCTAAGCAACAACCTTGATGTACATGTATTGCAAAATGTCGGCACTTTCGGCACCATTGAAGAGTAGTATCTTCTTTGAGAAATTGTTACTAGTGTTGTGAATAGTGCCAACAATGTATTACTTTCAAACTACATGTAAAACTGCTGTTATCCAGGCTTCGCTCAAAAACATTTAACTGAACATGAGGATCTGAGGACACATTATTAAAGTATAAGAGTAAAGTATAAAGCATAAGTAAGATGTCATACGTAGTCAGAGTTTCGATAGATCTGAATTAAAAAAAAAGTAATCATGAGAATGAAAACCAATATCCTACTTTTTTAAAAGGTACCATATATTGGACTCTCCTGTATTATTTTAAAATGTATTTCAAATATTTTTACAAAATATAGAGTGAACAACCGAATTTGTGGGTGACTGGGAGAGAATACAAGTACATTTTTCGCGTTTTATATATTTGCGCTCTGTATCATGTAAGTATATTTTATAATATTGATACAAATGAATGTTACGACTTTAAAGCATGATTTAATACTTCGTTGAATTCTCTGAATGTTCAAAAATTGCAAATGTTACGAATAATGTGAGAGAGAATAAGGTGTTGTAGAAACATCAATGTCTCCGTTTTACAAAATTGTCGATGTTCTTACCTCCTAAGTGGTCATGTTGCTCTCATTCTTATATGCAGAATATTTTTCATGACTTTTTCTTTCCATGAGGTGATTTAGCACACTCCTCATTCTGCTATTCATTTTTATTTCTCATTTTTCTCTCCCCAATACCTGATTAGCGTTCTCTAGTAAACTCGTTCTGGTATTGTTTCCCCATTCTCCTTCTATATTATCGAGAGTCGTAGCTGAGAGCATCCGCTGATGTCACTGTAGTTCCTCTGATCGGAAGGCACTAGATCGAGTCCCGACAGTGGCAGGATTTTCGATAGTAAATAGATAACTAGATATTCAGTAGCTGTCAGAAAGAGAATTCTAGCGCTCGGCTGCTTTGATCAGTAGTGGTTTATGGTTTCTATGATTAACACCTGTCGAATGCCGGAGCAGTACCCCAATAAACAGACCACGGACCGCGCGCGATCTTTCCTTTCTGTTCCTTGCCCTACCCTCACTCCTTACTTACACACACACTAACATGCACTACACTTCCACATATGTTGGGTGATGGTCGGGAGCTTAGAGCTTGTCCCAGTTGAGGCGGTGCTTCACCGATGAGAGATACCTGGTTGGGGGGAACCCCGCCAGCCCACGGGTAATTCGGCGCCGAATCTCGCCATCCAACAAAGGAAGATCACTGCCACCATTCGACGAGAAAAACATTAACGAAACTAATGACCAGAATAGTCGACGCGCCAGGAATCACTAATCAATATTTCTGTATTCGGATGTCAGAGCTTTTTGGATAATTTTTGTCACAGTACAATCTGTTATTTTTTTAAATTTCTTGGGTGTTGTAAATTGTTTATTCCATTAAAAATCATATTAAGGAAGTACTTGTTCCACCAATTTCAGTTTCATAGCCAATGATCAATGATCACAGTTTGGCTGTCATTGATCGATTTGACTTCGTCGTTTCCAATAGACCAGTACCAATTGTCTAAAGATCAATTGCATTAACTGTACCACAATCAAGGTACACTAAAATGCCTTTATGTACGAGTTTATTTAGAAATTGAGTGCTCGCTACTATTAAATTATATTGACCAACAAAAACAGTCTTTGAATGTTTCCTTTACTTTATGAGTCGAATATTACTAATGATGCGTTGATAAAAACGAATATGACAAAAAAATTTCTCTTGTTTGTGTGATATCGAATAGATGGAAACATTTAATTTAAACAGATTAAGAGAAAACTATATATTTTAATAAAATAAGCCAACAACATTGGAAATTTACTTGAATATTTTTAATTACAGTTACATGTAAAGTGTTCTAAATTGATGGGAAAACACCTGATTGTTGTGTTTGAAGAGAATTATTTGGTAGCTTAATTAGATGGCCGTCTTTTGTCTTCCCTCTTGTGAGTTCAGAGGCAACTCTATATATAGACCAGTAGTAATCCTCAAGCATGGCTTCGTTGCAACGGCCCTAATATCTTTGTTCCCTTAAAGAAATGTCCTGATGGAATCTTTCTCCGTTTTCATCTTTCAGTGACTTTCATGTGAGTGCCCCACAAGTAGGAGGGGAAATGTTTAGGTGGGAGTGCAGGAAATGGTATTTTGCTTCCAAGTTCATGGCGTTTTCGCAGAAGTACTGCCGCCAACTGAATGTAGTTACCATTTTTTTGTTGCCTAAAAATCCATACATAATTCCTTTGAATGCTTCCCAAGCCTAGTTTTCTTTTCTCCCAAAAACTTTGTCAAACGCAAGATCCTTTAAAAATTATTGAATTTGTGGTCCAACAAAAATACCTTCCTTAACTTTTGCATGCAGATTTTTTTTTCTCTTGAGTACCTAAAGGCCGATGCTTATTGGTTCAAAGTGGCTGTATATGTAAAAGGTGAAAGAAGAACTTCTTCTGGATCTATGAGAGACTCCGCACGAATTTTTTCGATCTTGATTTCAGATTTCTTTCATGCCAGTCTGATTGAATATAATGTTATTTCCGGTCTCTCCAGCCCAATTACATAAAAAAACTCACTATTTAAAATAACCCAGTTGCAATTCTAAGAGCACTGCGATGACTTTTAGATCGCCACATATTTCTAGGAACTGGTAAACTATCTGAATGTGAAATAGGTCGAATAGCAGATGGAATATTCGGGTATAGAACTGTTCCTCTTTCTTCATGATCGATCCTGCGTTTATAGGCGGAGTCAAGCAGAAATAAGTCATCTGTATGGTTTAAAGGCTCCCGCCATATCATAGGCAAAGCAAAAGCCATAGATGGTTTTTATTTTTCAGCCATTCTAAAGTATAACTGAACAAGAATTGCAACCTGTAAGTGACTTGTCCTGGTCGCCCTTCCTTCATAACAAAATAATGTTGAAAGCAGTCTTCACAAGAGACGTGAGATTGTGTTTCAGTGTAGAAAATGTTATTTCAACACTAATGTAACAAAAAATTATTCACTGAATTTACACATTTACGTAGGATTTTGATTTAATAAATTGTATTCTTCAAAAGCTCTTCAAAAGCAAAAATCGTGTACTCATTACCACAGAAACAAGATGAAATTCTTAGTCACTCCAGCAGTAATTGTGTTTATAACCTACAAACAACCAGAAAACGTTGTTTTCAGTTGACAGGGGTGAAAACTCTAAACAAGCAAAATGTATCCCAAAGTGAAGATGTAAACTCTGCAAAATGGCAGGTCACTGTAAGTAAGAGCTTGGAGCAAGAGATGGGTTATTTTTACAGCGATTTTTTAATTCAGCAGGTTGAAATACATAAGAATAAGGTACTTTTCAGCCCGAAACATATTCATTGTTGATCAGTGTTTTTAGATATTGCAATTTTGCCAAAATTATCACTATTATTATTTGAATTGATGTAAAGAGAATGTTCCTACTGAATTCCTGTACCTAGTTTCAGGTCCTACTTACGCATTCAATAACTAAAACTTTCAATAATGATCACGAAGTATTGTATGATGTTCTGCCTAGTAGCTTGCAACCCTTCACAGATAGTTTGACGTCTTCTTCCTTGTCTTCCATGGGCATGTGGACATTTATGATACAGTCGTTATACAGTTTCCCTTTAATTCTCATTATGCCTAAATTTTCATTGCAAACTTCAACAGGCATTATCAACTTTTCAATTTATTTAAATATTAGGAATGCAGTTCCCTTTGACAAGCTCTTTCATTATTGCAGCTACTATAAAGCAAGTAACCTTCTTTAATTTGAAAGCGTAGGCTTTCAAGTCCGGAATCAGTATCTACTTGGCTGTCCAGGACACACCGTGTCCTAGGCACAGATGTCAACCTTTAGACCGTCATGCTGCGACCTTCTTCATTGCGAAATCCCCATTCTTTGCTATCGAATTTCTTGTAGTGCCGTAACTTTAATATTTGTTTCCGTTATCCCTATTATTATTATTATTATTATTATTATTATTATTATTATTATTATTATTATTATTATATGTTTCGCGAATCGGCCATCATAGGACCACACGATAAGTGCATGCCTCCGGGGTTCAGACTTGATTATCGGAGTAGGTGCACGTTACTTCTTTCTTTAGGGGAATCAGCATTTTAATGCTGATTCCATTTTTATACCCTAGAGTTGTTAGCCCTAGGGATAGGATGAAATTATGATGATGATGATGATGGTGATTATAAATATTGAAATAGACACACACCAACATACAGAGACACAACACAACCATGCCCGAAGCGGGGCTCGAACCCGCGATCTTCTGGTCCGCTGGTCCTAAACCACTATAAGGGAGGCAATACCACTATAAGAAAGTCCGAATACCCTGTAAGTATGTTTCACTTTCTAGACGGTCTCGAATAATAAAAATACAGGTTAGTTTTGTAATGGAGATATTCAGGCGATAATGACTGTCTGGGGTGGAAATATACTTAGTATTAATCGGAAATCTTCAAGTTGAACTAAAATTGATCGACTGAGCAGTTAACGATCGAACGCAGAAGCACTGCAAGCATTGGGTAGAGACACTATCATTTGATTTATTTTTGACAAATTACAGTAAAAACTGTATGCGACGTATGGAGATAAAGTACAAAGTACGCATGTTTTCATGAACTCTAAAATCTCTTCTCTACCTTTAAACCATAAACGACGAATGCAAGTTCAACAAAGCCGGCCCGGATGGCCGAGATCGCCAAGGTAGCGATGCCGTAGCGAACTCGGACCGAAGGATCGCGGGTTCAGGTCCCGCCTCGGGCATGGTTGTATTGTGTTCGACTTTTCACACCCCTATCATCATTATATCGTGTCATCCTCATAGTTACCATACCGTTACATGCAATAGTGGTCGCTAATGACCTAGTAGTTGATACGACCTTAAAGAACAGAAAAAGTTCAACAAACCGAGGTCGATAGGGGAATATTAATTTTGTTGCACCCTTATAGACATAAAATCGGTATCAGGAACCAACAAAATGACCTTTTCTGTCAAATGTTCATACGATTCCTGCAACATTGCACACATTTTTCTGTACATATTGCATTAGAAAGTAAAACGTCTTTAAATAAATAAATAAATAAATAAATAAATAAATAAATAAATAAATAAATAAATAAATAAATAAATAAATAAATAAATAAATAAATAAATAAATAAATAAATAATAAATAAATAAATAAATAAATAAATAAATAAATAAATAAATAAATAAATAAATAAATAAATAAATAAATAAATAAATAAATAAATAAATAAATAAATAAATAAATAAATAAATAAATAAATAAATAAATAAATAAATAAATAAATAAATAAATAAATAAATAAATAAATAAATAAATAAATAAATAGCAAAACATGCATTTTACATGCACCGTAACAAACATTCGAATGTAATGAAGCAACAGTATGTGTAACGCACACCAGAAATGCGCTACACTTGCTTGGATCCATTGAGAAACTTCACTAGCTTGCCCAAGATCCACATTTACACAATGTAGCCTGTCACCCCCTCGTAAATCCTCCACTCTCTCCCGTAACCACTAACCCCCCCCCCCCCCTCATGGGCCTTCGCGAGCAGAAAGCTCTACCCCGCGGTGACTGCGCGAATTTCTGACTTCTCACCTCCTTCCCGGACTTTTTTTTTTCTTTTGTCTTCGCGTTCCTTTTTTTTCCGCGCCTACCTCCCGCGCGCTCGCGGCGCGGCTCCGCCGCCATTTCGCCAAAAGGGCGGCGAAAACAAAACACTATCGGGAAAGGTCGCTGCCGCAGGGAGGAGGTGCTGAGCGGATGGAGCGCCGAAGAGGCGGAGATAGTGGTGGCGGCGGTGATGGCGGAGCTGGTGGCGATGGCGGTGGCGGTGGCGGTGGCGGTGGCGGTGGCAGCGGCGGTGGCGGTGGCCGCGGCGGCGGTGGCGGGGCGGCGCAGACAATGGTGGCGGAGGCGGTGGCGGAGGCGGGGCGGCGCAGGCAGCCGTGGTGGCGGAGGCGGTGGCGGAGGCCAGTGAGCGGCGATGCGGGGCGGCGCGGGGCCCCATTTTGACGCCGACGCCTGTCTCGAAGCGAGATATACAGGGGGCGCCGGCGCCGCACGCTGCAGGGGTGTCCATTGACGAGGTTTATGCAAACCGGGGCGTCTCCTCAGAGCTCCTATGGTTCGGTCGAACCAGGTCCCTGTACACTATTGTTTGTATTTTAAACACATTTCTTATACGATGCAAAAGTCTGATGTCTGAGCACTGTATGAATACTACAGTGATGAGAATTTAATAAATAACTCTTTAATAGATCTATACCTCAATTTGTATATAATTCTTACTGATAAAATAACCAATATTTAAAACTTTCCCATTATGTATAACAAATTAAGTATCACATTATTTTATTTTGTAATACTCACATTTCAAGATATACTACGATATATTTTACAATTTCTAACGTTTAGAACAGTAGAAAACATAATCTAAAGTGACGGACTATGCACAGATAAGAGGTATGATTAATAACAGCAATTGAACTGCCGACAGAGAAGAATCCTGTGCGCAGAGCTTTTGGTGATAGGAATCACAGTGCAAAAGAAGAAGCAATAAAGTAGGAAGAGTTTGTGCGGGATGTTGAGCATATATTGGCTATTTACCGACAAACTTCAGTACAGGATCATGTCGGCAAAAAATGTTTGTCCCATGAAACCAAACTTCAGAATTGTGAAAGAAAATTATAAACGGCTATTATCTGACTCACTTTACCAGTGCATTTGCCAAAAAAAATTCTTATGTTGGCTGATCAAAAGGATCGAGTAGTCGTAATTTGTTTATTAATGTGCTATAATAGAAAACTTTAAATTTAGTGGATATTCCAATGCTTAGTGTTTCCGTATTGACCATAATACGAAGGTTTATAAGTTAATTCCTCCAGTTCAAAAGATGTAGTATGGTCACATTTCAAAAGGACGTGCGGATTTCCATAAAACGAATACACACACATTGTTATATCGATGTTATAAGTTCATGTTTACTTTACCAGATAATATAATTTTGTGTTGTGTGTGTATGCGGAATCACATGATGTTTCACCGTCCTTTCGAAAGTCTTAAAATAACAATGTAACAAATTTTTAACATACGAATATAACACATTAACGTGTGAAAAACTGTGTGGCTGTTCAGAAGACTATATTATTTTTCTTTTACTTCATCGAATGCCAAGAATACAGCTAGATCAGATCGGTAAAACATGCATTTTATATTCATAATATGCATACTTATAATTAAAAACCGGTCAGCCGAATTGAAAGTTATGAAGCAAAATTTTATTTAATAAATACTTTACGAGTACATTCTTGGGGAGGTAAACAAAAGAAAATTTATATTTAAGAAAAAATGTATGATATGCTGTATTAGAAACGTAGAATATACATGTAAACAGAATACGAGAAGACTATTACTCAAGAATCGTAATGTGTGTTATGGGACCGTGCACGTTGATGAAAGAAATGTGTGGCACATGTACTATTTCCTGTGAGAGAGGACTGTTTGACAAATTTTGAATGGTTCGCTGAACGTTCTCATCGGAACAATGGGTAGGTCTTCGAAGATGCTGACAGAGGGTGATCATCTCATCCATAAGTGGCGGATACGTTAATTTACTTCAAGGATTGTTAAGTGTGTGTTCCATAACGTATGGGTTCTACTTTCTTGAACGTGGATTGAAGCTGCATTGGGGTAAACGAAAAAAAGATGCTTTCCAAGAAACAGCGACTCCAATTAAGTTTCTTTAACTCTCACTCACTCTCCTAGACCATAAACATCAGTTTTAGATTTATTTAGTCAAAAACAGTAAAAAGTGTATGTGACGCATGTGGGAGATGATCATCTGCGCACGTTTTCTTGAGTTCCAAATTCATTTCCCATTATTTTAACCATAAATAGTTGAAGGATGAGTAAAAGTTACAGATAAATATATAAATAAAAATAAAATTTAAAAGACCGCGACTTTAAAAGACTAGACATTTTCCCGAGTCATAGAAAACTTATTTCAACGGTAAACGAACTGCAATTTGATTTTTCTGCATTGCTAACAAAATAGTAACTTGCCCTTACCTCTACTCTTTTACTACAAGCAAAAGGAGAGTTCAAAAAACGTGCGCATAGTGAAGCTACATTTAGGTCCAGAAACAAAACAAGGGGTCATTTACGCATTTGCTCAAAGTATCAGGAAAACTGAAAAAAAAAAAAAACGTGATCGAGATGGAGGTCATTGACCCGAACACTAAAGTACATTATTTGTTACAAGCATATAAGTCTTTTTAAAAAAATTATCCAACACAAATGTAAATTAATTCATTACATATCACTATTTTGTTAAAATAAACATTATCTATCTTTTTGATGATCAGATAGTCTCTAATTGTACAGAAACAGTAATTCAGAAGAAAAGATTTTACTTTTAACATAAATGTTTGTACCTACTTCAATTATTTAATGTCATCTGGCAATGCGTTGTAAAGTAACGTACATGTATTTTATGTGGTTTTCTGATAGTGAGCTGTCGAAACAGATACTTGATGAAAGTGATTTTTACGACGTGTGATGTGATTAAAAATATCAATATTGCATGAAAATATGTTCCCACCGTTAAGTAAGTCATTTTTGAAAAATATTACATGTTCTTAAATAAATGATCAAACTATGGTTAAGATACCAATCTCAATAAAGAAAGGCGTGCAAGGATCACGCGAATGGCATTTTTTTATTTTTCGCATAATTTTCTTTTGCAATCTAAAGGTCGGGGTATTACATGATAAGCATCCCCAGAATATTGTGCCATATGTCATGCAGGAATGCACATTTACAAAATACATGCAACGAGCTACATGAGACTGACAGAATTTGAAAGAATTGTGAATGCATAACATAAAGAACTTAATTTAAAATTTAATTCTGTTATATATACATTCCATTTGAGGTTTGACTTAATAGAGAGACCTAGGAATTTTGTTACCTTAACATCAGCTAATTGCATATTGTTCATTTTCAATGGAGCATGCGATTACTGATTTGAAATGCAAAAATACATAGAAACTGTTTTCCCTCGTTAACTATATATTTGTTATTACAAAACCAATTTGAAACTTCTGAAATCGTACTATTAATTGTTTTTATTTTGCAAAGAACATTCGTGTCATCGGCAAACAGAACCGTTCTTTCATTTTTAATTTTTCAATTAAGTTCAATTAAATTCAGTCATCTCAGGGTTCGTTTTTATCAATGCGGAAACAAAAATAGTTTTCTTGCGATGTGTTTCAAATTTTATTATTCATTTTAAACTATTGTAACAGGGCATTTAATATTTTATATTCTACAGAGTTTTACGCATTTCAAAATATGCTCATGGAAAAGAGATTATTAAAAATTAATTATTTAGTTTCTGCATGGCAGGAAATCCATACGTAAAAATGGCTTGCAGATCTGAATTCAGCACACCAAAAGGTTCAGGGACGTTTTCAACCCTGTGCCGCAGAAAAACTTGCAGGCCAGTGATATTCTGGTTGTGGCGTTCCTATGTAAAATCGTTTGGAAAGTATGTCCTTTATTTCTGTTTCTTTATATTTATTTTTCGATTAACCCACTACGAAACACACTCAAGAAAACCTGCGCAAATGGTACTTCTCGACCACATGTCACATCAAGTTTTTACTGTTCTTTGGCTCAATAAATCAAATGAAACGATCAGTGTCATGAGAATCTCGTATCTTCTGAGCTTCACCCAGGATCTCCCAAGTATGTTGAGTTTTACCTCCCTTGATAAATGGAAATGGATCATATGCAGTTCGAGGTATTCCAGCCGCTAGGTTGGAAGTATGGCAGTTGAAAGAGATGTGTACCAAGGATCACGATTGGGCAGTAGCCTGTTGCTTAGGGGATGATTCGGCTTTCTTCTGTTTTGATTTATTTTCGTCGAAGAAGTGTAAACACTGTATGTGACGTATACGAGAGAAGTACATCCTGGAAGTGACAAGGGAAACCAGGAAAGAAAAGTAGTCCATCTACAAACTCGATCTCGGAATGCAAGAATAAGCGCGTAGATGTTTAATTCATAACATATCCAACACTCACCCGGAATCAAACCGTTAATTTTCAGACACCGGGTTCCCTGATATGGACGTTGTATCGAACGTCTTGATAAATTACATAATTATATTTAAAAATTAAATATATCTTCACAGATACATTCTCGTAAGATATTTATGATATATAAATTCCTTTTTATTACGTTTTAATACTCTTTTAAAGGATACAAAACTCGTTTCTTACGCGTCATGTTACTTTGCCCCGATTCAAATACCCAACAGGATCTACATTATCACTGGCGCTAAATTACCCTACCACTCGTCGGGGTAATTCCCCAGTTACACAGTTATGATAAGCAAGCGAGTCGCCCAATTTGCGAACAAATAAATGGTGAGGGCCCAGAGTCCGGGCAGTGGCCGGCCGGCGAGATGAGACTTGAAGGTGTGCCCGGGGGCGGGGACGGAGGAAGGGGTGGGGTGGGTGGGGTGGGGGAGGGGTTCTCGAAAGGCGACGGCCCGCGCGGCCGCAGTCATTTGTCTCGCGCGGTCGCGGTGACGCTGCAGAAGCGCAGGCGCTGACAGACAGGCGCGCGAGCGAGCGGCAGGGGGCGGCGGAGGCGCAGGCGGAGGTGGTGGCGGCGGAGGCAGCTCCCGGGTTGCGCGTGACTCGGCAGGATGAGCGGCGGAGGCGGAGGCGGAGGCGGCGGCTACGGTGGCGGCGGAGGCTGCGGCCCGTGGCCATCGTTATAAGAAGGTCCTCTCATTCATGTTTCTGACGTCAAAGCAGTGGACCGGTTGCTACGGAACCTCGCAGTGTTTTGTTCTTCCTTTTCGGAGCGGGCCCTCGGACGCGTTGGTTTAATGACGGACACGGGCTCAAGGATGACGGTAGCAGAGGTACGAGAGCGCGAATCAATCAGCGCGCGCTCCTTGGAGACGGGGCCAAATGGTGACGTAAAGTGAAAGGTTACGACACGATTGTCAAACGGAGAATTAATGGATCGTCTCGATCTATTCGACCCAGATTACGAAATATCCAGAAGTAAAATTCATTATCTTGGAGGGAGCATGATTTTGCACATTAATGACAGCACCAAAATGCGAGTTCGGGTGCAATGAAACCAGAGGTAATTGCGAGTGCATAATGAATTATGTCTATCTGCTGCGAGCTTGAGTTCATTAATATAAGCTCATCAAGGGAAATGTCCTTGAGAGCTACATAGACCACAAGCGGGTTGTAAAGTAATTACTTCCGCGATCGGTGTGATTCCTTGTAGGCAACGTAGATCACGATTCAGATTAGAAAAAACATGCAAAAATAAAACGTGTCTGCCAACGTGAAAGTCGGGATCATTGAAAACATGGTAAACAATTAAACCCTGTTCTCTTCTGACTTCAGTAATGACCTTTTCTGAAAGATAAAAATATTGCCTCGAACTGTACACCCGCCGGAAAGATCAAACAAAATACAAAAAGAAATTTTTCTCATCATTTCGATTTTATTTAGCCTACAGAGTTATAGAATAAAACATAGTGGGTATCGCAAAACAAAATTTCTTACGCAAAGTTCTGTATTAAAATGGCATATTCCAAAAACATGTTAAATGGCATAATCCTAAATATGTATTAGAAAAGCGTGAAAATGTGAATTAATTGTGTTGCGTTTTCGTTTTTGACTCCCCAATTTTAATAGTCTCGTTGCCTGTATCTCCTCGCCAAAATGATGTCGCATAAGCACCGATTCAGATTTTGACCATCACCGAAACAAGGTGACTTATTTTCTACTTAGTTGTAATTATTTTTTGTAAAACGCAGTTCAAACCAAACATGAGGAGGAGGGGAATTTAAATCTTATGCTCAGAAGCAAATACGGAATCGTCCACGTGAATCGCTGGAAAACTCAAAATTCTAAAACCCTATGGAGGGCATTGTACCAGGGTAGCGTACTTCATTTGTTTTGTGATCGCGAGATCGCAAGTGCTTTTCCCACGGTGGTCAGGATCTTAGGCGGAGGACGAGCCTCTCCTTTGACGTCAAAAACAGGGTAGAGCCACCTTCCTCTAACGAGAGCTGCGAGCCTTCACGTCGATGACTGCTGAGGCAGCAGGCAGAGCTACGGTGGCGATTAGTTGTAATGGCAAATGCTGAGACAGGGCTTCAGACAAAGTTAGGGGAAGAACGCTCCCCCTCTTCGACAGCGCAACAATCCCGGGTGGTCAGGACGGTGTGTGGTATAGGGGCCTGTGGCCAGACGACTTGCCTTCCATTGCTGAGACCTGGTTTCAAATCACGATCGACCAAGATCGATTGATTGATTATTTCGTGTGTCCGGGCTCGTCAAGGACTACGTTTATTACTCCCATAAGTGTAGTATATGTTTTACCCCGGGAGATGGAGGCGTTATTTTCTCGCTGCATAGTGAGATTCGGCGCCGACACACCCGTCGGCTTTTTCCCATTTAAGGTTTCCCACCGTTCTAGACGGAACAAGTTCCAAGCTTCCACACCAGAGCACTGCCGGAGCAATTCCCTGGCAAATGGACCACGGGCCGTACGCGATCTTTCCTTCCCCTTCCCTGTCTTATCCTCATCCCTTATTATACCCACTTACACGTGCCTCAGTGGGTGAGGGGTTTACTGGCCCCTGAACCCCCAGTGGGCGGGTTCGATCCCGACCGAGGTGCGTGTATTTTCCAAGGGCGGAAAATTCACAGTAGCCATGTCACTCTGGTGGCATGTAAAAGAACCCTGGCTTTATGCAGGGCAAAAGTAAATTCCTCTGACAAAATCTCACCCTAACGAGATCTAACTTTCTCCCAACCAGATCGTTCTGAACTAAGACTGAGTCCGGCATCTGGTGGAGTAAGCGAGAGTCAAATTCCAGGCGTATGTAGGGGATCGCCGACTTCGGACAACACTCCCCTAACCCGCGTCGAGGGTAGGCTTCCATGGAAGCCTGGGTCGAAATCCTTGTCCAGATCAACTGTCTAAGGGCAGTCTCCCCGCAATAAAACACATACGATTAATAAAATAATACACCCCCTGGGAGATACTTGATTGGGGAAAATCTCAACGGGTAGATCGGCGCCGGATCTCGCCTTCCAAAGGGACAGGATCCCTTCCACCTCCGGCGATAAAAACGTACACTATACTTAGGGGACTAGTGACCTTCGCAGCGGACGCGCCCGGAATCAGCAATCAATACAAGCTCCCACCTGCACTTCCAACATATGTGATAGTGTAGTACATGGAAGTGTAGGTGTGTGAGTAAGGGGTGAGGATAGGAGGAAGAAGAGAAAGTAAAGATCACGCGCGGTTTTCGGCCCGTTTGTTAGGGTGCACATCAGAGCAGCCGGCCGCTAGAATTCTTCTCCACACAGTGGTTCAATACGACGTAGCTGGGTTAAAAAATCCGGCCACCATTGGAACTCGAACCTTTAGACATCCTGGTCAGAGATACTGCATCGATCCATACGAATTTCAGGTGGAAAAGATGGATTTTCTGGCAGCAATTTTTTCTGGGAGTTCTCCGGTTTTCCCTGAATCTCTTTTCCACATTTCTTATCATTATTCATAATAACCTATTCGTCCAAATCATTCATTGTTGCTAGGTATGGTCAGAAGCATTAGGAGCTGATGTCATAAGAAAGAATCTAACAAAGAAACCTCGGTTTAAATATTTATTAAGGTATTGAGGTGACGAACATAGAGGTTTTGAGTCGATAGCTCTGACTGCTAGGTTGTATTCACGTGGCTACATTTTGTTCTCAAGCTGTTGAAAATGACGACTCACTGGGACTGGTGAAACTTTGAATAATGAGAGATTATGGAAGTAGAACAAATGGTAAAACGAGCCGTGCAAAGAGGAAAAGTTAACGACCTCATCAAAACCTGCCACAAGACTCATTTCACTCAGTGAAGATTTGACTTGGAGAAGATGCAATTGTGACGTACATACCTAAAGCATGAGGACACGTTCTACATTTCCTCCATTATTTTTCGGGTTATTCGCAGAGATGTGTCTTCGAAACATTTCTTCGCATTGGTCTGAACAGTAATTGAAAATTTTATATTTGGTTAGTGATTGTGGATTTTACAATAGAGGTGAGATTAATACATCTACTTTGTTCCATTTACATATTTTTTTCAGTTTCTACAACACATTGCTTTTAACTCTTTGTTTATATAATATAATATATACTCGTAATTAACTTATCAATGCGGTGAAACCGGTCCGCGATATGTAGTTCACAAAATCTGAATGTACATTACGTTGAATTTAACAATTAATAATTTGCCTAGCTATACCTGTGTGAGCAAGTTTCAGAACACTCAAAGTGGTTATCAAAAACACGTGAAATCGTATAGAAATATTGTAACTATAATTTACGCCAGACAAGTATATATAAATTAAGAAAATTTTTAAACACATTTTTAAATAGCTTACATTATATTTTTTTACTTATATTGACTCAGTAAAGAGCTCCATGATGTATGGAAACTAAAGAGTTTATTTATGTATTGAGACTCTGGGATACGTAACCTAATACATAAACTTAAGTTGAATTATGAATACAGGTAGCAAAGGGCTTTTTTGCACAAATAATTAGAAAATACTCGTCAGTACTGAAAATTATTTGCGAAGGCAAATCAGGTACACATTTGGACTATTATCCCTTATGCCCTTCGTGAAGAAATTGGCTGACTGCCGTGTGAACAAGGAGGATTATTTAAGGAATAATCCTTCATTCCCACCGGGCTCAAGAAAACTTGCACAAATAGAGAAGCTACATTTATGTTCAGAAGCAAAACAAAGATCCTCAAAGACAAATCATTTGAGCAAAAACCACATCTCAGCATTTGCTCAAAGGATCAGGGATACTAGATGAAAAAACTGACCGAGATGGGATTTTATTCTGACTCAACTCTCGTGTTTAAAACTAAAACGTCTGACAGATTGCTAATTATTCTTTGGAAAACCTTATATTTTGCGTACACGCAAGTTTCCGTAGAAGGTTGAAAACACATTTAATGCAAACATACCCACCTCTATTAATTGCATTTTCTCAAAAGTTTAATCTTGTAAGCTGAATGATTGGGTGACCGAAATTGTAAGTCCTTTGCCAGGACCAGAAGCTCATCGAACGATTTCAATATTTAAAGCTTTCGCGAAGATATTCATACATTTTCATTTCAACAGATACTTATGGATTTTAATGTAGGTAGCTTGGGAAGTTCCTCTTTTTTGCCTTACTTCGTTGGTGTCCGGTGACAAAGAAAAAGTTACGTATTTTCCTTCCAATGTCCTACATATTTATACATTTCTTCGAAGACCTCACATGGCAACGCACACAATGAAATGGAAATATTTACCTATGTATTTTTCATAGACTTCTATAGCAGTACCTTAACACACCCGAGCCCACCCGGAATTTCCTCCTGGAATTCTCTTAGCTATTAACATCCCTGGACACGTGAGAGTTGCCATGTGGCTTCATTGTAGTAACGACAAAGAAGTCGTAAATGGCCAACAACCTTAGTTCCTCCATTTTCATTACCAGCAGAAATACTAGAGTTCTGTTTCAATACGTTCTCGTGCTTCAGGGTCTCGTCAGTTTTCTCTTTATCTCAATATATGAGCCAACAATGAATGCCCGATCGACTAGTTATGATCAAAACAGGTAGCGATCATTTGTTCAACGTATTGATGCATCAGGTTCATACTTCGATATTACGACTATGTATTGGTCAATTTATTCGAAATTACTAGTGATTTATTAGCAGTTACTTCAGACAGCTTCACTCTAGGTGATAAAGCACGTAGTTATTGCAGGAAAACCGAACAATATTTGCTCAATCAGCTCATTTGCTTTGATATGTCAATATGATATTTTTTATTGGCGTAAAATATTACTTTATATTCGAACAAAGTCAGGGTTACAATTTCATAAAAATAAATTTTCTACTTCACTCATTATTCTTACAATCAAAATGTTATTAATGAATTTCGTAAACAATTCTGTTACATAGTTCAGAGGCCAGTAGTTCCAACATTAGTTTTATAAATTTATACATAGTTTTATAAATATTATCTCTTCTTTCACGTACAATTATTTCTATTAACACCGGAAAAACAGTAGTGTTAACATTGACGTACGTACGGAATCTAAACATCGCTATAGAATCTTGCCAGTGTCTTCCGTGAAGGGAGCAACACGGTAGCCGGCGGCCATAAAATTTTATGTCTTCACGAACAGGCAGCTTCGGGGGTCCTCAGTCCTCCCCGATCTGGAGAGCAGCGCGGCACCGGAGGGACGAGGGGACGCTGACGACCGCCCCTCAGTTACGAGTCACTCCACCTCCCGCGCGTCCGCCGCCGGTATATCTCCTTTTTTACGGCCGCGGCGTCGCCGAATCGGTGGCGCTGACGGGGAAGTCAGGCCGAAGTCGTCGTCGCGGCGATAAACCTGACAGATATGGGAAACAGAACTAATCGCTTCATCTGGAGAGCGCGGGCTGCCGTCAACGCCTGCGCAACAAACGCGGGCCGCAGGCGCGGGCGGGGGGAGGACGAGGGAGCGGCGGGCCCAGCGGGGCGGAGGGGGCGAGCGGGGGTGGCGTGACAGTGGTCGCGCAGTGAAAGTACCGGTGGGAGGGAGGGGGTGTAGCCCGGCGCGGCGGCGACGGGGGAGGGCGGCGTTGGGGGTCATAAAGCATCGGAAGTGCCCGAGGAGGTCGTAAGGCCGACACTTGGCGCGGCAGGGGTGCGGGCGGCGGGGCGCAGGTGGGCGCGGGCGCCGGCTCGGTCCCGGGTGGCGGGGACCCAGGGTTCCGGCGGGCCCTTTGAAGCGAATGCCGAGCCGGCCGGCGCACTCGCTGTATTAGAGGCCGTCCGGCCAGGCGATAATGTACTTCGCCCGCTTGATATACTCTCGCTTGCGCGGCGCCGTTTGCCACCAGGAAACTTGTAGGGGTGAGCTTACTAAATATGCTTCGCGCTGGAGTATGATTTAGAAGGTCTGCCGAACTTTTCTTTTACGGCTGTTGTAAATCACAGTGTATACAAAGAGGGTAGAGACTCAACTTGCTCATGTTGGGTAGGTAATTCGTAACTTACACTTAGAAGATTCATAGAATTCCAGTGAGATCAGTAGATAGAACTAGTAAGACTTATAAAATGTACTACATCGGCATATATTATACGAAATAGTGCAAGGGTATGCACTGGCATACCCAGAGTTGAAAAATAAGAAAACGTTAAAATATGCAGAAGAACTACAAACTTCCTTTCCGAGTCCTGAATTGTCCTAATAAGCTAACAAGCCCCTACATCATTGGTTTATCGATTTTGGGCAAAATATAATTACTTGTGTACACCTCGGTGGAAGAGGCAAAAACAAGTTATTGTATCCATTTACGATCAACTCTATTTAATCCAATCGCTCCCCGAAATATCCAAATAAATGATATTTCTTCAGTGTTACCAATGTTTTAACAGCCTTTAAGTAGGATTGTAAAATTATGTAATACCAAAAATTCAAGATTTCATTGACGTTTTCTTCCATGAATCATTGTCGTATATTTGATAATAAGAGAATACAATAAACAATATATATTTATCAAATGAGAAATTAAAAAAGGTTTTTAACATCACACTTGCAGATTTTAGCATATCATTTAGCAAATTAGAATGTAATATTTTTTATAGTAAAGCAACTGAATGTCGCCGTATCTGCCAAACCTCACATACAGCGAAAAGAATAATTATTCAATGATTACAATGCATGAGAGATGCAGAGACATTTTCACGAGACACATATACGTTATTAAAAATGTTTATTTTCAATTTTTGCCGCGACAGTGAGCTGGAACTTCGCCTTAAACATTTTCAAACTAATTATTCTGCAGAAAAAGAAAAAAGAAAAAAATTCCGAACAGAGGAATACACCACCTATTCACTTGAGAACCTTTTAATTTTTTTAAAACTATTTTAACTTTATTAACCTATTTTAATTTAGTGTATGAGTGTTGGCTGTCTTATCCAAGTTTAGAACATGTTTAATTTAGATCAACCTTGCTAAGATATTAGTTTTATTAACTGTTTTATATTTTAGTAATCCTCATGATGTAACGAACATAGTTACAAAACGTTGTAAATTCTTTTCTTAAATAAATGATGGTCGAAAAATAGAGGATGTACATTTTATTCAATAAAATCAGACGATTTTCTTGGTTTATTTGTATTTTTAATTATCTTACAAGGAATTGGTGTGTGGTGGTCGAAAAGCAAATGTGAGTTTAAAAAGTTCCAAGTTTGTTACCAATGACCAGGTTATTCAACCGTTTTAAAAATGAGCGGGTGTCAATTTTCTTTCAAATATTCCAACTAAAACGCTTCAAACAGAAAATGAAGGAAAACATGAAATTCTCCATGACTCACGTGGCCCTATTTATGCAGAAGCGAGGCCTTGTAAAGTGAAAGCCTTTAAAGTCAGATGTTCTACACGAGGTATTTCACGTAAGTTCTCCAGTATGCGTATGGCCTACATATGTTTTCTTGGGACTGCTTATACGATGAAAACATATTGTGCTTATGTTTTATTTGATGTGCAATTTCCAATAATTGTAATGACTGATTCAAATAGATATGCATGAATGAATAGAAATAAAGGAAATGGCTTTCACTTCTCCAATAAACTAGGTAACTAATTTAAAATATAAATAATTAAAAGTAGAATTTTTAAGGAACTAAGTAATACTTACTTAATCTAATTATATTATTTTTTTAAATGTTTATAAAATACACTTAAACATCTCTAGACATAATGCACTAGAATAAAACTGTTCAGGACATTTAACTTATAACTTCTGTTGTATATGTAATTATTCCAGAGGACTATATGAAACAGATTTAAGACTAAAAATCTTAAAGTTCATGATTATCAGAGAAGGGGAACATTGGGCAACCCGCAAGACACGATACGCTGGGAAGACAAAAAAACAACAAAAACAATACAAAAAACACACACAATATCATCGACCATAAATCTGAAACTATGCGTCCCCGACTCTTAAAACCAGGACATTCGTGTACCAGAAGGGACATGCGTTATTCTTCTTATACCATAATCTATAAAATGATACCTTGTTCTGTTGTACTTTTAGAGGAAACCTCCACAGGGACATCGATAAGTAACCCTCGAATTTGCTACAAATAGTATTTTACTTAAATTGACATAATGAAGGGTGCTTGTTGCGTGAATCAAAGAAAGAGAAATACTAAGGAAAATTACTGAAACGAGAACATACTTCGTCATAGGTTTGAATGCTAATGCTCAACAAGTTTCTAATATAATTTTATTAGTGTACTCGTATTTCTTTCATCCATATTACTTGAAACTGTGTTTATATATGCGCGATGAGATATACCTAGATCATGAGCATGTCAGGAAGCTTAAAATACTTCGGGGTAAAAATAGTTTTCAATCTACGAGGCGTTGTGATTCATGGAGTACCTTACATATTTTTTTCATGTGTGCTGGTATTTATTTACTTTATATCGTAAAATTTAAGATATCCTATGAACTCGTCTCGCCATTTCCTCAACATATTTCATCGTTCTTTCCATCATCCACTTTCAATTTTTTATCACTTCATTTATTGTAACAAAGTCGTCCAGTATCACTATAACGTCAGTGGTCTAAATGCTCGCATCTGATTGGAAACAGATGCTGGTGACCTAACTCAACGAGATCTCCCCCTCTCCCCCTCTCTCTCTCAAGCCGCTCACACAGGCCACAACTGAATGGATACGCTTCGAAAGATTATGGATGGCTATATGAAAAAAAGCCCACCACGCCAAAACACCCGGTAAACCACTATATCTAAGCCGGACTAGAAATCGCGACCTATCGAAGCAAAGTCGCCTATGCAGGCCTACCTGAGCAATCCCAGCCGGTCGACCATTTGGGCGCCATCCGCCCCCTGCATAATCTCTTGCGCGATGCTGCAGCGTCGTTCACCGCGAAGTTCTTGGGCCAAATTCCGATGGTGGCGAATTTGTGACAGTAGCTTGTTCGCTTGATCAGTCTCCTCCATACGAGGAGAAATCTCGCGGCCACCTGGTCTCATATGTAGTGTTCGTGGGTTCTCCGCTCACTAACATGCGAATACTGTGGTAGTTCCGTAAGAAACGGAAAAGAGAGTGCATGCATTCTTTCCTTTCACAACCTTGTTCCCTAACATAGACATTTACATGTATTACACTATCACATGTTGGGAAACCAATTAGAATATTACAGCTTATCTCAGTTACGGGAATGCCTTGCTGAGGGAGGTAACCTAAGGGAATAACTCCGGCAAGCCAGCAGTAGTTGAGCGCCCGATCTCACTGTCCAGCGGGAGAGGGACATCACCACCTTCTGACTATAACAAGTACTACACTCACGGGACCATTCACCAAACTATTTGACGCGGCCAGACACACACATCCGCATGTCAACATGGCCAGTGGATGGCTTGCGGCGGGCCACGAACGGCGGAGGGCCGCGGAGCCGGGCCGGCCGCCGGGTGAGGCGCGACAGCGCGGGACGCCGAGGCGCGGCGGCGCGGGCCCCGCTGATTAGGAAATTTCGGCGGCCGCCAGATGAAAGGAGGCCGCGCGCTGCGCCAAGCCATAAAACAAACACGGCGGCCGTGGCGCGGGCGCCGGCGCCGGCGATGGCGGTCATTAGCCGTACTAAACCGGGCGGGGGGTGGGCGGGGGGTGGGCGGGGGGGGCGAGGGGCGGCGCTGGGGGCCGCGGAGGGCTGGGGGCGGCCAGCGGCCGTGAGCGACGGCGGGCGCCGGAGGCGGGCCGGACTGTGCCTCCTCCAGCCGCTGGCGCCGGCGCCCGGTCCACCCCCGGACGCCGACGAGGGCCCGTTTCGCGAGGGCGGTGCCTTCGCGGACTTCCCAAAAGCGCCCGGGGGCGGGGGATGTCTGCCTTGGTCGGAGGTGTAATGTGAAGATATTCGCTTCAGCCTTTTCTCAGTGCTATGGTGGTGGTAGCGCCGAAAACGTGTCAGACATCTATTTCTCTTTCGGCCTCGTACTTGTTTCTAGGCAGTAGAATATTCAATACCTCTATGTGTTTACTGTCTATAAGTGAATAATCTGGCTGTCCCATCACGCGTCCTTCAGACTTCATGATGGAATGAATAAACGAACAAATTTTGAAATAATCTTTATTATTTCAGTTCCTAAAACGTATTTCGTACTATAGCTCATTGTCATAACTAGAATAGATGCAGGATTTGATGGATAAGTAATTATATTTTTTTATACGAACGATGTTAGGGCATTGGAAGAAAGAGAGGCAGGAGAAATGGGGGAACAGCAAAACTTCCTGCCGCAAACTCGCTTTGCCAGCAGTGAAAGACCAGCCAACTGACCACTACATCAAGGGTAGTTCAGGCGACTTGGACAGGTGCGATGCACAAGAATTAAACTTGGAAGTGTAAAAAGGGGCTTAATAGAATGTGTGTTTGACTGTGATCGTTTTGACTGAGGCGTTGCGCGGCAAGTAATTGTGAATAGTATTGTGTGGTGGACCCAGTGGTGGAAGACGAACTATCTGACTGCTCCATTGCGCATTGTTCAGCTCACTTGAACAGGAAAGATGCAGAAGAATTAGAATTGAAAATATGAGAAAGGGGTTATATGTAATCGGTAATGGGTGATATGTTTCACTGAGGTGGTTCGGCAAGCGATGGTGTATAGTACTGTGTGGCGGACCCAGTACTGTAAGACGAACCACCTGACCGAGGTTAGTCCAGTTGATTTGGACAGGTGAGACGCACAGGAATTGAAATTGGAAATGTGAAAAGGAGTTAAGTTGATTCGGTGAGGGATGATGGTTTCGGCTGTGGTAGCAAGCGATGGCGAATAGTATTGTGTGGCGGCGTCGGTGGAGGGTGGTGCCGGGGGCGGGAAGACTCTCCAGCCAGCCCCGGCGCCCGCTCGTTGAGTGGCGAGAGAAGTTGCCCCTTTTCGGATTTCCCACGAGAAGCCGGAGCTGGTGCAGGGGGTTGCTTGTGCCGGGGATCCCGACTTGGTTGTGCCTTGCAGGATACATCGGGAAGGGCGTTTGCAGGGTCGGCCATGAGCTAAGAGGATGATGGATATTGCAGGGAAGGTGATTCAGAAATGGAGAGTCGGGATGGGATTTTCTATTTAGAATTTGTTAGTTATTCGAACAACCACCGCCACGAACTTAAAATACATGTGGAAAAAAACAAGTTGGGAAAAACTAGTTTTTTGAGTGTTGTGAGAGATGAACACGTCAGTTTCCGGTTTACTGGTTCACTTTTTTGATTTCTACGTTACTGTGTCAACAAAAGGTGTATATTGTTTCAGGCATGCTGTTATAATTTGGAAGAAATTTGTCGATGTGAAGACCCATTTTTCATTTACCACAGGCTAAGTAAGAGAACTCAAACACAGGGTGCAGTGATAAAGGTATCCCGAACCGGCCATTTACGTCTGTGCACCTAGGTTCCAATCCAGGTCGATCCTTAAGACATTTTTGTTGGAAAAGCTTGCTTGTGGTAGGTTTTCTCAGAGTTCTTCTACGTATCCTGCATAGCATTCTACAATTACAGCATTATTCGAATCATAAATTGCAATCACCAGTTCATTGAAATCATTCCTTCATTTCATGCTTATTTTAGGAACTTACGTCGTAATAAAGATATATACAAATGACAAGCATTTCTAGCCTTGTAGCCATAAATGGAAAGCTAGCACTAGCTAGCTCCTGCGTAAGGGGTAGAATAAACCATGCACCGAGGCGACTTTCTGGTGCGAAGTGTGGATGTGACTTGTTTGGATGAATCATGCTAACTTCTTAATCCTTTATTTACTCCTGGCAACACATTTGATTTTTTTCTGCTACAGTAAGAAAGTGACTGCCATTTAAAATATTGTGTATAACTAAATTCGAAAAGACCACAAAGTGGTCACACATGGTCTGATTGTCTCGTCATCTAAGTCTTCTTCTTCTTCTTCTCCCTCAAGCATTAGACCGGTTGGTCCGTTGCGCATCCTTGATCTAACCATCTTCTCCTGGGTCTACCAACGCTTCTTCTTCCTTTAGGGATGTACTGAAGCACTTGCTTTGGAATACGGTCGTCTTCCATTCTTTCGAGGTGTTTCGAGGTGTTTGTTCTCTGTATTCCTTAATTTTTTCGTTTAAGTTGTAAATTCCTATATTTTTCCGGATGGTCTCGTTTTTTAATCTGTCCATTCTTGTTACTCCCAGGACTGATATTAAAAATCTCATCTCGGCTGCTTGAAGTCTACTGTGTGTTCTGGAGTTCATAGTCCAGTTTTCGCTTCCGTAAAGTCCGCAAGGCACTGCCATAACTTTATAAAACTTTAGCATTGTGTCTTTACGGACCTTTCCTTTGAGCGCTCTTTTGATGGTGCCACACATCATATTGAATCTTTCTATCTTCCTTACAATATCAACTTCGCCGAGATATGATACGTCACATCCTAGAAATCTAAAGGTATTAACCTGTTCAATAATTTTGTTTTCTAATACGAATTTACATCTTAAAGGTTGTGAGCCTTGGAATGCTATGGATTTGGTTTTATTTGTAGATATACTTAGATTATATTGCTTTGTTATTTTATATAATTCATATAGTGCCCTTTGCAGATTATCTTCTTTATCTGCAACTAAAATCTGGTCGTCAGCAAACATAAAAGTTTTAATAAAATTTGTTCCTTTAAAATTGTCTTCTATATTAAGTTTCATGATCTGTTGTTTCCATTCTCTCACAGCATTGTCTAGATATAGATTAAAAAGTATAGGTGAAATACAACACCCTTGTCTGACCCCTTTATTAATATTTCCTTGGGCAATAATTCCAGATTTTAGTTTTATGTTTATCTGTGTTCCTAGGTATATATTTCTTATAACTTCGATCAAGTGCAATGGTATTCCTCCGCCTGGGTCTGCTTGCAGGCACTGCCGGTCTCAAGCCCGGATAAAGGAGGAGGGTCTTTTCACTAGTATGGCAATGCTTCCACTTACTTTTGCCATACTTCTTTTAACTGTCCTATTTTGGTCGCTCTCGACCCCTTGTGTTTTTCGACCCCGATGCTATTAGGTTGCGAGGGCTAGGGAGTCTTTCCTTTCTGATCTTCTACTTTCTGTAAACTACTAATCTTTTTCTATCTTCTTATAGATCCTGTTCTTATACTTCTTAATGGGGGGACAGACCTCAGAGCTGAAGTGAAAGCAATCTGTCTAGGGAGAAAACCTTATACAAATCCTGCGAGTTTGGGAGCAGTGAGGTGGCAGCCCCACTACCAAACTTTCCCTGCGCAGCGTTCGTAGCGCGGCCAGGGGAGATTCTTATTACTGGCTCACTCATTGATTGTCATCTAAGTCATAAAATATTATAAATGCTGAATTTTACTCTACCTGGTAGCATTAGTTAGGACTTACCATTCAAGACGTTTAGCTTGGCTTTTCGTTTTGTAAATGGTATGTAAGCTTTTCTGCGTACTGTCCAATAATAATAAGCTACTGTGAATGTATCTCAGATTCCCTAGAATCCCTTTCAAACAAACACTGGACTATGTTGAATAAAGCGCTCACAATATTTACCACAAGCGGACCATAATTTTCCGAAAATATAACCAAATTAGTGATAAAATATTTTTCGCCTGTATTTTGAAAATAAGACAGATGAAATAATTTTTAATGCACTATTAGTAATCAAGATCACAAAATTAATTACAAATATATTTCGCCTGTATTACAAAAATATTTTTCGCCTGTATTTTGAAAATAAGACAGATGAAATAATTTTTAATGCACTATTAGTAATCAAGATCACAAAATTAATTACAAATCATGTATTTCATGACTGAAACAATTTGGCTGATGGTTAATAATATTTATCTGAAAATATTATTTATTAATATTACATTTATATCAAAATATATTTCGCATATTTACCTCAAAAATTGTTTTTCGAGTAGTGTGAGTATTGTTGACAGAACCGCTGATGTTTGATGGCCAACAGTGAACAGTGCGACCAAAGACAACGCTGAGAAGTGGTGGCATTAGGCACCGGGGGGGGGGGGAGGCGACTAAAGAGTCGGGGCGGAACGACTGTCCAGTCGACGCTGCCTCCCTTCCACCCCGGACACTCCGGAGCGGCGATTTCGCAAAGGAGACTGTGTCTGGCGGCCTCTTCCCTAGATTGCCCACGAGAGGCTGGCTTTGGGAGTTCCTTTTTTGCCCCAGTCGGGGGTAAGAGAATGGCTGCTCAGAGCAGGTCGTTTTAAGAACAAACATTTAGGTTCTCCTGTATATCAGAGAAAGTGTGAATAGATTTCGCCTGCTGATTTGGAAATCTTTGGTGTAGAACTTCCCAGCTTGATCGGAAGTTTTCTCCCGTTTCCCTTGATCCGTTGACCAAGTGCTGAAAGGGTCCCTTTTTTCTTATGGACATAAATATAGCTTCACTATGCGTACGTTTTGTTGAGCTCTTTTGCTTGTTGAGGGAGTAGGTAGTTTTTTAAGAATTCTATAGAATCAAATCTGTACTTCGTTTAATAATACAAACCTGTTTTCTGTTACTCGGGAGTAAACATTTCGAGTTTTCAAATGTAGCCAACCACTCTTTTTGGTACCTTTATTTATAATTCAACTACATACAGTAAAACAGTGGGGTTCAAGTGTGTGAAGCTCAAGAAAATGTGCGCATATTGTATTTCTCCCTTATACGTCAGGATATTTCTTTACTGTTTCTAGACGATAAATAAAAAAAAATTGCGAGAAGTAAAACAATGTTTCGAAATTTTGTAATAAGCTACATGACAAAAATCGATTTTCAGAAGTATTTCATTGTGAAGTTACAAAGTTTATACGCTTAAAATTATGAAATATATTTACTGTGTCTGATAAATATAGTGTGTGAAAATATAATTTATTTTGTCAAAGAATATGTTTTACATCTCCACAATATTTCTAGAACATTTTGTGACGGGGGAGCTCACAGTTTGTTCCAAAGATTTTTGCACACGAACTACGTGTGGCAACATTTTTATCTTAATGTTTCTGATCTACTCACAGTTAGTTATTTCTTTCTTTAACACAGCATTTAAAGTATTCCAGTAGTAGGTCCTGATCTTTTTCTCTCATCACCATTGGTGCTAGATTTCACAGGATGACACCGACTGTTTCTGATGTTCAAATTTGACAATGCTTTATTTAGAAGAGTAGTCACTGTGACGTTGAAAGCAGCCAAAGAGGTGAGAAATATGTGGCAGGAGTCAACAGGTGAACACAGGAGACGATGAAGAACAGACAGTTGCATATTCACTGTGATGAGAACAAGCCACACTCCATACTCTAAGACCTCCAGAAACAAAAAAAATCCACACGTTCGACTTTTTCACGAAACTTTTTCATTGTTTATCACGTGAAACTTCTGTCAATATATTTTAATAAATCCTACCGTGTAAACCAAAACCAAATTATTTATTTTGAATTCACTAACATTTCATTTTCACCTACTCACCTCAACGAGCATTTTGCTTTATTGCCTATTGTCACAGTAATGGCACTCAGAGGGATGGCACAACGATGGCAGACGGAGGCGGCGGATGAATTTGTAAAGAGGAGTGAGATAATTAAAATTGTGTAAGTGACTGAACAGAAGATGCCGAATGCGAATCTACAAATAGATAATTTACCACAGTGGTAAGAAAATTGTGTTGTAACTCGATTTTTTTGTTGTCTGCAGATTTGTATTACGTATCTTTCATTTAATATTGAGAGTTGGTACAGATATTTTCTCAAGACAAATAAAACGTGCGTGGGCTGCGAGGTAATAAATATAAGGTCCTTAAATTAAAAAAAAGATCTTTATTGTGTTAACAATACATGATAGTGGCTATTTCCGGAGAAACTTACGTCCAATATACGAAATCATGCATTTGACCCGTAATAAAATTAGATCGAAGTGTCTAAAATTTTCAACGTTGTAAAGAATTCTGTGTATCACTTTCCTGATTAAATATCTGGCAGTATTAAATTCCCTCTTAAATTAAGATTTCGAATTAATATACATTTTAAAACAAATAGTGTCTCGAAACAAAAATCCTTCCACAATACACTGCAAAATTACGTTAATCAAGTAGTGAAATACAGAACCTTACTATTTTTCATTTAGCGAATGCATGACCGCAGACCTGCGTTGTAACTCCGGCAATTTTAATCCCAGCCAATTCAATTCACCGGGAGCAAATTAGAGCTGTAGAAGGTGACGGTGTCTGCCTGCTCATGGAGCCGAGGCCGTGCCGGCGACGGGGCGGAGGCGGCGGGGGCGGCGGGGGTTGTGGGGGCGGCGGGGGCGGGGGCGGCAGCGCGCCGTTTAACCGAGGTCGCGACCCGTGCGGCCCCAAACACGCCGTTTGCCGCATCATTAATCTCCGGCCAGACCGCTCCCGGGCTTGCGAGTCGGGCCCCGCCCCGGAGTGGGTGGGTCGCTGCCGCTTGGTCGCGGGCCCGCTCTCGAGAAAGGACGCGGGCGCTGTGTTTACCTTATCGCCCGCCCTCAGCACGCGAGGGGATTGCCTTCTGATTTGCACCGCGAGAAGGGAGGCCAGTCTTCTGTCAATTAACGAAAATGTACGTACGGACTGAAATGCAAATTATATATTCCTATAGCATTTGATAGAAAGTAAGCACAGTACAATCACTCAGCTTGTCACTCTTTGTTTTGAACAGTCCAAAAATGTAGCGCCTTTCCAATTATCTTTTCAACATGGAAGGGTTACATACGATTAAAATACATACAATACAAATAGATATGCAACTAAAATAGTTTTCTATGAGAAATCATACGATATATATTTAAATTTGTCATATTTTTGTTTATTAACAAAAGTATTTTTTATTCTATTTACCCAAACAAAATTAGTGCAGTTCACAGTCTTCCTGCACATAATTCTGTGCCTGATGAAAGTGGTCTGCTGCTCTTTTTCAAAAGGGGCAACCAAGAAAAGCTTTGACGGCCGCATTTATTTTATATCTTTCCAGCGCACTCAAATAATTTCACCTAATTTTTTTAAATGAGTCTTCAGATGAAAATAATGTGTACATTAATAAAAATGCACTTAAGAATATTAATCAAGTGTGAAAATTTCATATCTGCCTAACTAATTGCGTAAATTTTCATTAATGTTCTTTGGTTTACAGAATTTACTGATTGTTTTGTATGGGTGTTGATTGATTGTTTTGTATGTTTTGTGTGCTGTATTTAAAATCATAATAAATCGAGCTCGAAAATATAATTCCACTAGCGGTCCCAGCAAAAATACTGCTTGATAAAATTGCAAAAAATGTGTTTTGTGAAACAGAACACCCACACAACTCAAGAACAACAAACAAATTATTCTTAAATATATAGTAAGGCAAAAAAATAAATTTGTTTACAGAAACCATCTCAAAGAACACTGTAATAACAGACTGTAGTAGGAGTATACACAGAACACTTCCTTACATTCTAAGAATATCAAAAAAAGATGTTCTATAACGAAACTCGTGAATAAGAAATACTTTTTAAATGAAAGAGAATCTTGCTGTCGCATGACGTCGACTGTTTACCTTATCGCCCGCCCTCAGCTCTGCTTGCGGGAATGTAGTCGGCGCGTGGAATAACATAATGAAATAATTGCTATAGTCAAAATCTAATCCGTTTCATTGCTTGTTATATTTTTTCCGAGTTACCGGGCCTTTAGTACCTAATTAAACAATAGACACATCTCTCATGGCTGGAGGTTGCGTACTTTTCTTTGAATTTCTGCGCGCATTGAAATTTAGTAATATAGTTTTTTGTGAAACAGGCAATATAGTTTTTTGTGACGCGGCATCAGTTTTTCAAAGGTAAGCTGTCGAGAGCACAGTACGTATGTAATGTTATGCATTAACACGCGTCAGAGACATGATTGATAAACGATCTACTAACTCATCGATACTTCTCTTGTACAGTTAAAACATGAAAGATTTATTTTGCAAAATACGAAAAATTATGAGCTTGTAAATGCAATAACATTCGATAATTAATAGTGAAATAGCAGTTCAATGCCGTATTTGGAAGATGGAATTATTTTACATATTTTTATTTGTATACACTGTACTTTTCAAACTAATAGTGTATGTGAATATTTACTATTAATCTTATTTATGACTGTAAAACAGTCAGAACAGATGCTTGTGAACCAATTGTAGTGTAGTTTAACACTATGTGTATCCAAGTACGTAAATTCAGTAACAATATTATATGTTTTTTATATCGTTGGAGATTCTAAAATCTCCTTACAAAGTGTGATTATTTATTATATGTATTCTGACGATTTCTTTACATTACAGCATTATAATGCCAGAAAAATGCAGTCTATTTGGATTTAAATTTTCTCTTATGCTCTATCTCAGAAATACTGAATTGACAAATTTAAGCATTATCTCGACAACAAAAACAACTTTTTCGATGAAGAAGAATCCCTTTAAACAATTAACGGCTTCTTCAAACGAACGTAATATATCCTGTGCATATGGTAAGTTGTGAAATAATAATATTAATGGACTGAACTTCAAAGTTCAGATTATTGTTGATATTTTAAAGTTGTCGGGGGATGAGAAGGTATTATTTCACAAAACAAACAAATTTATAATATTATCTTTTGTACGCCCATTATTTTGAACAAAACATAGTGTATACAAATATAACGTTTTTTTGAATCTTTGGGATGCTGCATCTGAATTCAGTTCTTCCGATTCCTAATATAAATTATCAATTTGCAATGAATTAGATTTATCATTACATTATTTTAAAGGCAATTATAAAATGATAATTGCAATTTATAAGTTTATTTGTTTAGAGCAAAGATACTTGTTTCGGGATAGACAGGAGGGAAGAGAAATAACAATAAAGATCCTGGTCACTACGGTCGATTGTATTGCAGGATAAATAAGAAATACTAACTGGGTGGGGCGAATAAACAGCAGATCATAAAAATCGTATCACTCTCAGTCCATAAAGAGCCCGAACCCATCATCATAAGCACAAGTAGAGACCCTGTGCACGGAATAAATTTCCACATTAATTAAATAAGCAGCTGAAGAAGCCTAGCCACAGAAAAACCAACGGAACCACATCCTCAAATACGCCATTTTGTTAAGTAGTTATGACAACGCTAACACTACCAGAAGGCGCGTGTGAAAGCCTAAGGGGACGATGCCAGAACCAGCTTCGGGCCCGTGCTCTCGGCTCCAGCAAGCTGTCTGGGTGCGTCGAAGGCGGCGGCGGCGGCGCAGGCGGCGGGCGGCGATGGTGGCGCCAGGGGGGCGTGGCGGCGGCGGCGAACAAAAGAGGATCGGACCACGTTTGTTCTCCTTTTGCCCCTGGCCTCGCCGCCGCCGCCTCCCGCACCGCCCCCGTCGCCGCCGCTGCCGCCGTGAAGAACTCGAAAGGCCCACGGGACTGACGGTTACCTGTGTATCTTTTGTGCTAAACGCCGAAGAGAAGAAGAAAAAACTAGAAACAAAATGTAATTTCTGACCTGGAGGGTGGGAGCCCCGGGCCGGGAGAAAGGTAACGGGGGTTAAATACCGGGGATCTTCGGCAAAAACAAAGATGCCCCGCGGTGAAAAGCGAGCGTCCCGCGGTAGCGGTCAGTTCTCGTTGAGCCCAAGGCGAGGACGAAGACACCTTCCGTTGCGGAATCGTTTCCAGCCGCAGCAGTTCCCTTCAGAACAATGCAATCGATTCTAGGGGACATTTCGAAGGACTCTCGTAGCTTTAAAATCTGAATGACAACCAATGCCATGAGTCTGCAGTGGCAACTTGAGGGCTGATATCGAGCAAGAGTACTATTCTAAATACAACGGTTACAAGAGTTTTCCATAAATTACATTATCACATGCGTTTCTTTCTTTATATTACAGTTATTACGTTTCTTTATAATACAATGACGAATACTTAACGACCAGACGGTGCAGAGTTCCATTACTAGAGCTTTATTTCATTGATATTAGACTGTTAGTTATGTTAATAGGCTTTTAGATTATAGAACTGGACGAATAATGAGCAAATCCCAAATAAATATGCCTCTTATTAATTTTAAAATTTGACCATCCTCTTGCCTCTTGATTTACGAATCAGCGCTTTGTGACAAAAATGCGTTACTCAAAAGCGGGAAAATATTTTCAGTGAATACAAATGTCTATAAACATACATGTGAATGCAACACTCGACGTAGAAATCATATTTATCAGGTGTCAGCATGAATATCAGTACGAACTAGTGATGCTAAAATAGCACGTACTTCACACCAAATTACGCAAAAAGTACTCAAATATTCGAAAATTTGTACATGACCTTATTTCAAAATCAATCTTTAAGGAACCCATTTTATTACGGACAAAATCTTAATTTCGTAACTGCAGTTGTAGGATGACGCCAAAAAAAATTTCAGTTTTGACAATTTTCGAAATATCACTTTTCAGCGAACATGAGACGTGCAGCATTCTCTTAAACGTTATTCACACTCTCTAAGAACAGAACAAAATTCAATCAAAAATGATGGAGCTATTTTTTTGAAAATTTTTAAAATGTCCCAGAGATTTTATGTAAAGTGACTCCCAGAATTAAAATATCGGTTTCAAATTCAAGGGACCGCCACATTAACCAGATCGATTGGAGGTCAAATTCGAAAAAAATCGGCTAAACTGTTTAGCCGCTATCGTTGTTCACCGTCGTATGGGCGAACGGACGGACATACACGTTTCGCCGTCATTCCATTTTTCGGTGTCAAGAATCCTCAAAACATGGATTCTGGTTACACCACTTTTTCTATATTTAGCAACTGGATTTATCCACTTTTTCGTAACCAGTGCTCTGTAATGATAGTTTTCTTCAAAAAACCGCCGTTATTCCGCACAGCATTACGTAACTTTTTTCTACTTCGCAGCGAGAAAGTAAAAATGTGCGTACAATATATTTACATTATTCTACAACACGTTGCTTAAAGACATTAAACGATTAAAACGGACGCACAAATTTTAGTGACAAATAAAATATTTTCTGTTCCATAATTGTTTCTATTCTATTAGATTTTAAAAATAATAAAAAGGGCCCGGATAATTGTGCAATAACACATTTTCCAAACTTAACTCTGTCATGTCGAATCAACGATATCTTCACGTTTCATATCTGTTAGTGCCAGAAAACGACGTTTTAGTACATATTTTACCCAAAAGAACATATTTTTACATACTACTGAATGTTTCCATTTTTTTGCAATTTTTTTATTTAATTCTTCATTTTTCTGTATGTTTTTTGTAAGGAATCTCTCAGACATACATTTCAGCTTTGTCAAACATTTTTTCTGTAGCCTCGTCTCCAAAATGCCGCTATCACATCGCGTTGAAATCTGTCTATCCGTAATTATCGACGTTATTGCCAATAAAAGGGCAAATGGACGACGCAATCCCTGCTTCTGGCTTGTTGGTTTTCAGCGCGAGTATCGCAGAGAACACAAAGGAAGTTAGGTTTGCGAAAATGATACGTTTAGTAGGCGGTATCGCGCATCCCTTTAGTCACGTTGCACCCATGTCTTTCAGGGGTCTCCCTTGACCTTGATACCCTTCACCAGAAATTATTCGTCCAATTCAGGAAGCGCCAATGACATTTTTCTCCCCCCGATTGTCACACGCAAAACTCCGCCTCGAAATCCATGTTGGCAATTTGAATACGTCGTGTTTACTGAAAAAGGTTTCCGTTCGTACGTAAAAAATCTCTAATATTTTTGAAAAACTGATAAAAGTGATATTGGCTAATAATTTTGAATTTCATTTTTGTGTCCTTTTTTAAAGAGTGACTTAATCTTAGCTGTTTTGAAAATATCTGGAAAAGTTCCAATACATGAGGATGCATTAAATATGTGAGTTAACGGGTGTCTAATGGCAGGCGCAGAAGTCTTTAACAATCCGGAAATTCATCTAAACCGGCCGAATTTTAGTTTACCGATTATTTTGACAATTTCATAGGAAGAAGTTTAGGAAATGAACGTCGTGTCTTAATTTTTTGCTGTGAAAAGGGTAAGTATCTTTTGTTAACTTGTGAAATGTTACCCAAATGCAACATTGCAACACCCAAATGCATCAAACATTTGCAAAACTGTTACCAATACAGTGGCACTTTTGTGGCCTGATGGAGTTAAATAAAGCAACGTCTTCCTTCTGGTACAAATGCAGCGCCATACATGTGCAAGGCGGCAGAAGCCCTACAGGTGTCAGATCCAAAATTACCATTTCTAACCTGTACTGTGCACGCGTTGGGTTGCAGAACTATTTAGATCTCAAGTTGATAAAGTTGACGCATGGATTTGTAATATAAAAAAATAATAAACAAGATGCGACACCTGTATGATTCTATGAGGTACAATGCTGAAAATGTTGATTTTATACATACTAGTTATATATTAATTTAATTAATGGTGCAGCAGCGTCCATATGCATATTAAAGTAATTACTTGATGCTGTGTAGAGTGCTGTCTCCTACTGGAAACTACTAAAATTGTAGTACTTTCAAGGCCGCAGCCCAGTCAAGCGATAGTGACTCCATCTTTGTTTGATGCCGGACATTCTACCATTATTTTATTACGAACAGTGATAAGCAGGGTTTTTTTCAAGTGCTTATACTCAGTCGCCTGATTTTGATACTTCATCGGTCTGTCTTCTAACCATTACATTATTTTGAAGAGGATGTAACAAGCTATTGATGTATGGTAATGTAATTTATTTTACGTGCCTTAAAAAATTTATTGGTATTTGGAATATAAACACACCAGTGCATATCCCGAGTCCCCCAAAGATTGCTAGCGCCGGGCCTCAATTTATAAAATAAAATAAAATAAAAATAATTTAAGTATTTGGCACTCCTTGTACCTTAGGAGTTAAACGTGAAAGCCTACTCTGAAGCCTATCACTTCGAGAGGGCAGGAACAAGAATGAGGTCAAGATACAATTTCAGAATTTAATCCCAGAGACGTTGAAAAGAGATATATTTCTGAACTTAAACAAGAAACAAAAAGAAGAATCCATCGCCGGCAAGGAATCGAACATGTCCTCTGACTTTTTCGATTGAAAGTACTACCAGGAATACTTTCCCTCCAGGTTAAGAAAGCGGAGAGTGGATGTTTTGCAGTGTAAAATTTTAAGAGAGTTGTAGGAGAATCGTGTGTGGTGTGCCTAATGTATTCACTCTGGGCTCATGAACAACGTGCGTGGGCAGAAACGTATGCTTTTATATGTGATATTTTTTGCACTTGAATATACCGTGAGGCCCACCTAAGACGTTCCCTTCAATTTTCTCCTGAACCGTTGCAGATACTGAGATTCGGTTTTCACTAAAACTACTATATGCAAGGGGCACATATGGTCATGCGTAATATTATTCTATTGTATTTTTTATTGCAGAGATATTGATCCAACTTCGATTTTTTTAATGGAACCGTATAGAGTTTTTAGCTCATCATAACAAACGTGAAGTGACGAGTTCATAAATATGCATATCGCCATATGTTACTTAACAAAATTTCCGAGAAATTAAGAGTTTTAAAGACGCACGAGACTGCTGGTTTCCGTAATCTGAACGAGAAATTCCCGGTGATATGCGACGAGGCCATTCCTTCCCGTTGCGTCGACCCTGCGGTAAATGTAACATCAATGTAAATCATATTTTTGTAAAATTATTTTGAGTTCAATCTATTTGCAGTTGTTAAATTTATTTTACCCCTCTCTTTAAACGTTTGCCGGGGTATTGGCGTTAGGCAACCTTTTTTAAAATTCTCAGATTATAATGTTTACTAAAAAAATTTAATTCATACAGTACATGTCCAATAATTTTAAGTAGAATATAACATTTGAATTACTAAGAAAGGTATGCTTTGCATGTATTTTGATTTAATTGCGCAGAAAATTGGATTTAAGAATATTCAAAAAAAAGTGGGGCCCGGGTTTGAATACTTTCTTCTATCTATATCACAAATTAATTTTTCTATCTTGAACAGATTTCTGCTCCTTTTTCTAAATTTTTTGCCTGGAAGACGACTAATTATGTCGCAAATTCTTCTTCGAGTTTTCTCAATGAAATAAATAAGTCACAAATATTTTGTTTGAAGTATACCAAAAAATATCTGACTGATTAATGAAATTGTTAAAAGCAAGAGCAAAAAGTAAATTCCAAATTGTTGAATTCTTGCAACATTTGGTGACATTGGCATATTACATGTCCAAATTCTTGTCACCAATTATTTACTTGTTTCTGATCTTTAGTTTTCTATTTTAGATTACAGAATTTTGACATTTGAAGGCCACCGTGTATTTGTTGCAGCTGATAAACTTCTTTCGACAATAGTCTTCAATTCATAAATGATGAACACATTAAGAATGCTGCAAGAATAACGAAGAACTCATTAATGCTACCACCGTTCTAACATTTCCCGATAATCTTGTTTCCGTAATTAAACGGATCCAATATCTGATGCAGAAGATCAAAAAAGACACTACGCTCTGTGATAAATCAGAGAGGCTCAACATAACATAAAAACGTAGAAAGCACTCATGCTACTTACCTTCTGATGATTCGTATCTCAAAATTATAGAACGCTGCGAAGCAAATGACAAACATGTTATATCATCCACTTGATGCGTGAAAAATTTCTGCTTCATGTATCTTAGACTTAAGGTGGTAAATAATTTGTTGCAATATGTATGGCGTCAGCTAATTTATAGTTTTCAAATCACTCGTTAATAATATTCAATTTACTGTCCAAGGCTTCTCTTTCTTCAATCTATGGTATTACAGTCTCTAATTTCTCGTACTGCTATTTCATTTACGTGGAACACTTATTGTTAGACAAAAGCAGATTCAACAGCTCCACCGGTGAGGGTGGCGCAGGACATCAACTGATGTCGTTGCAGTGCCCCTGACCGGGAGGACTGAGGGTTCGAGTTCCGACGGTGTCGGAATGTTCGACACTAGCTAGACAGCTGGGTCGAATTCAAGCGCCGTCTGAAGGAGAATTCTAACGGTCGTCTGATCGGTTTTTCATGGTTTCATTAATCAGCACCAGGCGAATGCCCGGGCAGCACCTCACCAAATGGACCACGGACCGCACACGATCGTCACTACCTCTTCTTTCTCCTATCCTCACCCCTAGCTTACACACACACGTACACTAACTTGCACAAAACTACCACACTTCCCGGGAGACCAGTAGGGGGCCTTACAGCTTGTCCCGGGTGGGGAGGTGGCACGCTAGTGGGAGATACCTGGATGGGGAAAATCCTCGCATGCTGATGTGCTTCGGTGCCGAATCTCTCCATCCAGCGGTGGAAGATCACAGCAACCTCCCACGATAAAAATGCACAACACTTATGGGACTAATAACCTTAGCACTTGACTTATCCGGAACAACTAATCAATCCGTTAGTCAGTCAATTCAATAGTTCTTTAAAATGTCCGTGATTTATGAATGCGCACTGAAAGGTCATCTTATCATGTCCAAGAAATAAGAACTCGCGTTAACTAAAATGAAATTTGTTCCAACATAAAGCTTCATAATTTTTCTATTTAATAGAATCCAATCGTTGAACATTTACACGCACAATATCGATCGTTATTGTAATGAATCTCTGCAAAAATATTCGCATTTATTACTTCATATTTTAAATTTAATGTACCTTCGAAGTAACACGCCAGGTTATTGTCCTTTTGAAGTACCCGAGTTAAATGGACAAAATCACTAAATCCGTTACAGTTTAACGTTCCTTCCGTCGTGGCAAACAAGAGGCAATGCACAGCGTCCCAATGTGGGCTACCACACAAGCAAGGAAAAGCACTATACAAGTTTCTCGAAACTGTATGTTGCAAGACTTTCGTGTTCTTGCACTGAATTTCTTCACACATGCGGAAAAAGGTGGGGGAGGTGACGGCCACATAACAAATCGCATTGCTACATCAGCAGAAAGATGTTTCTTAAGTACTGAGCACTAAACCATATTCAAGATTCATGGTCTGAAATCTCAAATTGCTAAACTAAACCCCAGTACTACGGCACCCGAACGAAAAAACACAAATACAATAACGGTAGAATCTCACATGTTAAAATGGGACCAACGAAGAAAGTTCGAAAAAAAAGTGTCAATGATCTATTAATGTATCAGTCATGAAATTCTGCAAAAACTGATCCACTTTCAAGCAAATTTGTAATGAGATAGTTGCGACTATAATAATATAATATATGTCTTTTCTTCCAAATTATAAGAAATCTAAATTATGATTTTATCACAATTACTATAATAACAAAATCAAAATTGGACTTCTTGGTAAGAATCATAAGTTGCTGCACTCTTGCGACAAAATATTTTCTATCAGAATAGCATCTTGGATTATATTGCAATCTACGATGCATTATCTGTAACTATGATCCGAGGTGTTTTGGCATATAAGATGTGTAATCGTTATGCCTTTCTCCTATTATTTCCAACAAAATGCGCCATGGTTATCATAGCAACTGTGACAAGAACGTTCTTAGTTGTGACGGAAAACAACCATATATTTTCGTCAGACACTGAAACTCTTTACTTTGCATGGCAAAACAGTACAGTATGTTCGTTGCCTAGTCACCAAGTCGCGTGTGTAGTATTGAATCTTCTTAATAAGAAAGACGAAGCAGTAGTTTGTCGTAACCTACTTCATTTCCTTCCTTCTTTATAAATAATTACAATTTGTCACATTTGCATAGTCATTTGCAGCTGATGTGGAATTTCACTTACTTCCCGACATCTGTCACAGTGCTTAATTATATTTTCAGTAATCGTTGACAGATATGTCTGTTCCAGTTTTTTGGTTTATTTATTCTGCAGATGTTAAGGTTATTCCCCCAACTGTAGTGGATTTTTCCCGCCCAATTCATATCCTGACGACGCCCCAATACTATGTACAAATTCTCGAAAATATTATAGTAACATTTATAAAATTCCCACTTGCATTCTTTTTAAAAGCAACGGTCTCTTTCCGCCTGAATACGCTGGTTATGAGGGGAAAGGAAGAGAACCTACTCCGCCAAGACTTCTCAGCCCCCTTCGGCGGATGTGGATGGTAAGAGAAGGGAATAGAAAGGAATCAGGCTGAAGCCCGTTGAATAGGACGCTGCATTCGTCTGAATGGGATCAGGACAGACACGAAAACCACCCATCAGAGCAGTCGACTTACGAACTCGATATCGGTACGCGCCAAAAATTTGCTGATGTGTAATAGAGATCGGAGTGCCAACCTACCGCATGCTACGCCCAAACTGCTCCAAAACTTGTCAATCAACGCCACAAGTGACATTCGTTGGCACATCTTGACTTGATGTTTTGTTGCAACTGAGTTCGAGAGTCAAACCTTGACGAAAGAAAAAATATTATAAGATAGTATAAAAATGAAGTTTTCACTGATAAATCAAACTTGTCAATGCTAAAATGGGGTTGCGTAAAAAATTTGACACTGCTATCTGTGCCAACTAGTTCCGGTTTCCCCTACATCCAGCCATTTGCTGACACTTGTCCGGTATCTAACAAGCGACCTATTCGCCATCGGTATTATCGAAGAAATCGCGCCATCTCCACGGATGCTGACCTTAGTTACTTCAAAATTCCAATTACAATATATTCTAATTTACTCGAACTTGAATTAGTGGAACGAAAGTAAACATCTCGAAAATATCTACAAAGATGTCACGAGTTCGCCAACTTAAGAGAAAATTGCGGGACTTTCCTAAAAATATTTCTTGAGTAATAACGTTCCTGAAATAATAGGTTTCGTAAAACCCACCATTGTAACGGTCACAGCCGGTACACAACATGAGGTAACTCTTCGTTCAAAAACTTTGGTTGAATCTGGCAACAAAAATTGAATGTATTGAATTGATTTTCCACGTTCATTGTTGCCAACGCATAGTAGAGACATACCCCTTTTCTGCGTTTCTCACATATTACGTGAAAATATCCAATAGAAGCGAAGCATTTTAAGTATGTTTCTGTTTGTTGCAAAACATTTTCAAGAGATGTCATAGCATACCATGAACGTTGTGCAGATGGTAGGGGATAGCGCAAACGGTTGTCCCGGAATTCATACTACCCAGAATCAACGGCTGCTAGTTAAACTCTAGCGATGTGAAGTAGGTTTAATTATTTATAATAAAGCCTCACAAATCTCACTATGTGTTTATCTACTTATGTCTTTCTGTCTGTCTGTCTGTCTGTCTCTCTCTCTTGTAAATTTACTCACGTCGTCCAATATGCTAACAAACCATCTGAGAAAGTAATAACTATTAACTAAACTACAAACGAAATACTAAACCAATAACAAATAACCAATCAAGTGACAATTCTCAGTCTATCACTCCATGGCAAAACCAATATCACTCGTCGATGAGTACCCCAGCGGCAGAGCAAAACACACCAGCTCTACCCCACGCAAAGCCGCCGAGAGGGTTCGCCAGCCCGGACGTGCGAGAGTGGCAGGTCCGCAGCGGCGGCCTCCTTGAGCTCAAAACGCCCTTCATTTCCCTGCTCCCATTTCGCAACACCCCGCCCACCGCAGTTCGCATCTTCCCTAACGCCAAAGACAACAAGCGCCGCCGCCGCCGTCTTCAGCCTTGAGTTGTCCTCGAGCCCCTCCACCCTCGCCCCTGCCGCCCACACCGCCGCAGACGTACAAAGGGGGCGACGGGCACCACCCTGCCACGCCCCCGAAGCATTAGCGAAAGTCGTTTGTCGGTCCGCGCGCGTTCGCCGTCGCCCCCGCCGCCCGCGCCGCCCGCACCCTGCGCCCAGCGCCCTTCGGCCCGCGGCCCGCCCGTGCCGTACAGGTACATCCCGGGCGCTCAGGGAGGTCTCCGTCGGTGCCCGGCGCCGTCCGCCCCGCCCCGTCCCGTCCCGCCCCGCCCCGCCCCCGCCCTACCGGCCCGCGCCCCGAAGCCAGGCACGCACTGGCTTCCAGGCCGATTCCTCAGGTTGCCAAAGCCCGCGATATTCACAAGAGCTCTGTGATACATGTGGCGCTTTCGGCGATTAGGCGCTTCATGGCATCCTGGATTGCACTCCGAGTCTGGGCGGCAGGATTCATTGATTATTTCGTGTTGCGATCCGCGTCAACTCTATGATCAGTACGTGCAGTGCTTGTGTGTGTAAGTGTGTGTGTAAGTAAGGCGTGAGGAAAAGTCAAAGAAGAGAAAGGGAAGATTGCGCACGGTCCGAGACCCGCTATTACTCTCCCGTCTTTGCCCTAGTCTTGATCGGAGGGAAACGATATTAAGATATACAGCCTTTTCTCTACCACGCAAAGCTACCGATCACAATTGTTTCCCGCTTGAATTCTCCTCCAGATAGCTGTTGAACTCGACCTAGCTATCCAGTTAGTGTCGAAAAGTATGCTACCGTCGGTACTCAAACCCTAGGACCTCCAAGTGAGAGGATCTGCAGCGACATAAGTTGATGCCCGAAGCCAACTCAGCCAGTTGACGAGCGAAGGAATTTGGGGCTGTATTGAGCTAGTATGGTATTAGGCGGGGCTTTACAAATGCATGAGTGTACACGGTGGCCCTCGGCTGTAAGCAGCATGCTACTCGACTTTCAATGGACTAGAGCCGATCGCGCCCGAGCTCATTCTCTCTCCCTTCCTTTTCGGACAGACTCAGCAAGAAATGGTCGTCATCGGTGGCTTAGAAATAAGCGCTGGGCCAAGGCACGCCATTTGAAACCGACCTCGCACGTGCCTGCATCACCACGAAGCAGGCACTGGGTTCCAGGCCGTTTCCTCGAGCTTTCGAAATCCACGATATATCCGAGAGCAGGGAAGTACAATGCAGTGCTCTCATTGCGAAAACGCTCCAGTGGAATACAGTGCACCCCAGGTCACGGGAGGAATAGGCGTTGCCATAGGGGAAATGGCTCAGATATTAGTAAATAAAACCAATAAATAATGGTCTAAGTGATATACTTTTGTATTACAGTGTTATCCTCAGAGTATTTAAAACAATCAAATCATTTCTATATTTTAAAACATAATTATTTTTATTGTCATCAATAGATTAAAAAAATGAAACGTTTCGCGACACAGTAGCCGCATCATCAAGTAGTCTAAAATTATGCAGTTATAACATTAAAACTGTTACTCATGAAAACTTCTTGAAATTTGAAATAGGAAATAAAAATGCAAAAGCAAAGCGAGATTTAAAATTAGACATGAAAATTGAAAGTTATGCAATATCCAGGAAACAAGAAATGTAGTTTGAATACAATAAAAAAAAGGTATATAAATATATAAGAACGAAGCATAAGTCTTACTTGAGACAAAGAAAGAAAAAATGCAGTATTAAGAAGTGCAAAACTGAAAAAGAAGAAGAAGAAGAAGAAGAAGAAGAAGAAGAAGAAAGTCAAGCAAATACAACAAAAAGAACTCCAAACGAGCCTTGACGAAGATCAACCACCACCGTCGAAAACAGAAGGCCAGTGAGGATCCCATGGTAAAAAATGGATAGTTAGGGGACCTAGAGGGAAGGGAGTAAGGAGATGAAAGAACGGGAAGGTTGGAAGTATGTAGGCCTTATTGATGTTGCGGCCACATTATGTCGCGAAACATAGTGGGTCTTAAGTATATTGATCAAAATAAAAATAATTATTTCAAAGTATACAACAGGAACAAAAATTGTCCATTTTCTAGGTATCAGGAATAATACACAATACACGTTTTCTGCCCAAAAATTCCAATTTCTTGCTGCAACATCGTAATAAGTATCTCGTCTCTATACTGCGTAAATGATATACCAGACAGTAAATACATGCTCACGTGTTTCTCTAAACGACAATGTTCTTTATTATGTAGTGTTCTTTAAAATATATAGTAACATCCGCATCCGTCTGATATCGCCAGATATATGTCTAAAATGAATTATTACATTAATTCATTACAATGAACACATTCAAATAAAAAACACCAACATAATTTCCTTCTTTCAACAGAATACGCCAATGATTTCACTAGTTGATTTAAACGCAAATTATGTAAATTGGGATTGCAGAGTTTCCAACAATGCAGGCTGTCAACGACTCAAAATAATATCAGACAAACTTGAATATACTTACGCCATACAAACCTTCTCACTTTCCACAAGACAGCAGCAAACATCCAGATATATTAGATATAGCAATTACTAACACAAGCACAGTATATCATTCAACCCCAGTATTCGAGTTAGATTCAGACCATCTTCCAGTATTATTAACCACCAAAATAGCACCACCCCCAAATGCTCTAACTCAGAGACTAAACACCTAAAACATAAATTGGGAATCATTCAGGAAAATAATTAGAACCGACACCACAATTCAAAATATTAAACTCACCCCTAGAAATAGAAAAATATGTCATGCAGATAAATGAATTAATAATAAACTCAATAAAGCACTGGCATGACAACAAACCTACATATTCTATCATACCGAAAAAAACAAAACTACCCAAGGAAATAATAAAAATAATCAACACATGCAATAAAATTAGAAGGCTATGGATTAACAATAGAATTCCACAACTCAATGAAATCTCCTCAATCAAGTACGCATAAAAACGCAGTAAACATACACACCCAACAATCCTTCCACACCAAAATACAATTACTAAATACCTCAAATAAATCGCTATAGCATTTCTCAAAAAGACTTGTAAAAAAATAACTATACCACCCCTCAACTCGACACAAGATAAGGCTGAAGCGCTAGCAACTTTTCGCAAAGATTCAAACCTAATAACACACCCATACACCCAAACCATCAGGCAATAATTGATTCTAATGGAGCACCAAACTATGACGTCCCTCAGAGAATAAAATTCATTTCATCTGCCGAAATAAAAAACTTCATACAAAATTGCCCAAAAGAAAAGCACCAGGATATGAACTAATTAGCAACCAAATATTTAAAAAAAACTACCTACACCCGCAACTGCATACGTAAATAACATCTATAGTACATCACTCAGAATAGGTTATTTCCCAATAACTTGGAAAATATCATATATAATCCCGATCCCTAAAACAAACACAAATCACAGACTCGCAGCAAATTATAGACCGATAAGTCTCCTCCAAACACTTTCAAACATATATGAAAAAGTAATATTAAAAAGACTCAACAATCATATAATGAAGCCGGAAGCCATTCCAAATTACTAATTTGGCATCAAAAAATACATCTTAACTGCATACCAATTACTAAGAATAACTGAATACACGCACACTGCTTTTCAAGAAAAGAAACGCACAATAGGAAAACTTCTAGATGTATCTGGATTTTTCGAAAGAGTCTGGCACCCTGGATTAATCTACAAACTCAAAACAATAGGAACACCTAAATACTTACTAAATATCATCACACGATTTATCAGACAGATCTTTCACAGTTACCATACAGAATCATAGCTCCAATCCATGGACAAGAGCAGCAGGACTTCACAAGGCTCACCATTCTTCCCAACACTATTCAATCTGTTCACAGCAGATATCCCCATCACACATCACAGACAACTTGCTCAGCTCGCCGACGATACGGCAATATTCATATCAAGCAGCACGCTGACACACACAGAAGTACAAAAATTCAACATTTAAATAAAATAGACGAATGGGCAATAAAATGGAAAATAAAACTAAACCCAAATAAATCAAAAGCAAAAATACTTTCATTAAGACCATTCTTTGCTCCCCAATCGTTACTAATAAACAATAGTCAAATACACTGAACACCAAATCAACCAATCAAATACCTAGGACTAAATCTTGACACAAGACTAAACTGGGAAAACCACAAAAACACTAAAATACAACTGGTCAAAATGAGATTAATTCAACTCGAACCAATACTAAATAGAAACTCCAAACGTTCATTAACAAATGCAATAACACTCTATAAAACTATTATAAGACACATAATTCTATACGCATGTCCAATATGGACAAATCACGCACCAACCAACGTAAACAAAATACAAATAGTCCAAAACAGATTCCTCTGAATAGTCACTAATGCTCCGTGGTTCATTTCAATCAACAACTCCGTAGTGAATTAAACATGAACTCCAACACTCACTAAATAGCTCGCTTATCCAACAACTTCTACCCCAACATAAACTCAATAGATGAACTAAAACAATATAATTTTGCCTCAACGTACAACTCACAAACCAGAATAAAGAAAAGATACCTGTTCGATTCCTTCCTAAAATTTTTCTCAAAGACGTTTGAAGAGTAGTTACTCTAATGACGAATCTACCCCCTACGAATCTACGAACTAGGTTAAGCATAGTTTTGATGTTACTAGTAAGTCAACAAAACATGAACGAGTGTAAACTGATTTATGTACAACCCATACAAACAATAAATGAAAAAATGAGCTCTCTTTCTTGTCCTCCCCTCTCCTCTTACACACACACACACACCTATATGCACTACACTACCACATATGTCATGAATCCTGACGGGAGCTTAGAGCTCGTCCCGGTTGGAGCGGTGCCTCGCTGGAGGGGGGAGAGGAACTTGGAGTGGGAAATCCCCGCAAACCGATCTGTACGTCAGAATTCGCCATCCATTTGGGGGGACCTACCCCCACCCCACACCACCGTTATAAAACATTCACTACATTAACTGGACTAATGACCATTTCAGTGGACGTGCCCAGAAACATCAATCAGTTCTTGATCAGGGAATTGTCGTGGAATATAGTGGTCATCATCTCAGGCAATAATCCCTCCAAAAAATACATTTAAATAATATTTACTGCTTAGTTTCTAAACCCCAAAAGCCTCAAAAGCAAAAACGTGGTCTTATGTGGTTTGCGGCAGACCTAAATCCATTTTAAATTCAGTTTCTACGGTTTTGATATTGTAATTACATTAAAATCCAATATTTTTTGGTAAGTCATTGAATTCTATTTTTTGTAGATAGCCTTTTTTATATAATACTGTTTTTTAAAATATACAATTATATTTCTCTGGAAATCAAGAAACATTTTTCTACATGTATTATGTGCTAATCCTCATAAGAGAACAATAAACGTTTTATTTAAACAATTTCCAAGCTATAATTTGCCTCTCTGGAAATTTATCTCCCGAGATAGTTTTCATTTTCTGAGGAATAAAAACATCTGTGTATACTGCCTGTCGCATATTAGTCCTTTATATGCATTGCACACTAGTATTAAATGCGTGAAAATATTTTGCTCAATAGTCTCGCGTATGAATACAGGAGAATTAGCTACAGTGCTTTAAGTAGTTGAAATAATATGGAACAGGTAGTGGCAGTCGCTTACAGGAAAGGCCTTTGCTCAGCCTCTCGGCCTTCGCCTGTCCGTCCGCACTGCCCGCCGCCGGACCCGCCCTTGCCGCCGCCGCGGCACGCCGAGCCAGTCTCTTTGGGGAAGATCCCTCTAAATAGCTGCCCAAAGCCTACAACTCAAACTCTTCTGTCCCGTCTCTACGCTTCGTCAAGCTGGTGGGTTTCAAATTATCTGCTCCGGTACGCGTTAACTTAGAGCGGGTCGGCAACTTCAGAGGCAGGTGTTTATAAAGCGGAGCCGAACATTTCTTTAAAAGCCGAATGGGATGTTGGTTTTTAAGCAGAAAACAGTTTTTGAAAGTTATGTTGTTTGCTAAATGTATGAACATTGTCCTTTTTGAAAACTGTTAATGGATGTACTCGTATATTAAAAGCGACTGAATATGACTAAAACTGCTTCCACTTCCCTTAATATTTTAAATAATTGTTTTTATTTTCTATTATGCCACTGAACAAATAATAATATTTTTTGAGGTAATATTGTAAAGATTAAAAGTTAATAAAATTAAAATCACTAAAAGATATATTCTAAAATATACTTTCCTTGGTACTTTAATTGAGGCTTTAAACGTCGATTATTTTATAACATATACTATGCAATATATCACACTATACAATGCTATAAACCGAAGCTGATATCATGTATCATTTTAAACTCGCCGTGTTAGATAAAATAAAAGCTATCCAATAATACAACACTATTGTTACATTATATTTAAAGTGGGTAAAACACGTGTTAAACATCACTGACTGTGTAGTGTTTTCCTAATTTTTGTGACAAACAGTGTAGATACTAACTAGGGGTTCGCTTATTCTTTGTTACCGACACGATTTTGTGCCCCTGGAGAAAGAAAAAAATATAATACGTAGGACTATAAATCACCTTAGGGATACCCAGGTAAGCGCTGAAACCAGGCAAAGTTCTGAAAGTTAACAAGGTCTTCGAGAGCATTTAGACAATTACTTTAATGTCTCGTAGAAAGAAGAAACCGCGAACAACTGCTCCGTTGTAGCAGCATTCATCATTATTTTACATGTCATCAGAACCACAGTTTTCTGATTTTATAATGTCTATCTCAATGTCGAAATTACTAAATAGCTGATAATTGCAAGCAGGGACGCCTGGAAAGAGAGATGAGTGAAGTCGAATTCACTAGTCATCGAAATAAAGGCAGAAAATTTCGAGAATTTTCTTTGTTTACTAAGAATGCCATCGAATATATAAAAGAGATTTGGTAATACACTTCGAGGCATCTGAATGAAGGAGCGGTATTTGGTATCTTATATTATTATAATTTCGTTTGGTAAAACCAGAAATTATTACCACCAGTTGCAAGTATTTAATTTTTTTACACAATTCCAGTTTAGTTTTAAAAAGTTTGATTATATCAATGAAAACTATATTTATTTGACAACCATACGTATCTTTTTAAATATTAGTGTTTGACTTCTAGAATCGTTAAATTTTATCAAGACCAGATATGTCAACCTACCCGACTCGTGGGGTTGACTGGCATACAATTTCCGTGAATGTCTATTGATATCAATCAATGATCAAATGATTCGTCAATATCATCGGGCGTTTTTAAGTCAACTTTAATATTTCGGTTGTTGCAAAATGAATAATTTTCAATGTTTTATTTTCACAAATAAATGCAAACAATTTAACGTCGTTTAATCGAACAGATCGGCCTTACAGTAGCATCTAAAACAATATTGGTAGTTTAAAGTGTTTAAAATCAGTCTTGAATCTGGTTTAATAGGTAATTTTAATCAATTGTTACAAATTTTACACTAAAATTACGATAGAATGGATAGATTGAGAGAAACGTAAAATTGCGATATGCGAGCCTGGCAAAGGTGTAGGTTAAGCTTCAAAGAAAGAAAAATAGATCTGTATCAAACGAATGATAACTTATTAGAAAACTAAATCTCACCGACAGACAAAAGAAACTTGGAGACTTTTTAATGTCCACCAATTCAAAGCCACCCTTATCGTGAGAGAAACGGTCCAAGGGAAATATGTCGCCCAACGGATGCCCCACTGTTGCGGCTACTACAAAATCCAGCCTCATGGAACTACGTGCCGTCCGCTCGTGTCGTCTCATAAGCGGCGAGAGCGCTCACCTAGGGAGCCCACTGTGTTTCCGTGCAGTGGGCCTAAACACGCATATACGGTGCATTGCGCCTAAACAAGGAAGGTAGTATGTATGTATGTATGTATGTATGTATGTATGTATGTATGTACTTGGCGCGACAGCCCCTGAACGGGCTCAGGCCTTCCGACGACGTCCCTGCCTCGCGGCCATGGGTTAAGGGGGTATGTGATATACGGTGTGGTTACCACGTGGACATTCCCACGCCGTATTCCTGTCTTCTCAAGCTGAGAAGTAAATTTTCTCATTGTCACACAGCAACACACATTGGGACATTGCAAGGAAAACGCACACTATAGTCTTGGCTCGACCAATAATCGAACCCCGGGCCGCCTAATGGAAAGCGAACACGCTGACCAAGAGCTAGACACGAGCTCAAACAAGGGGAGGGGTAGTAGGGTAAAAAATTCAAGCATAAAGATTGAAAAATACAAATTGGACCCTTCCCACTTGCTTCAAAGTTGTAGAACATGAAGCGTTTGACTTGTAGGGGTGAAGATTAGAACGAAGATACTTTATTTAGTCCTCATTATTTTATATTTAAAGAAAAAGACATGAAAATATCTTATTATTGACATTGAAATACGTAAAACGAAGGTATTGGTATTTTTTGTCATAAAGTAAGATAAAGGAAAACATTTTTGACTTTTCTTGTCTCACACACGTTTAAGAAGTAGGATATCTATAGGCTAATGCTGAGTCAAGTATCGGACCACAAAGAATAGTTTGCAATTTTTGAGTGGTCTCTACTTAAAGAAAATCATAGATTGGAAATTAATTAATAAAAAATTAAACAAATGAAACACTAGCCATTTCTGGGAATTTGATGTATTCAGATAGGTATACTGGGTAATACAAATTCAATAGGTATACTAATTGCTCATTGCGTTTGTGACAGCATATTTAGTACCGTGGCGCAAAGTATTGAGAAAACTAATTTTTTTTCAAACCGTGGCCACTACTAGTGCTTTTACTCTAGGTGGGAATAAAAATATCACAAAAAATATTTTATTTTGTGAAGATGAATGGCAGTCCGATGATGCAGTTGCTTGACACAGCGTCATCTGAAGCCAATTAAAAAGCACGAACTAGCTCCTAACGAGATTTGTTTATTCAAGATGACCGTAGAAGTGGCAAGGAAAATGACTCAACATACACCCAAACACAAAATTTAAAACAATGATTGACGAAAATCAAGAGCTTGGTTGACGCTGGAAAAAAGAGAGAAGCAAAATCTCTCTTTCCTTTACCATAGAAGACAATCAAAGATCAACAAATTCTCCGAGCTCAAAAACAATTGAAATAGAACAAAAAAAATGTTCCGTGTCAAATTTTGCCAGTTTTGAGTTAACGGAGGGAAATTGTTCCTAAAATATAAGTGCAACGTTCTATGCATAAAAGTTCGTTATCCGCGAACTCTGTGACGTCTATAGAGGGTTGATGTTAAGGAAAAATAATAGATATCCGGAAGTTAGAAACGTTTTGCTTGCTCTTCAAACTTTAAAGCTCCTAGTCATCGAACGTTTTTGTTTTCTCCGATTCAATTAGATCAAGGTTCCACTATCATTACACTTATCAATTGTGAGGCTTTTGTGGGAAGTCCATTTGCTTATGAAGGGCACGTGACAACAGAGCTAAGTCTTATGAAAGCTTCGTGGCAAATGTAGTCACACAAGCCTCGGTAGAATGTAAACAGTCTATTCAACAAAGGTTTAATTTCAAAGAAGTGAATGTAGCATGGATGTCATCTCCGGAAATGGTGAGCTGTTTTAAACGTTTTTCCTTAAGACTGATTTACGATGGATTGGTGCCGTGTTTTGTCGGCAGCATTTCGAGAACAACACAACAAAGTATTTCCTCTTACACGTCTCGCACCGTTTGTTTAGCGCTATCACGATTTCTCGTATGTCATACTAAACAGTTCGCATTTGTATAAAAAGGTTTTTGTTATCGTGTCTTCGTCTGTGTCGTATGATTGTCATTGCAAATACTCTCTCATAAATTCGCAGTTCTCCTTCAATCGCATAAATTAGTGAACATTATTTATTTCTTTACTTGGGGTTTGATTTCACCAACCCACAAAATAAAGTAATTTTCTGTACAATAATAAAGTATTATCGCGACAAGCGTCTTTCTGTTTTCTTTCCTCCTTTCTTTCCTCTTCTATTTTCCTCCTCCTCTATTTTCTGGTTCCTTTGTATCGATTTAAAAACGAAACCTCAAACGCCAGTTGTGAAGTTGTTGGAAGAATAGAAGTAGCTTCGTCAAGAGACTTCAAAGATACGTTATATATTCTGGTATTTTGTGCGTAAGAAGAACAATTTTTTATGTAGAGCTTCCACAACGCTTTTTTTTTACGCGCGGGTAATGCGCCAGCTCGCCACCTGTAAAATTACTTTTTCCCAATTTGATCACAAAAATATTTTTGTATACTTGAAAAGGACAAAAGTGGCACAAAATTCTGGTTATAAAGAAAAAGTTTCGCTGAAATGGCTTTGGTATTTTAATGTTCGTCGTTCAAGGTCGCCTACATCCTGACTAATTTAATGTGGACACTTTTTTCCTTCCCTTTTCAATGATCTCCATTAAAATTTGGCTAAAATTTAAAAAAATACATATCACTACCATGATTGATGGTTCAATGTTTACACCTAATTGTATTGAAAGTTATGCAACGTTTGGCACAGAGATGTAGCTTAAAAAAGTTTCAACAGCTAATAATGTCGTCTTTCGGTTTTACTTTAGAATATACCATAGTAGTGTGCATACAATGACGCAAATTTTTACTAAATTTACTAACGAAACATAGACATGCTGAATGTTTCACTATTCCTGTCCTGATCATCCCCTTCTTTATAACTGGTGTGATCGACGAACATGAACTGCTTCCATGGAAAGCAGCATTCTTTGCGGTTGCAGAGAAAAGGAGTAAATAAAAAGTATAGCTCAAATCACAATAAATGAACACCCAATAATTTCAGAACTAAAAAAGCGAAAAACGTTTCTGAAACTTTCTCTCCGAAAAGTGATTAGCATAACAAAACATTCACCATTCCATATCAATCAGGATCACTCTGTTCATATTTGAGATTTTTGCTGATAATATTATTTTATAACGTACTATTCTAGCTAATAGTGAATAACACAATTTAAAAACAAGATAATAGAGTCTACGAAAATAAGACAAATATTTCTTTGTGATATTCGATGCGAGGTACCAAATTTCCATTAATGAAAACGTCGTTCTGGCATGCAGGAGAGTGAAAGTAAATAAGACACATCTCGTGATGCTTAAGAATATTTGTTTCTGAGTATATATTTTTCAAACACTCTTCGAAGCAGCACGTATTCCAGGATATTTATTTAAAATATTTTTCCACCTTAACATTTTATGTGAGAACATGGGTCACACACATACAAACAAACGGCCGCGTGTCATCATCCGAAACCCTGTGATTTTCGCAATCTCGTGTGTGACTCCACTGCAGTTGTGCGTGTCTGAATCTATTACTGTAGGCAGGAGTCGGAAACTTAAGCACAGCAATTGCCTTCTGGGACAATACATCGAGGGTAATCACAATCATTACCATAACTCGTCTATTTATTCTGTGAACCCAAAAACTTCCCTGTGTGTGTACCCAACGATGCTCGTGTAACAGCCTCTGTGTGTCTGTATACGTTTGTGTCCCCGAGGCGAAACAAACGAACTTCGCCATGCGCAACAATAGGAAAACAATTGAAGAGCAGCGAAGCGAAGCAGAAGAGCAGCGGCCTGCGTCACGCAATCTACCTGCTCAGGGATCCACCGACGCATATACAGGCGAACTGAAAGACAAAAACAGATAAAGAAGCAAGGGAGCTGACACGACGATTGAATGATGGTCTCGTGATATGTGTGGTTGAAAAAAAAAGGTTGGAATAATAACATGGGATCTCGAAATGGCATGTCAGTATACGTCGGCGTAGCTGTGTTTTCTAGACAGCTAACTTGCAAAGTGATATGTTTGTTTTGTAAGTTACGTGGCATTAGAAACCTTGCCCCTTCCCACATCGTAGTGTACGAGATTGTAGTACATTATATCTTTATAGAGTTTTCGTGCAAGTTCAATTTTCAGGAATGTGGTAAAGCTGTTCTACTAAAGTATTTGTAACCCAGAACAGAAGTTACAGTTTCAACCCCAAATAGCATGAGCGGCATGATTTCAAGATGACTGCCTTCTGCATATTGTATCCAAATGGAGACACTTTGGTGCTCGAAGTGTCATTTTCGGGATAACTCCTGTGGCTGATATTATTATTGGCACAGTTGTCTCTTTGCTGAAGTTCCACTGAGCTGCGACTTCATGGAGGAGATCAGTATATTTCTGAATCTTCTTCGAACGCACCACCGAGGCCCAGTCGTATTCTCCCTGGGGCAAGTGCACGTTACTTTTTTTGGGGATCAGCACATTTAGTCCGAATCTATTTTCACACCTCAGGGTTGTTAGTCCTGGAAGGGGGATTATGGGACGATGATGATGATGATGATGGGCGAAGGGACAAACTCACACAAAGGGACAATTTACGGGCAAAAACTCACACAACAGTCCCGCCAGAGGCGAGACTCGAACACGCGATCCTTCCATCCGAGATCGGCACGGCACTACTGTCCTGGCGATCTTGGCTATTCTGATGGGCATTATTATTATTATTATTATTATTATTATTATTATTATTATTATTATTATTATTATTGTTGTTGTTGTTGTTGTTGTTATTTAGTAATTTAATATTTATCAATAAAGAATAAAGCGTGCATGTGAAGTTCGGAAGCAAAGAAAAAACCTTGTCTGCTTTCATTGTAAAGATCCTAACACAAAGACACTTAGACAAAAGGGACTATTAACTAACTACGAAAAATAACGTGAAAGTAAAGAACATAAATCATTATAAAGAAATACTTTAAACAGTTTCAAGTTTTAAATTGAGGAGTTGGGTTGAAGAATGACTTAAATCTCGTCAAGCCTCTTGTTCGGTTTTTGGTTCACGATATTTACTAGATTCCTATGTGTTCAAAAAATGAGCCGAGAATACAGAAGAATGTAGTTAACAAGAGGTTTACGCAGAAGCCTTCAAGCAAGTTAGTCCATCGAACTGCCATCTCCGCGCTAATTTGTTATGCTGTTTGTATTCATTAGTTCAGTCTTTATAATTTAGTATAACGACTGAACTTAACTCAACAATTTTAAGTTTTGATTTTCTTATGTTGCTTATATTGTAAAGAAAATGTATGTACTGGGCTAAATAAGGAATTATAAAGAATAAACATACTCTGAAAATTTGTTTTTAATCGAATTTAATTTAGTATCATATTCCTATCCAAAACGTGCATAATTAATAATATACTATTTAGAAATTACAAAGTATATCATGCAGCATCGTCAGCAGGATAAGTGTAATAGAACCGTATGATATCAGATTTTAATGAATCTGCGACAACGCTGGTGGAAATCTATGAATTATGCATTCTCTTTCCGGCATTTACATCAATATTTATGAGTTATTAAATCCCACTAACAATAAACCTAAGTTTGTAATGCAACAAAACGTTAAACAAATACTTTAAACCACAATTTTCCCTGTATCTTTCTTTGCATGAAAATGGTCGAGCCAGGCAAGTGTAATACGAGTATGTTTAAAATACTTAAACACGAAAATACCCGCGAAAGTTGCCACATTAATCTAGTTGTATAATACTGCAGGTGGTTGTTTCCATATAGATTTCCTAAAACCACATTGTTAATATGTAATGCTGCATAATTGTGAATGTAATGTGAATGTGAATGATGTGTAAATGTAATAGCATGATTTATTCTGTAATGTAGGCCGGAAAAATGTTTGTTAAGTTCTGATCAATGAAACATTTTATTACGGGGAAATGTTTTTCTATGTATATCCTGTAACCGCTTTTTTTCAAATTGTTTTCTCTTCCGTATCCCTTGAACAAGCCCTAAGATACTGAACATCGCATATTCTCATATCCTCCTTACCCGCTGGTCATACCACGCACCTTACGCCACGTCATACCACGCAACAGATAATAATAGTTCACACGACACGCGCGTAAACGTTCACGCCTAACAATGCTTGTTGAGAGCTTTTTTGATAGTTTTAAAAGTTCTTTGTGATGAAATTGGAGAGGAAGTGATAATGGTGAAAAATTCAATGAGAACCTGTGGATGATCAGACGTCACAATATTTTTTTTAACCAGCTACATAGCTAAGGTGAATCCACCCGCTGTCTGGATAAAATCCCTAGTGTCCGGCTGCTGTGAGCGGTAGTGTTTCCTGTTTCTTCCTATCAATATGATACTAATACCAGAACAGTACCCTCACAAACGGACCACACACCGCAACGACCTCTCCTTCCTCACCATGTCCCCTCCTCTTTCCTTACACTCATATAGTTAAACGTACTCTTACATGCCCTACTCTACCACACATGCCGAGAGACCAGTCGGGAGCTCAATACTTCTCCCAGATGAAGTCGTAGGCATCCGCGGCCAGAGTCATGTGGGTGCTCTGGCCTGTGCGGATGACGCCGCGTCGAAGGCTGAGTTGCCGACGTTTCGACCATCCTGTCGTGGTCTTCCTCGGGGCTGGTCTGCCCTTTACAAATTTACCAAGACATTCAGACCAGCCCTGTGGAAGACCACGACAGGATGGTCGAAACGTCGGCAACTCAGCCTTCGACGCGGCGTCACCCGGACAGCCCAGATCACCCACTTCTCCCAGATGTTGTGGTAGCCCTGTGGCAAAGATACCACGAAGGGAAAACCCCGCCAGGCGTCGTGAAAGTAGGCGCCGGATCTCACGTTCCAATAAAAGAGTATTTCACTATAATACACTATAACATGCTCTACATTTTTAAGGGACTAATTATCATATCAGACGCGCCCGGAAATAAATAATCAATTAATCTATTTAATAAAATTTAGAATAAAAACATATTTTTTAAATTTCCTTTAAATTAAAGTAAGAGTCTTACTTTAAGATAAATCATAGAAACTTAAACCAGTTTAAATCAGATTTACTAATAATATCAATAAAGTGTATACAATAGTAATTTTGATATTATTTACGATTCTGTAAAAGAAATTAAATCTTCAGTTGACAAGATTCAATAATATCAATGTGATTCTTGAGCTTGATTCATGCTACTGAGTGTTACGTGAAAAAAATGTACCAATGATCTCGGAATTTTTTGTATTTACGGAATTGCATGTATGCGTGCATGTATGCATACACATTTGCATGGATTCATTGGTGCAGCGAGCGCAAATATTTTTCTCCGCTGTACTTGCATGTTTGTGGATGTTGATGTACGCAGGTACAGTGGAAGAGCTTATTTCCAGAGAAAATGTAACGCCAAAAACAAATTTTCTGGGAAGGGGAGTAATCAAATTAAGCCTTATAACACAAGAGAGGATTCAACGATTTTCGGATACAGTCCAACATAGAAGAAATGCCATTTTCGAACACAATATTTAGCAGAAAGATGGAGAAGCTTCTTAAAAATATTCAGATTCGTAAAACTAGAAAATAAACGGAAATGGCGATACATCAGTATAGAAATACTTTCATCATTTATGTGCGGTAATATATAATTTTAAAAGGAAAATATGAGTATTTTTCGCATACTTTTACGTTAAATATAGGTTCCTCCAAGAAGGGGAAAAATGGTGCTACACTCATTTTCGGCAAACTGTCTATATTTTTGAAGTTGCAAAGAGTTAACATTTAAAAACCACAAAACTAAAGATAGAGATTTTTGACTTCTGTTCTATAAAATAGGCTCTTTAAAAAAGGTTTCTTTTTTTTTTTTTTTTTTTTTTTGAGAAATCGAGTTTTCGTGTAATTTCTGCTTGAAATTAATGCAATTTATAAAAAAGACATTTTCTCAAAAACTGCTTCAAATTTTTTATTTTACTATTTTGCACTAACCAAACAATGGACGCTTACAATATTTTCTTACTGCGCAATAGCGGTATATTATTGCGCAGCCTGCCAAATAACGCGAAACATATGTGCTATTGCAGAACCACTAGTTCTTCTTTGGCGCGACTTTAAATTGTCGCTGGTGCGTCGTCACAAAAGCTGTTCAAAATATCCTTTAGAGTCATCCTTCTCTTCTTTGCACATCTTCTGGGAGAGAAGGTAATTTATATTCGATAATGTGAATGACTGTGAGTGTAAATTAAAAATGTAAAATAAGTGTTTCCGGTTAATATCCTATCAAACAAGTGAAGTCTATTTAAGATAATTAAAATTTAACTCGCCTTTCACGTGTTGCATGTCGGTTAGAAGGGACCCATGAATGACAGAATTCAAAAATTAATTATTTCATTTCACAAAGATTTAAAAAAACCTCTCTTATTAATATTATTTTTTCAATATTGTACTTTCTCGATAGTACTATTTTGCAATAATAAAACAGTTCGTTAAAATGGAACCATCACAATTTGTGGCACGTTCTTGGCTATATCCGAGAGAAAAAGTAAAGAAAAACTTTGAGCCCGTTTTCGAGAAAATCATTTTTTTTAAAATTACCTATATTTTACACAAAATCACGCGCAAGTTAGGAAGTACCTCATAAGGCAAGAAAGAAAAAATGTTGAAAAATGTTTGGAAATTTCCAACGAACTTAATAAAAATACCTTCAAATTCACATTCAAATTCGCAGGGTCTTGTTTGTTGCTCGATCGACTGAGGAAGTCAATTTTAAATAAAATTCTGTGAAAGGCTAGAAGCTATTGCTGTTCACAGGCGGACAGACGCTCTGACGGACGCTCGGTCAGATAGAAAGTCATACAGACAGATTTTTAAATAATACTTCTGGAGTCTCAGTGACCCCCAAATTCAGTATTTTCGTTAAAGTTACCACATCACTTTTTTGCTGCATTGCAATACTACCTCTCTATTAAAACAAAATATATCGTAGACATAGCTCTGTAAACAACAGAATTAGAAAGGTTGGGAAAATTTCGGTATTAGAGAAAGAATTTAAAATATGTAACTCTGGCAAGAACAGATAGGCTCGTTAGCCTTTGAAGTCATCCTTACCTATAAGATATTAATTTTTAAGATTTTAATTGGTTTAAAACGTTTTAGAGAGGATATGTATTAATGAAACTTGTATCGTTGAAAAATGACCGAAATTCAATAGAAGAATTATCCTGTCTGAAGTACGGAACAGAAGAATGAACTTCCCACATTTCTTTGATCTTCATAATAGTTACTCCTGTCTTTGACATTAGATGTAACAAAATTCAACAGCAAAACTTCCATATGGATGCTGCATAGTGAGGAAATAGAGAAAGTTAATTACTATATGGATCCGGAAATATGTAGTTACAATTTTTTTACTAATCAACTGCACATCCTATTAAGGGCAATGGCCTCCTGCTTGACCAGGGAATTATTAATACTTTTTTAATGAAGTGATAGGATGATGTTGAGGCGTGAAAGGACAATCACAAATACATCCATGCCCGAGGCAGAATTCGAACCCACTATCCTACGAACTGAGATCGCCACGACACTACTGCCTTAGCGATCTCGGCTAACCGGATTAGCAGTTCCAGAGTTATCGGAAATTTATGCTCATTAATTTAAGATTTTTGAACTTCTTTTAATGTATTAATGTAAATGTGAACAGATTTAATAATTAAACTAAAATAATTGAAAATTATTTTCTATGACGAGTATAATCCTTGGGAATAGAATTGTAAGTTATGCCAAGATTAAATACTGCATTATAGGGAGAGGAAGGAAGAGATGAATAGAATTTTAATGATAATTTTGAGATGTAGTTTTCTTTGGGGTTCAATAGGAAGTTCTTTTCTAATTTGGTCATTTCGTGTGTTCTACTAAGGAGCTTTTAACCAACAGCGTTGAAATTTATTGTGATTACTTTAAGTTTATGAAGTGCTTTTTATGCATCTCTGCAAATCTGGCAAGCATGTGTTAGAGTGGGTTGGACTGTACATTTGCAAATGTATAATTCCTTTTCAATGCTAGTGCTTGATCTTTGATTGATAAACGGGAACAATTGCAATGTCTTGAAAAACGTTTCATTTGCTACTCAGTTTATACAATTTTTTCAGGTGTCTTCGATATATTTGTATTTCTAAACATATCACAGGATTAGAAGAAGGAAACTGTAAGTGAATTGTTTAACCTTATTGCATTAATATTTCGAAAACGTTGCTTGATGTTCTGATGAGCTGATATTTATTTTTCATTTGTTGAACCAGTTTGTTAAAACATTTAAACATCTTTTAAGTTGTCTACTGCACTATTAGATCTGTGTGTCCAATAAATATCTGTGTGCCCAGAGAATATTGAAGTGTCATTAGCGTGTAAGTCTATTTCCGAATTTAATAGGGTAATAATATATGACGAATATATTAAATAACCTTGGCCATTTCAGATGTGTTTGTTCTAATCTCGTTTCTTGTGGTTTTGAATTTATTGTGATAATTTTTGTGAAACGTTTGCTTTGTTTTCTGTTATATGCACTAATTTACTTGCATGCGTACAATGCATGGGTGGTTTGACGGATGACAATGCTTTGAGAGCACATAACTTGCATTTAGCAACGATATCAACCGCGAAAACTTTAAACTAAAAAAATCCATAGTCTCCTGTAAGAGTTTTACACGCCTACCAAAAACGGGGATCATAAACATTTCGTGCATTTGACTGCTGTACTTGATAAACTCACCGTGCAAGCAAGTCAGTCAGTGAGTCAGTACACAATACACCTGGCATTTTTTTAAACGTTTTTGACACTAAATGAGAAGACTTGGGGAGGAGGAGGTTATTTTGAAATTTCTTGTGATACACGAAGAGAATATTCAAACTAGTAAGTGTGATAACTCTGTGATTTTCTGGACCCATATTGTACTGCATCTGTAAATTAATTCCTAACATTTTATCGTGGAATGTTGTTACATTCTGTACATATAATTGAATGTAGCAAGGTACCTACAAGCATTATTGGAACTTTTGAAACGAAGAAATTTTCTCGTTTTCTCGAGTAATAAAAAACGTATTTGCTTCTTCAAACAAACTACAAGTGAGGTTTTAAAGAATTGCTAACGAAATAACAACCACACATATGAAAACTAATCAATGTAATGTACTAATGCATTGAAAATAAAAAAAGGATCATCGAACATCTTTCACTGTAGTGTGTATTACGTCAATCAATTATTCATATTTTATCAGAGGTTTTATATCAGAGAGGACATTATATTTTACTACAATTATTAATCCACTAATTTACGACTAAATATGTAATGATTCGGTTGAATATAAAATCTACTCCGTGTAACCAGCAGTCTTAAGGAGAAGATATAGGGACTATCGATGGCAATGTCTTACACTTCCGAATCTTTTGAAAGACGTGGGTATTTAGTTCTTCTACAAATGTTGCGGAACAAATCCCAGAGCTCCAATGGCTATCGGTTCGACTTCTGCTTTTATACCCGATAAATAACTTTAGGGGGTCTTCATGGGGCACCCAAGGAGAAGAAGTGTATTGGGAATGTGCTAGATTTTAAAAGTATATTTTCAATATAACGATTATTTAAACAGCGTCAAGATTTCGAAGATTTCGAAAATGCAACCAATAATTTTTAAGTTATGTCTATTGTCTCATTTCCGTAGTTTTAAGGTCATAAATATCGCACGGTACAGCAATACTACAGTAGATACTTTTTTTCCAAATTCCTGATACGAATATCCCATTTGTTTTCCACTATCCTGGAATCATTTTTATTATTATTATTATTATTATTATTATTATTATTATTATTATTATTATTATTATTATTATTATTATTATTATTATTATTATTATTATTATCATTATTATCATTATCATTATCATCATCATCATCATCATTCATTATTACTACAATTTTACAACTTCTTAAACAGAAGTACCGGGGATTTTTTAAATGCTAACATGATGGGTTTTTAGACAGAGCGCTCTCGTGATGTCACGTCTTCACAAAAATTAAATATTTAAAGTTAGGAAGTCACGTTGACAATAATGCAAAATTATTTTTTTTATTTTTTATTTTTTTTAAATAGATTAAAATGTGTAGCAAAGGAAGGCAACATCATTTTCCAATATCATTCATAAGCGGTCTGGTATATCTACGACCTTTCATTATAAAAAGAAAAAAATAATGCAACAGGAATGTTTTTCATGTGAAAACAAAACAGAAATGTGGAAATGCAATGTTGCCGGCGACGCGCGATGACGCGAGAGGAGAGTTCGGAGCGTCGAAGCCATCAAGGACAGCCAGATGTGTGGAGTCGTGCGCGTGGTGACCGGTGTGCACAGAGGTTGCTCTGCTATCTAGCGGCCCGTTGCTGAACTACGTGGACGCTTTTGGCGCCAAAACGTTCAAAGATCAATTCGTGGCCAACCGTGGATTAAAGTGATGTCATTATCAAGAAAACCAGGTTGTACCTACATTACCATAGCTAAGTTATTAATTAAAGATGTAAAATTCTCTATTACGTATGGGAGTCATGACAAACAATTAAAAATGTAAATGCATTTCAAACTAAGACTAATTTAAACTATTTTTTTTTATAATTATTAATACTACGTTTTTTGTTCCTCGCTTTAGAATGAAACAACAAAACACAAAGTCGTTCCAACTCAATCCCTGGTTTTCAGGAAAACCACGTACAATTTGAAATTTTTCTTTATTGTATGTTTATTTATCTGTATGTGAACAAGAAGTAAATTTTATTGACTAACAGAAGTAACAATAATTCTAACAATAACGAACAATACAACAGTAACAACAATACGACAGTAACAATAAAGATTCTCACCATCATCAATTCACTAATGCAGTTGATGAACATAAAACCACGGCAGCCCTTCAAAATCTGTAATGTAAATCCTCAGGCTTGAAATATTTAAGATGTCTTACTACTAAACCAATATTTTAGTCATAAACCTAACAAATTTATGGCTAAAATATTAGCAAAGGTTACTAATATTTGAACATATATACAACTATTAATTTTTAATTCTTCATAAATTGTTGGTACTTTAAAATCGGTGTGAATATTTCCGTTTCGAACATACCATGAAACATTAACCCCTTAATACTTACCCTGAAATGTTTGAATGACTTGGATATTCGATTTGCGACTCGTATCTCACAGGTATACGCAGGATATGCAAACAGGCATTAAGAATTGTTTCTAAATAAGTAATTTCTCGTCTAACGGTAACATTTTCCCTAATACCCTCTACATTTTTACTTTCCCTTCTTACTACCTATTTACGTAGTAAATAAATATTATTTTAATGCTATGGAAAAAATTGAAAAAATCGGGAATCGGTATTTTAATACTTTCATTTTTTGACTGTAAAAGTACCTAAAACCGTTGTGGAGCCCTTGTACCGGAAAATTGGATACAACTTGTTCCTACATATACTCAATTACTTCCCCTATCAGGTTGTGTAATTAGAATCCTCATAAAGAGGGTTCTTAATACCTAACGCTAATACGCTTAACGGCAAACTATTCTCTATGAATCGTCTGGTTTCCTTTTTGAATTTTTTTGGAATATTCTTCTCATTATTTGTATATTTTTGAATCTGGAATGTGTACTTCATTTTGGGGGAGTATTTTACTTCCGTAATTATTTTGAATTATATTGGTTAATGGTGTTAAAATGTTCACAAATATATTAGATTTAATTATTTTTATTTTTTATCAGATGTACCGTAACTTCGTAATTGTTTGTTATTATAGATCCCGCTTGGGTGGGTCAGGGATCAATTGTTGCCACAGCAGCGTCTCTGACGGGGAGATCCTAGAGTTTGACGTCCGATTGTGGCAGATTTTTTACACAAACTACATAGGTAGCTCGAATTCAGGCGCTGTCTGAGGGGAATTTTAACGGCTGGCAGCACTTACCGGTAGTTTTCATGTTTCTATTTTTCGATCAACACCAGGAGAATGCCGGAGCAATACCCTAACAAACTGGCCACGGATCGCGCTCAATCATTCCATCCTCTTTCTTGTCTTACTCTTACCCCTTACACACACACACACACACACACACACACACACTTGCATGCACTCCACTACCAAACATGTTGGGCGAACACACAGAAGCTTGGAGCGCGTTTGTTATAATGGAATGATTTTGAAAAAAACTATCATGAAATAAATAGAATCGTAATATTAATAACAAAGAATCTCTATTAGACAGTACCAACCAACAAATAAATAAATATTACCATTTTCTAGCAAATGTAGAAGCTTCGAATATAATAACGTTTTGCCAACAAGAATGTATTGAGAAATTTTTTATATGGAAATACAAATCTGACATGTTTTCCCTGATTTTTAAGCAACTCCTTACATACAGATATTTGCAAGGCCACTTTTCGGCGTAGTGAAGGCGATTTCATGAACGTGCCGACTGCTTGTGAATACTTCGTTGCCTAACAATCAGGGGCAAATATCACATACACAAATTAATGTACTTCCTTATATTCAAATTTCCACCGTAATTGCATTGGCGAAATGCGATCATTTTTTACCTCTTTATATGTCATGCGCGTTTGTATCATTTGATTTATCGTTCATGAAACAACAGGAACTATGCGACGAGTGGGGAATAAGTATACGTCGCATTCTTGGGCTCCAGAATTCCTGCTCCAATCTTTTACTCTATATAGTTAAATGATGAATAAAAATAGCAAGAAAGCGATGTTAGTAATATTTGAAAATCTATAAATGTTCGCTCCCTAATTATAGAAACTATATATGCATCGGTTAAAGAACCAGTTATTTGTTAGTATTGTTAACAAAATAGCAAACCCCACCCCCGGCTCTACTCCTAACACAACTAGCAAAAGGAGAGCTTAACAAAACGTGCGCATAGTGAAGCTGCGTTTATGTCCAGAAGCAAAACAAGAGGACATCTTAACACTTCCTAAATGGACCAGAGAAACTGGACGACTAAATTGATCGAGGTGAAAAATTCGTACGTTAAAAAAGTAAATAATATTAAATCTTTTAATAAAACTGTTTTTAAAATAAGTTCAAATGTTTAGAAGTTCATTTTTTGTAGAAATGTGTAGTTTTCACGCAATTCTACGTGAAACATATTCACAATTATTAAACAACAATTTTCTCAAAAACTTCTCTAATTGTATTTTGTTTATCCTTGTACGTAGCAAAGGCCGGTACAAAATCTATTCTGATTCCATTTTACGCAAATGCCCGGTATTTTTAAGAGTTGCAAAAAATTAACTTTTGACAAGAACAATAATTATGAGGGATTTTTTTGCAAATTCTAAACAAATTGCATTGTTCTAAAAAATTATATATTTAAAGAAGATGATGTATATGTAAAAATTAATTACAGATTTAAGGTGATTTTCGCTTGAAATTAATGCAATTTATTACAAATTCCTCAAAAACGTCTCCAAATGTTGGTATACATTTTTTTCACTGGTAGAGCATAAAACAATGCAAAATGTAGCATTACCGTTCAAATCCCTAAAATTTTGAAGATTGCATGAGTTAAAAATAATGCGAGAAACCGCTAGTTTTTTTTCAGCATCGTCATTGCGAATGTGGAGTTCACAGTCCTGTCAACATTCAATGAAAATCTCTTGTGCTCTGCGTTAGGTTTTTAGAAGTTCCGATCGCTGAAAAGTCTTCCTGTATTGAAAGTTCATTTTGATGACAAAATATGTGTTGCTTCTGCTGTCGTCGAAATGTTTGAGTTATTTCGAATGCTGACTGCTAACACTGGAATTTTGCTTTCGTGCGGATAAATTGTGCATCCTTTGAAATTTACAGAATGATCGCTACAAAACCAAACTAAAGCTTGTGGTGCTTCAAACGCCAAAATTTTCTCTTACTTTTAGTAGCATTTATATAATTTTTAAATTTGCCACTTTTCCCTTAGAAACGTTTAACTTTATGCGAATGAATACTGAATGTTCTTTTGTAAATTAAAAACGTTTAAATGAAAATTTTAACAGTGCAGTGTTTCTTGACTCGTTGCAAATTAATTTGAAGGTTTTGCGACATTTTTAAGTCATATTGCAGATGTTTTGGTGTTCATGCTAGTGCAAACGTATAATTTTTCTACATCTTTGATATGACCAATCATAAATTATAACCACATATGCAGACGAATTATATATTTAGACCAACACTAATCCCCGAGAAGGACAAATAAATGGCCAAACGACAACATTTCAAATTAAAATATCGCTATTGACAAACTCACGAAATTATTCACAATACTCTAAAGAAAAAATATTTACCCCGTTTGGAATTCGTATCCCTACGCTACGATGACACTTCAAAGTACTTTTCCCGAAAGGCGTGTAACTGCCTGTCTAATATCTATTCGAATGTTGTAATGCTGCTGGGATTCTAAAAGATTATGACTCAAAACGACACAAAAACTAATATTCTGAATAAAAAGGGTATATGAAACGATTAAAGTATAAACTGTGACGTACTAGACAGCAAACGCACGATAATAAGGACGCATGAATGAAACTATTAGTGTCACGCAGCCACAGCGCTAAGAATAACTTTTTTCTTTTACTCAAGGTTATCGCTTGTCTACAGGGAAATAAACTTCGAAGCGTCGATCTGATAGCTATCGAATAATGTTTCGAATGCTTTTTTACCATAGGCGCGTTGTTATTATTCTTCGCTAGCAGAAACACGCTTACGATTTGCACACCAGTATATTAAACACCATATACCACATTGACACGTGTGTGAACTCGATCGCAAGCTTCAAAGGGCATCACTCTCTAGGACAGGCACGTCAAACCGCGCTCGCGCTCTCTCCCTGCACGCCCGGCGGGTTCGACGCTCCTACGGGCACAAACAACTTCCCCTGACTCAGCACTCATTTCCCTTCCAAAACCAGACAGGATTGTACACTCGTAAAGTGAAGTGGCGCGAGGCAGGGAATAGTGGCTTCATACGAAAATACACTGGTGTTTGTAGAAATTGCAACACCAAGAAGGAGACATACTATTGCAGTGAAATTTATTCCACTGATTAGGAGTATCACAATATACAAATGATTAGAAGTACTTAACTGTACCAGCATTTTGAAATTGAGTATTTAGTACGGTGTGAAACTGCACGCGCTGCTTTCAGAGCCTCTAGACGTCGTGGCATGGATTCAAAAAGATCCTGGACATGCTGCTGGGGAACACACTGCCACGCAATTTCTATGCGAGAACAGAAAGCATCGACAGGGGCTGCAGGACGAACAGAACGAACAAGATGCTGATCGATCATATTCCAGACATTTTCGATGGGCGACATGTCAGGCGAACGTGCAAGCTAAGGAAGCAGTGGTATCCGTCGTTCTTCGCAGAAAGCATGCACGTTTCTCACCACATGCGGTCGGGCATTGTCCGGCTAAAATATGGCATGTGAAGCTGTTTGCAGAAGGGGCGTTCCTCTGGCTCGAAAACCTTCCTGACGTAGCGGTTGTTTTTCAGATTTCCCTCAATACATAGGCGAGATCGCACATTGAAGCCCCATACCATCACCCTTGGCGGTCGTCCGCTCTGGCGCGGAACAATGAAGGATGGCAGATTGCGATCACCACGGTAGCGTCGCACACGTCCGCAGCCATCGCTGTAGCAAAAATTGAACTGGAACGGCCAAAAACACTACATTTTGCCACTCAGCACACCAGTGAACATGTTCACGTGCCCATTGCTGTCTGAGGCGTTGGTGGTTTCTGGTCAACGGAATCCGACGCAGTGGTGTGCATGTGACCAGTCCGGCCCTCAGTAGACGCGGTCGAACCGTCAACGCAGACTTGATGATCACACCCGTTACAGTTCTCTGTTACAACACTGTGGGGAATCCGCCCTGTCTGTTGCGAACATGCGGACAAGATGTCGGTCATCTCGCTCTGTGGTTACATTGTGTAGTCCAGTACCCGCTCGTCGCTGTATATGACCCTCCTCTATCCATTGTTTCCACACACGTATCACTGTCGTAGCAGCGAGCCCCGTTCGAGCCGCAAGGTCACGGTAAAACAAACCCGCTCACCGGAGACCGATCATTCTGCCTCACTCAGATGTTGATATTGCGCTCTTTGGTGTCGACGAGGTATACCGACACGTGCTTGCACCTTTCAACGTCTTTTGATGGATCTACACCGACTGAGTCGTAAGTGTGTAACACTGACCTGATCTGTCACACAAAGGAGGGCGTCGCTACGCTAACGTTATTCTGTGTGTCTTGCATGATTTTCTTTGCAATACCTCTTGCTACACTTACAATGCCTCTGTTTCCAATTCTTCTCTCAGGTTTAATGAGCTGCTTCATTAGTAATCATCCCCACCATTACGTCGTGCCGAGAGGCTTCAATTTGTCTGAGGCCTCTTCCTCCTTCCTGAAGGGACTCATAAAGTCCATGTACATCTGCTTGAGGGTGGGTGACATGATGCTGTGTAGGCAGTTTTCTCGTTTTTTGCTTTTCTTGTTCAGTCCAGTCCACTTATTCGAAACTGTACTCGGCTATACGCCACCGCCAAACTACCTACTGCAGATATTTTATGACACGTTCTCACATTATTCAATGCCCAGATCTTTGTAAGTTTTACATGGCTCAAGATCTGGAATCAGAGTGGGTATATTAACATCAATGCTCTCCGACTTTCTTTAAGTTGACTTTTGCATATTTGCCAAGGCCAAATTTTATGCAGATGTCGTTGTTTAAATCTCTGGTGACACAGTATTTGGGAAATAATTGCTTCAACCCATTAATTCATGTAAAACATATGTGAAACTGGCCTCCCATCACCACGGAGGAAGTAACCAAAGTCACTGTGCGACAACTGTCTAGATAGTGGAATCAAACTCGTGCAAAACAGAGGAGGGGACAGTGGATATCCTTGAAAAAATCCCCTGTTGATATGAATAATTCTTGTTAGTATTACTTTCTTTCCGCTGTGTATTAGTAACCTGGTACTCCACAACCTCATACTATCCTTGCAAAACTCAATAAGTCTATAATTAAATTTGTAAATCTCCAGGGTCTTCAAAACGCAATCATTGGTACTCTGTCACAGGCTTTCTGGTGGTGAATCCAAACCGTGCTTAAATAGCGTCTTCGTTTCCTTACGCCATTCAAGATTACTTCATTTAGTAGCAAGATTTTCTTGCAGTAGTAGGAACTTTTACATCGTTTCTGTTCAACTTTCAACAGATGCGTCTTCTCTAGGGGTCTGTACATATTGCTAGCGGCGGCTGCAGAAATAACTTGGTATATTACTGCCAAACAATTAATTGGCCTGTAGATATTTGCCAAAAAATTGTCATCCGCTTTGGGTAGAAAATACGTGATATAATAGATACATTAGAGCCATTCTGGGAGTTCCTTTGGATTATCATTGCTAGGTGAGAATGTATTGCGGTTAATTTCTTAATCCAATAATTCATCATCATCATCATCAGCAGCAACAGGGTTTGGGCCTAGTGGCCCGTTCCGCTCTCAAGAGTCTCTTTCCATCTTGTGTGGGGTCTGCCTCTGGATCGTTTCCCCTTTGGTTTGTATTCGAGGATAGTCTTGGGAAGCCGTTCTGGTGGCATTCTGGTTAGGTGTTCGAACCAATTCTTCCTCGTTGAGTCGATCTTCTCCAGTATGCTGGAGATCTGTAGTTCACCTCTGATGTCTTCATTTCTCTTGTGATCAAGTAGTGTATATCCTGCTAATGGTCTCAGGAATCTCATTTCTGCCGCTTCGATCTTTCTTCTGTCTGACCTATTGACTGTCCAGTTTTCGCATCCATAAGTTAGCATTGGGACTGCCATAGTTTTGTAAAATTTTAGTTGGGTGTCTTGTCTGGTCTTTTGTCTGGTCTTTTGTCTTAGTGCTCTGCGTATAGTACCGCACAATTTCTGGAATTTTTGGATCTTTATGTTTATATCTTTTTTGTCGCAGTATGAGATGTTAAATCCTAAATAATTAAAGTTGTTTACTTGTTCAATACTTTTTTCGTTTATCACTACTTTACATCTGATATGGTTTTTCCCCTGGAATGCCATTGTTTTCGTTTTAGAGGTTGATATCTTCAAGTTATAATTTTTCCCTGTTAACTCGAGGTAATGGGCAGCTCTCTGTAGATCGTCTTCTAAAGTACTAAAAATGGCCTGGTCATCTGCAAAAAGAGTAGTGTTTAAAATTGTATTTCTTATTTTAAAATGTGTGGTTAATTTACTTTGCCATTCTTGAATAATATGATCGATATATATATTAAAGAGGGTCGGGGACATCGGGCACCCTTGTTTGACTCCTTGGTTTGTATATTCAGTTAGGTTGTTAGCTGTTCCTTTGTCAATACTGATAGTGGTTTTAAAATATAAGCTTTTGATGGTTTCTATGATGTGGTTAGGGTATCCACTATTACGCATAATACTCCATAACTTATTCCGAGAGACTTTGTCAAAGGCCTTTTCAAAATCTATGAACAGGATATAGGTAGGAAGGTTATATTCGCGTCTTTTCTCGATCAATTGTTGTACAATAAGTATGCTATCTGCGCATGAACGTCCCTTTCGGAATCCATTTTGGAATTCCGAAAGTAGGTTATTACTTATTTTATTTAATCTCCTAGTAATTATCTTTGCATAGATTTTGTAGGCAGAGTTTAATAGGCTAATTCCTCTGTAACTGCTACAGTCTTGTCTATTTCCTTTCTTAAATATTGGGTGTATAATGGCTTTCTTCCATTCTTCTGGGATTTGATATGTATTCCAACATATATTTAGTATAAAGAGAAACCTAAGTTTGATTTGTGAAGGTGCATACTTGAATAATTCTATATTCAGTCCATCGCTACCTGGAGATTTTTTGTTCTTTAAATTTATAAGTATCTCTTCGAGTTCGTTCATTTCTAATGGGTCTACGTTTGCAAATTCTTGTTCTGCGAGTTCTTCTTCTTGTGTGTTTGAAGTCCACAATTCCTTATAGTATCTCAGCCATTGCTTTTCGGGTATATTATTTATTTGTACAGTGTCTTTTTCGTCTTTATTTAGATGTTTTAGAATTTTGTACGCTTTATTTTGGGCTCCATGTATATCATATTCGATTTCACTTATGTATCTATCCCAACTTTCTCTATTTAATTTTCGAACTTCTCTTTTAACTAATGCACATTTATGCTTATACATTATCCTATCTTGTACGGATTGTGTTTGCAAGTACTTTAGATAAGCCCTTTTCTTATCTTCAATGATGGTTTTTATCTCATCATTCCATATTCGTATTCCTTTCTTTTTAGATCTTCTACTTCTTTTTCCCAAAACTTCTGTTGCTACTTTTATCATCAATTGCTTTAAGTCTTCCCATTCTTCATTTACATTTAAACTTACTGCTCTTTGGTCTAAGTAGTTGTGCAGTCTTGTGCAGTATAATTTCCTTATACTGTCTTGTTGCAGCAAGTGTGTTTTGAAGTATATTTTGTCAGTTTTGTTTTTGTCCGTTCTCTTTCTTATCCATCTTGCTGGGATATTTATTTTAGTGCCTACTATATAGTGGTCTGAGAATACATCAAAACCTCTATATGCTCGTGTATCAGTAACTAGGGATGTCAACTTAGAGTTAACTAATACATAATCAATTATGGATTTTGTTCCTCTCGCCGCCCATGTGTATTTGTGGATTTCTCTGTGGTTGAAGAAGCTGTTTGTAATTTTTAGTTCGTTAAATGTTGCAAAATTAATTAAGGTCTTTCCGTTTTCATTTTTTGTGTCTTCTCCATTGGTTCCCATTATTGTTTCAATTGGTTGGTTTCCAATCCTTGCATTGAAATCTCCCGCAATAACTATATAGTCGTTCTTATTTATGGAATTCATGTGTTTTTGTAAAGTATCATAGAATAATGTGCTTTCTTCTTTCCTTCCCTCTTCTGGTGCGTATATTCCCAATATTGTCATGTATCCTCTTTGGATTTTTATTCTAATATTAATTATTCTCTCTGAAATATAGTTATAATTATTAATTTTGTTTTTCCATTCCTTTTTTATCAGTATTGCTACTCCTGCGGCTGCTCTAATGTTTTGTGGAACTCCACTGTAAAACATCAGGTAGTTTCCCAGTTCCTTAGAGCCTTTCATCTTTTTCTTGTTTTCTGTTACAACGCATAGGTCTGCTCCAAATCTTTCGAGTTCGGTTATTAGTTGGATTTCTTTGTTTATCAAACCTCTAACATTCCAGGTTGTGATTTTCATTTTTTCCGTCTTCTTAGATCGTTTATTCTTTTTCGTAGCATTGTTGTCTTCATTTACAGTCCGGCTATTCTCTTGAGAGTTGTCAGGTAAGTTTCCCCTGGTTGCGTTACGGGCGCCACGCAGGGATAGTTTGGTGGTGGGGCTGCCACCTTACTGCCTCCAAACTTGCAGGGCAGATTCTTCGGGTTGCTCTCCCTAGACGCATTGCCTTCTCTACGGCTTTTGAGCTGCGTCTGCCCAGTGAGGATTTTTCTTGATGTTGAGGTCCTCTTCTGGAGTACTTCTTCGTCTGACCCCTCTCCTTCGACCTGTCCGGCAAGGGTGGCCCTGCCAGTAGCTACGCTACCGCCGGCATAGCTCTCAGGATCATTGGGGTACGCAAGCTCCACCACCAACGACAAGGTCATGTACTCCCTAGGTGGGAATCCAATAATTTTGGATCTTAATTCTGGATGATTTCTATTGTCCCATGTTCTTAATTGCTTGGAAGAGGTCCTCTTTCTAGAATTCGTGCACATGTTTCACCATTTTCATAAGTTCATCTGCTCTATCATCTTCAGAGCCAACATGCGTCTTTGTTGGAGGATATTTTTTCTTCCTAGAGTACTGCTCAAAATGTTTCGTCATATTTTGCAGGATTTTTTTTAAATTTTTTTTTTAATATTTGCCTTTCATATTTTTGAGTCAGATTGCGACAAAATCTCCTGAAACGCTTTAAATATATCCGAACGTGACCCGTCGAACACTAATAAAGAACTTGTTGCCTACTAATGAGCAGCAACCTCACATTTGTAACTTTGATTCCAGAAATTACCCAGTGCAGCTTCATAGGCAAGAAGTGATCTTCACCGACCCCACTACATGTACTAGAAGGATGTAACATTTTTTCTGAGACATTCTATTTAAAAAATCTCTATACATTACTTTTTAGGTTCTTTCCTACTACGTACTTACGTAGTATAGGGAAAGTATTGTAATTTTTCTCCGAAATGTGCCGTTTCCTCGTCAGAAAAAAAGTCATACTATAGGGCCTTAATACTGATAAAGCGGATATATCTTACTTTATTTTGCTAATGATCGTTTGGATCGATTGCAACTTCGTTTTCACAGAACTTCGTTTTCGGCCCGGAAGCAGCAAGCTCTGAGGACGATCGCTACGAGATCGAAACGATCATTAGCAAAATAAATTGTTGATACCAGACAAAATCTTTTATTTATCATACTTAAATTGAGAGCACTGTTAATGTCTCCTACATAGAAGCAAAAATTAAATCTAGGTAACACGAGAATAATACATTTAACAGTTTGTAAATGCAGGAATGATAAACAAGTCTATACTGAAAAGGCATGTGTCCCTGGTAGACATTTTGGTATTTGTGATTTGCATTCCTGGAGGGACAACGTCCATTATAACTTCATACAGATATATTATGTTTCCAGTGAGAGATTCGAAAATATTTTGAAACTTCTTTCAAATACAAGTTGACTTTATCGTTTATATTATTTAAATAATAACTGTTTCATAACCCGATTCAAGATTTAAAAAAATGTTTGTCCCAGGTGATTCATTTTAGGGTCGCTGATTTTCTTACCCTCATTTTAAGTATTTCTGCAGATTCCAGTTAAATAGCGATACAAAGTAAATTTCCAATTGCGATACACGAAATGATACGTCGGTTCCCTTTTACCCTCCTTCCCTATGTATTTGAAATACATGATATAAATACATTCAGAAATTCAGCATAGTTCCGTATTTACGTAACTATTATTTTATCAACATATTGCAAGACACGAAAAGTTTGGTTTGTTCACTTGTTCACTAGAGAGATTTCTTCAACATGATTTTTAAAATCTTGAAAATATGAGTATACAAGTAAAAAGAGCCCCTGTTGATTTACGTATTCGGAAGAAATGCGAGTCGTCGTTGCAAAATTAAATTGTATCATTTTTTCATAATATCTAAATAAAGCCATATTTGTTTCTTGTTATTGAAATTAAAAATGTGAATCATAACTTAATTAAGCTATAATTTGTGTAATCAGTACACTTTTGTTATTTCCAAATATAATCTTTAATGTCAGATACCATTTGTTTCTGGACGTAATTGCATATTATGATAACCGTAATCTGAATATTAAATTAATTGCTTAAGATATTGTATACATTCAATTTTCTTTAAATTGCTTCTAATTTCTCTTCAAAATACGTAGGTAGGAATAATAAGAACTGTTATTTAAAGACAATTTAATTCAAACAAGCTCTGTTTTAAATTCCAGAAGTGAATGCCACAGTAAAAACATAAAATAACACACATAAATTAATAAGGCATTCTCCACATATTGAATATAATAAATTACTCAGAATACGTTGAAATATTGGGAAGATACGAAAAACATCGCCTTTATTAGTATCAATATTCAAACATAAGTCCATATAGAGGTCACACATTACTAGTTTCAGTCTTCATACATAGGAAACATATTGAAAATTTACCGGCCACTGTCCTCCTTCAAAAAACTCAGTTACAAGTGTTGAAGTTACATTATTTCTAATTGCTCCTCTCTATTATACTACTACAGAAACATGCAAAATTGTTCTCAAGCAGCAAACATTTTTTCACACCGAGACACGAGCTTAGGTCTTCAGAGTTTACTCGCCGTGTGCACTACCTATTGCTATCGCCCTCTATTGAAACGCAGTGAGTTTTAAACTCGAGCTTGTAGATTTGAAATGCTAACTGCTTGCACATTTTGAAAATAGAAAGAGTTAGCCGAAAATGAGACTAACACAATATTTTTACAACTGTTCTCTGTAGCATACACGGAGAAAATTTAATGAAAAAGTTTGGAGCGGTTGAGATTTTTTTAATTGAATAAATTTCAGACCCATCTACACAAAATCTATTCATTTTCTCACAAAATTGTACATAACGTTCTTTATGGGGAGCCAGAATGGCCAAAAATGAAGAAAATATATTATTTTACTTACTTGAATCATTAATCAATTCATAGTTTTCTGTGTTAAATAAGCCAAGTTTCATTTTAATATTTCATTTTATTTGTATATTCATTGTATTTATTTTTAATTTTGAAGTTATGTAGCGAAGAGGGCGTGGCCGTTTTGACACATCCTGGGTGACACTAACCATTTTTTTCTGCATTCGTTCTGAGAAATAGTTAATAGTGTGCTATCTAGTGTTGGACATACTGTTTTTGGTAACAATTGAGGGTTGAATAGCGTCAAAATTGCAGAGTTCGTGATTGCCCAGCATATAAATCAGGAATGCACTGGAAACTTTAGGAGCCATTTCCCGCAAGTTTAAAGTTTTCATCTTTAGGGAACATTTCCTCAAAAACTACTAATAGAAGAATGCTGAAATTTTAACAAAGCATGTAACACCCTAGTTTACATACTTAAACGGAACGGATTTACAAAACGCTAAATACTTTAGACAATATTCTTATAAATGTCAGTATTTTTAAGAACATAACCAATTGCAATGGACAAAAATTTATATTTAGGAAACTAGTAATATTTTTTTTAAACTGATTCGTTAAAATACTTAAAAATAAAGAATCAACACGCACATACAATTTCAAGTCTGTAAATGAAATAGTATCTGATAAAATGTTATTTACATTAACATTAGCGAGATAGGTCAATCCGGCTCCCCTTAAAGGTATAATTTTTAGATCTGACTTTGTTTAAGAAAATTTTGTAGTTTTGACATCCTAACTTTTTGTATTTTTCGAAAAAAAAAGAGTTCGACGGAAAGGGGACTAGCTTTATACTTTTTAATTAATTTGTAGAAAAAGTAACGAGTCTACAAATCGACTTTTTGAGAAGCAGTTGTGGAGTATAGAAACTTAAACATTTTAGAAATGGAAAAATTATTAAGCAAATGATGGTTCAAAAATCAATTTAAGATGAATTGGAATTACGAAGGCTGAAATGATTTGGTTAAGTGAAAAGTTTTTTGAATGCATTTGTTGAAAATGCGGAGAGTGCACCGAAAATGTGATCAACACCATATATTTGCCGGCGAAAAAAATTTAAAAATGGTGCCGCCATAGTTTCTTTTTTAAATATTTAAAAATTGCCTATATTTCACGCAAAATTAAAGAAAAACTACTCATATTTTTGAAAAATCTAACATGAACTTATTTTAAGACGTCAGTAAAGAACAGTTTTCGGAAAAGAAAAAATTCTATCTTCAATATTGTAATTATAAAAGACGCCCAAAAAATCGGACTTTTGCAATTTTCGAAAAATTAAAAATTTTAACGACCATAAAACCTGCACCATTTTCTTTAGCGTCCGAGAACAAAGTTTAATTATTAAAAATTGGAGCCATTTTTGATAGAATTTTGAAAATGTTTTTGCGATTCCATGTAAAGTATTCTCAGAAATCGAAATAACTGTTTAAAACACCCAAAGTCTCATGTTCGTTCAGCTCGATCGGGGAATATCAATATTTGAAAAAATCGGCTGATCGGCTGATCGCTAGCGTCGACCACAGACGAACGGACAGATGGATAAAAAGGCGTTTTGCGATCAATCGATTTTTCGGTATCAAAGACCCACAATATACGGATTCTTGCTACACTACGTGTTGAAGGAAGTAATTTGCTTTGTATAACAACTAAATTTATTTACTTTTTCGTTACCAGGGACTGACAATAAGAGTTTTTCAGCCAAAAATTAGCCGTTTTTCCTGCGCAGGATTACATAACTTTCTATTCTTATTTAGTAAGGATGAGAAAGTAAAAACGAAAACAGATTAACGCTATTTATTGCATTTATCATTGTTAAAGTACTTCCATTTTCATGGCAGAGATTGGTAGAAAGTATGACGAAAATAAACTTTGTATTGCAGAAACAAAAATGCACTTCATGATAATTTTGAAGAAATTGAATAATAATCCCTCATGTTTACGTTACATAGTTCCAAATGTCTTTCTCTAATAACAAGTTACATTGCAAATGGATTAATGTAACTATTTTGTACTTGTAGTAAAAAATGTTTCACTGTTCTAGCGTTTTGATTCACTAACACATCTCTTAACAATATTCTAGAAAAAAATGTGTGAATTAACTAATAATTTCCTGGATTCATCCGTCAACATTAATTTAGTTAGATGACTGACAAGCAAAATTGATATCACTAAATACAATAAAATTACTGCAAAAATGTATTAGAGAGCAACCACTACTTAATAATTTCACGCAGTCGATTTCCTTATATATCCGGTGTAAGTTTTGATACAGCTTTCATCCATTTTCTCTTTTCTTAAACTCTCAATTTTTTAAAATGTATCATTATTTCGATTTAAATGTATCATACTATTAAATATATTTTTAATTTTTCCCTATTATAGTGTTTTGCTTCACTAATATAACACATGTTTTTCGTCTCTCAAGTGACCTATAAATCTGTCAGAAAACACGCCTGGAGTGTGTTTCATATTTTTTACAACTGAATCGAAAATTAAACTTCATATATTTTGTTTGCCAAGCTCGGTGTCAGTCATGGTGGCATTTGTTCTCGGTGATCTCAAACCCAGTATCCATAAATTTACACAATGATATCTGATATTTGTTTATTCGAAATTTTGCGCAAATGACACTGTTAAACGCACAAAATATTGTGGAAATGAGAGGAGCTAATTTTGTCTATGTTGAGCTAAATTAGTTTCAAAACGACACTGAAATTTGTAACATAAATATAGTATTTTACATAACAGCCATATCCATACATAAACTAAGGAAATATGCCACTAAACATAGGCACATTTACACATTTAGTAGTATTACCGTCGTGTTCGTCCAAACTCAATGCAGTCATAAATAGAAAAAAATGTTGAACGTAGTTTTCAGAACCTATGATTTGGAAAAATTTGGAACCTTTTCCCCTTGCGGGGAAGGGGAAGAGGCTATTTTCCCAAAAGGCAACAGTTGTAAGGGCTGCTACAAGGAGTATTGGAACTTTGCTTTAAAATCACACGTCACAAAGTATAATTTTATATTCAAAATACCACCAAAACATTAACACATGTTACATCATAGCATTCTCCTTTTTATGATCTATCTACAGCTAGTGAGAAAAATTCACTGTTCCATTTAATGATTCAAAAATGATTAAATTTCGTGAGAACTAAAAATAGTTCACCGCATATTACTTGCGCCATGATTCTGCAGTTTATTGAGTCTGCTCAGTGATCCAGAAAACATTAAAAATCATAGTATTTATCTCATGTAATTAAACTTTTCAAAATTTGTTGAACAGAGCCAGCTTAGAATATTGTCGTTCACGAATGACTGGGTGACAAATTTGCGGAAAACGTTAAAGAAGGTAATACCTCGACAACAGTGTGAAAGCGAAGGGCGACGAGCCGACACTTTGGGAGGGGAGACGATCGCCATGCAGGCGCCGACCCCACATCCACAGAGCGGCGTGGGGGCGGCACGGGGGAGCGAAGGGGGGAGGGGGCAGGGGAACGACCAAGAGCGAGAGTTTTCGGTGCTGGAAAAAACAAAGGGAAAAGCGGAAAGTGGGGCGCGGAATGCACACTATCATTTGGCGGCACCCTTGCCTGCGGCGGTGGCAGCGACGCGGCGGGGCGGCGGCGGGACGGTGGCGGCGGTGGCGGCGGTGGCGGCGGCGGCGGCGGCGGCAGCGGCGGCGGCGGCGGCAGCAGCGGCGGTGGCGGCGGTGGCGGTGGCGGCGGTGGTGGCGGCGGTGGCGGCGGCGGTGGCGGCGGCGGTGGCGGCGGTGGCGGCGGTGGCGGCGGTGGCGGCGGCGGCAGCAACGACGGCGCAGGCCGCAGTTCACCTTCCGCCCTGTCATTCACCCCCCCCTGGTTGCCAAATTATACGTTGAGCTCCGTCCCGTGCTGCCCTGCCGCCGCACCACCGAGGTACCGACGGGGCTCCGCTGGGGGCGCCCGTACCCACCCCCGTGGCCCTCTCTTCTGGTCTTTTTACGGCGCCCCTTCAAGATGCCGCGACTTCTCCTTTGCGCCCCCTCTAAAGATCTGCCTACAGAGGGCAGGTAGATTTGGAAGGAGGACGAATCAGCAACGACGTATACTTCTTTAAAGTAGAACATTGCTATCAAACTATCACAATGTATTTTTCGTGTACACCATACAATTAAAACCCTTTTTTCTGTGACTACAACTGTCATGGATCCTAAATACAAATAACTATTACTTTTACTTGATTTTATCAATACGCTTAATTACATTAGTAACAGTGACTTTCTTTGGGCCGTCCGGATGGCCTCGATAGTTAAGGTAGTAGTGACCTAGCAATCTCGGACCAAAGAATTGCGGGTTCGATTCCCACCTCGGTGATATTTTTTTTTTTGTGTTCGTCCCTTCACCCCTTATCATCGCCATATCATGTCATCTTCACAGTTACCATACCGTTATATGCAATACTGGTCGCTAATGACCTAGATGTTAATGCGACATAAATAACAAAAAAAGCTATTTCTTCACAGGCAGATTGATTTATAAAATATTTGAATATGATTGACGCATAAATTTCCAATATACGAAGATTAATTTTGATTTGTTAAAAAAATATTTTTAGTTTTTTTACACAAACACGTTCATGTTGTAGTTTCCAGGTAATAAGAAATCATTGTTCACAATAAAAAAGGATAAATATAATGTGTTTTACAATTATTTCAACAAATTTGTGTTTACTTTGAGTGTGAATATTGTTTCAATTGTTTATGACTCATTAATAAATAAAACATATTTAATTTTTTTGCTGTACGTTGTAATATCACAAGTATAATAGTGGGTCACTAAGACCATTTATAAGAACTTCTGCTCTTTTATACAGAGAAAAACCTTAAGTAATTCGTTTCCGGGAAAAAGTGTTACACAAGATAATAATCTTGTGGGGATTTCCGAAGATGTGAGAGCTCTTTACTGATAATTGAATGAAGCATTTCATTACTATACCTCTTATGAACCGTTTTGATTACCATTTATAATATATTATAAATATACGAATATTTATGACGGCAAAGGTGTGAGTGAGAATTGCAGACTCAATATTACTCTTCGAGAAACCCTCTAAATATGTCATAACCATTTCACAAAAATTATGAAAATGTTTGACTGTGAGTGCGTATTTAGCGCTTCCGCGGCAACAACGTTCGTCATTAGGCACGTGCATATAGTGCGTACTTCATCTCAGGACTTGGCGGTGTTCCTCACTGGAACGCGAAATCCGGTTGCGACTTACACGTTGGTTTGCGAGACCTTTCCCCTTATAAGTATATCCCCCAGTGGGTCACCGCCTCAGTCGGAACACGCTCTACGTCTCTGACCGATCTCCCGACATGTGTGAAAGCATAGTGCATGTAAGTGCGTGTAAGCGGGTGGCGGGGTGAAAGGAAAGAACGAGACGAGGAGAAGGAAGTGACTATCGCGTTAATTCCATAGCCTATTTAATAGGACGGTGCTCATTCATTCGCCTGATATTGACCCGAGAAACCTTCAGAGCAGCCAGCATTTACAATTATCATTCAGACAGTGACTGAATTTGGCCTAGCTGTAGAGCTAGTGTTGAAATTTCGCCAGCCCCGGGAGCCGAGCCCTAGGAACGGCCAGTCGGAGACGCCGCAGCCGCAGCCGCAGCCGCAACAAAAACAGGCATCAAAGTGTCATGTGAAAGAAAACGCAACATGTATAAAATACTAATAAATAACAAATGTAACTCAAACTTCATTTCATATTACAAAACATATAATTCGATCCTAAAAAAAGTAATCAAACAAGCAAAAATTATAACAAATGATAAGTACATTGCAATTGCACGTAATAAAACAAAAGCCATGTGGGACATTATTAAAAAGACAACAGCACCAACTAATAATAAAAAAACAACATAGAGCTCCACTACAAAAACGAAACTGTACAAGACCCACAAGAAATAGCTGATATATTCAATGAACACTTTTCACAAATTAGTAATAAGTTAATCTCTCAACACTCTCTAAACAATGGAACACACCAAACAAACACTAATATTACACAAATTGTAAATTCCATATTTTTATATGAAACAACCCCCTCTGAAATTTTTAAAATCATTGGACAAATGGAGAATAAATTCTCAGCAGGCATGGACAACATTCCAGATTTTCTTATTAAACACAGTGCTCCATGTATAGTGCAACCACTCTCTCACATCTGCAATTACTCTCTAAAATCAGGCATATTTCCAGATATATTCAAAACAGCAAAAATTAAACCATTGTTTAAAAAGGGCAATAGTTATGACCCAATGAACTACAGGCCTATTTCCCTGTTATCAGGATTTTCAAAAATTCTGGAAAGACTTTTCAATGATAGACTTAAACAGTTTCTCAATGCAAATAATGTCCTTACAAATGCACAACATGGCTTCAGGAGTAATAGATCCACAGACACAGCCATCTTCTCCTTTTTAAATGACATACTTGTTGCCCTAAATCAGAAGGAAATTCCCATTGGCCTTTTCTTAGATTTGTCAAAAGCCTTTGACATCATTGACCATCATATACTTTTAAGAAAACTAGAAATGCTAGGGATTCGAGGCATTGCAGGCCAATGGATCAAATCATATTTATCAAACCGTAGACAAATAGTTGCCCTCCAACACACTAAAGAAAACAAAATCTCCTCATACTACTCCTGTCCTCAAATAATAAATTGTGGAGTCCCGCAAGGATCCATCCTTGGGCCAATACTATTCCTTATATACATAAATGGCATGCCTTTGGCTTTAAGGAACAACAAAATAATTTTGTTTGCAGATGACACAAACATCATCATCAAAGCAAAAACACAACAATCATTAGAAAAAGAAACTCACAAAACTTTGCAAGCACTTGTAAAATGGTTTCAAGACAACAAACTCATCATAAACACCAGCAAGACAGTCTCTCTAAATTTCATGAATCCTCGATGTAAAGACAAACTCTCACAGCATTTGCTCATAAACAATAACCCTGTAACAATATCTCATGAAACTACCTTCCTTGGACTAACAATTCAAGAAAACCTAAAATGGAACACTCCATATCAAATCTTAACAAGAAGCTTAGCAAATCTTGCTATGCCCTATACACCCTCAGGTCAAGCTCCAACATTGAGACACTTCGAACAATGTATTTTGCAAATGTGCACTCACACCTAAAATATGGAATAATATTCTGGGGAAATGCCCCTGAAAGCACTCGCACATTTATTATCCAAAAAAGAATACTGCGAACAATGACCAGCACTCATAAGCTGGAGTCTTGCAAACCCTTGTTTAATAAACTAAGGATTCTTCCTCTACCATGCTTGTACATATTTGAAATAGTGGTCTTCACAAAGAAAATTCTCATGGAAAACAAAGACACTTTTACTTTAAATTCTGATGTACATAACTACAACACCCGTCAAAAGGATAACCTACATGTTCCCCACTCTGAAACTACACTTTATCAAAAAAGTACCCTAATAGTGGGCATTATACTTTACAACAAACTAGGCAATGATATCAAAGATATAAACACAATTCATACATTTAAAGGTAAATTGAAAGCTTTCCTGCTTAACAACATGTTCTACAGTGTAAAGGAATTTTCAAATTACATTTCCCTTAAAAAATATAAATAAATAAGAATTTCTTATTCCATTAGACTTTCTGTTTCATATGAACTGTTTCAAGCTGAAAATGATCCTGTGAAATAGAAGGAGAATAGAAGAAGAAGAAAACTGGTCAAAACTTGCCTCCTCACCATTTCAAGTTATAAATATAGAATGTACTACTATTGTAAAATTTGATGTAGTTGCAAACATAATTGATATGTATTATTAATGTAATTATTATTATTAATGTAATTATTATTGTTAATGTAATTATTATTGTTAATGTAATTATTATTGTTAATGTAATTATTATTAATGTTAATTATTAGCAGATAATTTATCTACTGTATAATATCTTAATCTTACTGTAACAAGTATTGTATTTCTAGGCCAATGACCCCATCTCGATCAGGTTTTGTTCAGTTTCCCTGGGCCTTTGAGCAAATGCTGAGATGGTCCCTTGTTTGCTCCTGAACAGTAATATAACTTCGCTCTCTCCACCCAAGGCATCATATTGACTCGTCATACACGATTGTAATTGTATATGTGACTCAATAAATATTATTATTATTATTATTATTATTATTATTATTATTATTATAACTAATGATATCACTAAAACATCTCAGCCGATATTCTTGAGCATAGTCTTCACTGTTTGAGACTTTTCCGTTAAGTTTTAAAATTTATGTTATTGCGAAAACTGAAGGCACCACTTCATGGTTAATACGTTAGTATACTTCCTACCTCTAGTACATTTTTATTCAGTTCATTGCAAAACGTAAATGAGGTTGATTGATTGTAGGAGCGACGTTGATGATATAATTCATCGCTCTGCTAATGAATTAATGTCAGCGCACATTGTGATGTGTATACCTTCCTGAAAAACCAAACACCTTTTTTTAACAAAGTTATTTTTGGTGGGGATCGCCTCCATGACCTCACCCCTGAATCCCCCACTTGCCCTCAAACTAATGCTGCAATGTTGCTTGCTGAGTGTTGCAATTCATTGGTTGAGAATCGTGTTGGCGGCTAGTGAACCTGACTTAAGTGGACCCAACCACTGAGGACAAATATTAAACATGGGGAAGGAAGAGACGATATTCACGATTCAAATAAAATAACTTTCACAATTCTAGTGTCACGATGGTATTACGTTATCACACTGCAATATTGCGTGAAGACAGATTTCCAATAGACTCTTGTAATATTACGTCATGCTTCAGCATAACAGCTAAAACGCGATTAGAGAGTATTTGAGAAAAGTGAGTATATCCACGGAATGTTATATCTGAAAATTACATAACTTAAATGTTTTATTTAAAAATTGCATTCGCTACGCCAGTAAATTTATTATTTCATTCAAGATTTTGCAATTGAGTTTATTTTCAAGGTGAAGTGCGCAACCTCATGAATAGAAATAAACGTTGATCAATTGAGGTTCGCTAATCACTGTTTTTTCGAGAAATTGCCTAATTAATACAAGTACGAAATAATTTTAATACATATACTAAATACATTTTTGTTTTTAATGAAACATTTTCAATGTTTTATAAAATGCAAATTTCTACGTTGGCTAGCAGGATACCGTCAGTATTTTCTCTGTGTCTAGCTACGTCGCTGTTGCTACCTTCCCTCCGGTAGCAGGGACAATTTAATTGGACTGTGGGAAGACTGACATACATATCCGTCCTGGGTACCAATGGCCCTTGCTAAGCCAACGAGAAGGACACGATAGACGAACAAGAGTGTTATTTCTTTTAACCTTTAAAATCTTTGCACTGAGTAGAGGGCATTTCACTTGTGGGCGAACATTCCAAATGCTACCCCAGCGATTGAAATGTGCATGGATCTAGTTTGTAGGAAAGGCAAGACATCTGTAAGTACTACAATATTGGCGATATATCGCTGAGCGGGAAGATATACATCAATCAGTAACAGCTGTGAGAACGAATCTTGTCCAATAATACTATCCTCAAACATGAAACTGTTCTTGGATCAGTATTTATGTCCAGTAGAAACCTTCAGATGTCATTCCTCATGAAGTCGTCGGGCACGAAAGCGCCAATGCAAAGTTTCCACAGACTGAAGGTTACAAAATATCCTGTTGGCATTGACAGGTATCGTCTAGATTCAAAACTCATTTAATAGGTGGCGACAGGTCAATACTAACAGCGAGAGTAAGCATAAGGCAAAAATAAATGTTTGCACAAGGTAACTGGATTACCTTTTTATATGACATTGGTATCCTCTACTATTAAAGACAATCAAACCAAGTATTATTTTAAGACAATTGTTTTATTGGCATCAATTTACTAAAAGGCTTTTCGCGACACTATGTGGCTGCATTATCAGGTAGTCTGAGACAAAGACATGAAAAAATTAAAACAATCACAAACTGGAAAACATTTAAAAATCGGAATAAATGAAAATATACTGAAATAAAAAAAACGTAACGTAAATGACTCAAAATGTGCCTTTTCGCCAATCGACCACCAGCGTGTAATTCAGATAGCTAAATTATTATTCTTTTTCTTGACATTCATAACGGAATATTGGCAGCAAAGTATAAGGAACTTACTCTTAGATTACCTGAACACTGATAATCAGCAGCGATTATAAGGGTTACGTGATAATTTGCCTTTGTTCATCATGTCACATTTACAAAATGAAAGCGTCCATGATTTACGTGGTATATAAATACTCAACGGTTAACCTGTAATATATTATTGCAGGTCCGTTAAAGCAAATCAAGGCAAGAAGCTTTAGATTTCCCTGCACTTGCGATGACGCAGATGCATTCCGAGAATTTGAAGTGGCTCTGCTGCAAGTATAGAGAGAAGCGTTCGTGAAGTACCCAAGATATACGACCATCTGGATTTGCGAACGTTGGACCCTCAGGAATGCCCCTCATGTTCAGGTTTGAGAAGGACCATTTGCAGAGATTGACGGAAGAGTTGAGGGTCTCTTCAAAGATACCAACCAGAAACCGACATAGCTCGAAATTTACTAAGGCATTAAACATAGTTTTTGTTTTGTAATCTTGAAAGCTAGTTTTTTCTTCAAATGTAGTTATTAGTTTCCATTAAATACAGACGATTCAACGGTAAAGTAATTAAGAAACGTTTAATGAAACATGAATTTGCCTTAATTTTCACCTGAAGATAAGGCGATAATGTAAAAAATTATAATTAATGTTAAAAATCATATTTCAGCAGCAGCTTTAATTTCATTTGGTTAAGACGGCCATCAGAATTTGGAATGACATCAAACTAATTGATATGCTTCATGACACATTGTGATTGACTTCTGTACGAGATCAAATTGATTGACATGATTGATAATACACTGTGTGGTTGATGACTTTAATTTGAATGAAATTTTATTACAACATTAAGAGGCTATGTCAGAAAACATGAAAGATGATAGTAGCCATTCTCAGAATAATATAAAATGCAAAAATAAAATTGTCATAGGATTTTTTATGATTCAACCAATGCGACTGATCGACAAACTAATTAATCTTTTTTGATAGAGTCCAGTTACTTTGCAAATGTTCAATCAATCCTTAAACATTGTATTCAAATTTAGGGCAATGTACTAGAATAAAAACATTCTACAATGTACATAAAAAAGAATATTCCAGACAACATGGAAAACTCATTACTGAAAAGCCTAACTTAAAACTTTAAACAATTTCACTACTTTAAATATTGTTCTATTAGATTATTGTCAATTACGCTACGAAATGGTACATTTACTGGTAATACTGGCAAGTGGTATACCGGGCATTGTTTATTGTATGATTTGGATTGTGGCTCTTGTTTGTAAAGCCGAAAACGCTCAATAAATGGTTATTGTTAAAACACCCGTCTACCTCCATTTTCACACATTTCAATGATCATGAAGTAATGAGCATGAAGATGAAGACGGTGATGAAATGAGAGGTAAGGAAACTTGAGACAATCCCCGGGAGAATCCCCAGGAAACTTGAAACAAACCCGATTTTTCCATCAAAATTTCTGCTTGTATTGGACGGTGCTCAAATCTCAGATTAAGCTGAGAAAGTCTATATATCCGACCGCTACACTCGGAATAGATAGCTCATCCACCAAGAAATTCTTAATGAGCGAGATATCATGGAATAGGAAGAGTGAACTTAGCATCACGACTGGGCAGCAACGGGCGTCTTTCCGTCCTCTCCCTTGTCCTATATCCTCGCCCCTTACTTGCACACATGACACTACTCGTAACATCCACTACACTACGGGGAGAGCGGTCGAGAGCAGAGATCTTCTCCAGGCGGCGGCGCCAGGCTGATGGGAGATACCTTTTTGGGGGAAAACCCGCATGTCGAAGGGTAAGACCACTGAGACCGGATCTCGCAATCCAGTGGGGTAAGATCAACGACACTTCCCGCGATAAACATATGCACTACACTACCGTGACTAATTACTTCATAAGTTGACGAGCCCAGAATCACTATCAATCAACCCAAAACGACTCGGCAGCAACGTGTTATCGACCATTATCCTGCTTGATCATGACATCAGGGACTTACAGAACGGTATCGCAGCTTATTTTAAAACTCCTGTAACGAATTACAAAGCTTTACACCCGAGACGTAGTCGCGCCTGATTTCTTGATACTACACCATGACGATGGCCAGAGTGTTTGAACACACGGGTCCGTTGTTTTCCACAGAGACAGGTACGACAATGGTCGCAGTTCAGTCTTTCCGTCTCTAATGGTTCATCAACGGCTTTTTGACAGTGTACCATCTTCAATAATATCTAGACATCATGAATATTTCGTTGAAAAACTGATTATTTGTGTAGCTAGCCTCAACCAAATATTGTAACTTATGCGTACTCCAAAACATAGCATCAACGTGGACTTTGTATAAACTTTTCTAAAAAGTAGAGACCGGCAAATATGACTCAGGATATCAAACTGATGTTACTGCAGTGCCTCTCATCGGGAGGTTCGAGGGTTCGAATCCCGGCAGCTGCAGGAACTTCAACACTCGCTAGATCGCTAGAATCGAATTCAGCTGCTGTTTGGAGGAGAATTCTAGCGGCCAGCTGCTTTCATCGTTAGTTATTCGTGATTTCTCCGATCAACACCAAAGATTGCCAGATCTTTACTTCCTCTTCCTTGTCCTATCCTCACCCCTCAGTTACACACAGACACACACATGCACTACACTTGTCGGGATACCAGTCGGGAGCTTAGAACTTCTCCCAGCTGGGAGGGTCCGACGCTGTTGGGAGATACCGGGATTTGGGAAAGTCCCCACAAGCCGACGAAGGTCGGCGTCGGATCTCGCCAGCCAGCGGGGGAAGATGGCTTTCATCTGCCGCGGTAAAACGTACACCACCCTTACGGGACTAATGGCCTTAGTCATTGACGCGCCCGGAATCAACAATCAATCAATCAATCGAAGTAGACGTATACACGCCTAGCGAAGCAACACACATGGCGCAGGAGTTCGGCAAGTTGCTTACTCGAAGGGGACGTCTTAGTTGATTTTACTTTCCCGTCTTTCTTCGAAAGAATTAAAATATATTTACAATCGTGAGCCGGAAGACTGCAAATTTTCAACAGAAAGTATCTTACTGACAGGCCCTGCGAACAATAAAGTAGACTGAACTTTTTGTAATACGTTGTAAATTGTTTACTCTAAAACGTATAGTCAGAATTCAAGTTTTGTGGGGCCATGATACCAGAATAACGATTGACAGCAAAACGTGTTTCTGTCCGTCCGACCGTTCTGGAAGAAACAACAAATTATTTATAACTTTTCGTGTTGTTGCAGAGAGGCATTGCTTCCTCCTATGTTGTTTACGTTCGTAGGTTTCTTGGAGTAAAGTGAATGCACATCTACTAATGCATCAATAAAGGTAACCTTCTGTGATAAACTAATTCAGCAAGTTTATTATATTGTACTTGTTTAACGTAGTAGGGTGCAATCAATTCAATACACTCGGGGAACTTCATTACTCTCACTGAATATGTAACCATGATTTTTTTAACATGAGTTGTAAGTTTGGGCAGTCTGTGTTAAAATAATTTGATCACCTTGAAAATCTGAGAATATGTCTAATTTTACATAGAAAATATATATTACTGATACATTTGCAGCGGAGTTAAATACATTACATATGGTATAGATGACACAATGACAAATGCTATGACAAAGGAAATATTCGTCCACAAAAGGTGTAATAATTTTATTAATTATTAATTGTAATAATTAATAAAATGATTATAATTTTTGTAGTTATTTTCTTTATCATATTATGGATTACCACAAGATATCTGATACCACAACGGAATTTAATAAAAAATACGTAAAATGAAGAACAGAAAATTGAGAATCCAGCAACATAAGCAACATCTTACCGCAAAAAGTCAAAAGTACGAGAGCACACGCACTGCCAAACACTGGAATTGTTTTCCTGGAAGTCACTCGACCGCAACCGTGTTTCGATTGACCTTCACCTTGTCAGCCAGGTTTCACCTCCTAACCCTTAGCTGTGACGGATTTTCCTTGCTGGTATTTTTCATCAGTTGGTAATTCAGAAGTGTGCGGTATTTCAGTGTTCATCGAGTGTCGCTATGGGGCGTAAATAAAAGGGAAAAAAGTTATGAGGAGAGAATAATAATCATTTGTTTGCAGACTGAATGAAAATCTTTGCGAGAAATTGGAACGATAGTGCAAAGACCACACACTACAGTGTTTAATGCAATTGATAGGCATTATGTTAGAGAAACTGTAATGAACAAACGCAGGAGTGGACGGCCTCAGTTGCTGAATGAGTGTGCCAGAAGATACATTCTTCACGACATTAACCCTTTTACGGGCAATCAATTTTCATGACGCGACCGGGGAAGCGGGGTCTAGCGGACCCGGAAGTGTCTGCGACGGAATTAGGCTTACAGGTGTACTTCTTGGATCTGGATAATGAAACACAACGCTCTAATACAATCGTTGACCTGAACCAAAAACTTTCAAAATACTTCACATTTGTTTTCTAAACAGTTTTTTATTTAATTACAGACGGCACACGCTCTTTAACTGAATATTTTCTCTACAGATAAGTTTTGAACACATGCTACAATTATTTATCTCCTACTTCTTTCTACAGAACACAAATGACATCTCTTTCAGTCATGTTTTGAATTTGATAACCAAATCCTTTGCAATGTCAACAATAAGTAATAGTATGGTCTCATGTTTTCCAACATTCAGTCGAGATCAGCAACATATCTGTCTCTGTGCAGTTTTCCCACAATATTTGGACCACACCTGAATTCAAAAACTCACTCTCCTGACTCTAAATACCTCACCAAATACTAACCCCAGCAACACTGTCTGCAAAGGTGTCGCTCTTTGAATCACTCACATGTAGTGTCAGATAACATCCCGTTGCGCAACCCGACATCCGTCCGTCCATTGCACACGAAGCAGTCGCCAAGTAATCCACCAAACAAAACCAGATTAATGCAATATTACACGCAGATTGAGAGACCTGATTCGAATGGAGTTCCAATTCTTGCGCGGATGCGACTGAAATACGATAAAGATATTTTTTATTGAGTAAAGCTTTTGTAAAATGATTAACGGTACATTTACAGATGCACGACAGCAAGCAAAGTCACAAACAACTATCCTTATACCTTCGATAGTGTTCACTTAAAATATTGAAAATTTTGCTTCAAGGTCCAACTAACCTGGTTGCCCGGATAACGGTTAAAGTGAATCCAAAACTCAGTGCTACGAAATTTTCTTTTGGATTAGACATTACTCTATGTACAGGTCGCATTTAAAAGAGTGGAAGCGAGTCGCGTAGGGAATACTGGAACAATGGCATTAAGAGAAACTAGTGAAGCAACAGAATGGCACAGATTATCCCGTATAAGCTTTCTATTTCGTTTGAAATTTCTTAGTTAGCTATTCGAACTTGCCACATATTCTTGCCTACTGCTAACTATCGCGGCCAAAAGTACATTTTATTGACATTTTCTCAATTTTTCGTTTTTCTAATTGTAGATCGGAAATATTATTTTAAGGTTATTAAAGAACGGTAAAATCTCGTCCTAAATGGCAATTTTCTTTGAAAATTTTGGAGCCGTTTTTAAAAAACTGTCGTTTAAGTGCTACTGTAAATTCGAAATTTGAAGCTCTTTTTCACATTTTTTTGAGTTTTCGAAAACCTTAATTTGAAGTCATTTTAAGTACTTTAACTCACAAATACAATAGTGTTTACAAATTGCTGGGAATGTGCATACCAACGGCGTGAGAGATCTTTCAAAAATCGTTAGAGATCTTTAAAGAATGCTACATTTGTGTAATGAAAAAAATACACAGATATTAACTTAACGTCATTTTAAACAGTGGAATTGGCACTATCCATTCGAAATGTTTGAAGAAAAAATTTGAAGCAGTTCTTGAGAAAATGGCGTATGAGCAGTTTTGAAAATGCGGAGTTTTGAGCTAGTTTTCACAGAAAACAGTAGTTTTCGAGAAATTTTATATTACATTATTTAAAGGATGTAATCAGAAATACAATAATGTGAACAAATTGCTAAATAGTAAATAATAACTATTAATAAATCTAGGAATATTACATAGTTTGTTTATAAAAGAAATCCCAATTTGTGTGAAGGCTAGAAAAGTGAATATAAAATAAATTAGTATTTTAACTTGAATCGTAAGTAACCTGTTTATATGTAATTTCCATTTAGCAAAGCATGATCATTAATTATTAAAATTCTTCGTGGTATTGTGTTTCGTGTAAGAGAAGTGATTGTAATAAATAATTAAGCTGTGTATATTTTCATGTCTGACTCAATGTTTATCATCTCCACACACAATCCCAGTCGCGAACATGAACCTCTGTCCCTTAAATCCTCATATCACATACAATAATTAATGTGATTTTGGCCAGACAAACTAATATATATTCTGACGAATGCCCCCACAGCTAGTAATTCCCGCCTGTTGGGGACCTCGCAGATATCGTGCTCTTGCGAGCGTACTATACCTCAGGGCGGTGGTGTTGAGAGCAAATCCAATAACAAGAACATATAAATCAGTTAAACAGGGTTTAATAATCTTAAAACCCTTTTAGTTGCTTACAATATCACACGAAAATCAAAAAGAAACACAATAGCAAAAAAAATTGAAACCCTTTCAATGAAGCAAGAATTAATCGTTAAACTATTCGCACAAATGATCACTGGGAATTCCCTTTGTTACTCCGACTAATTAAATTTGCTACAATTCCTATTTACATTAACCAATAACAATGTACACAATTACATTAACAATTACATTAACCAATTACAAAATACAATGTAACACTTCAAATAACTTTACTACAAAAAACGTGTGCAGATGGACCACACTCTCTACAACAATTTCGCTGTAGCCGGAACAACGTGAATTAATATTGATCTATTTACTGTTTCGTAGGCAATATTGCTTTTAAAATGGCAAGAATCTCTGAATGATACTCAGATGCATCCTGTATGCTTATATCCCTCACAATGATTATATACTCTCCCCCTTTCTGTCCCTACATTTCTCCGTTCCTCTCCTTGTCTCCGTCTCTCCGTGTCTATCCGTGTCACGCCGCAACGCTCAACCACAATGAAGGACAGGTAGAGGGCGGTTTGAGTGGAAATTGAATTAAAATGAAGCGCAATTTTGTTCTGCAGCAGCATCTAGTGGAGTTCAACAAAATTACAGCACACAAACCATTTGAGTGAAAAAACAGGTAGATGTGCCAAGCGCTAGGCTCCACTGCGATAAGGTCTACTCCGGACTTAAGTATGACACGGCGTCCTAACAGTTCGTCCTTTAATTGGACCAGTTTAAGCGGAGTCGGATTGTCGGCCTGCGCGAAGCCGAGTGGCCCATTCAGAGCATTGTTGAGCACGTGGGCCGTGATGCGACGTCGCTGCTGCAGTGCAGGCGACGATGGGTATTCAAGCATTCCCACAGCCGTAGACACAGTTTCGGGCGAGCGCGAAGCACTGACGAACGTCGAGATCGACGCAACGATAGCGACATTGGCAGACCGTACGGCGTCGAGATACAGGCAAATGTGGCCCCCAATGTGTCTCCACGCACCGTTGGGAGCCGGTTACTTGCTGCAGGATTACAATCACGCATACCGCTAGCCCGACTGCCACTCATGCCAAACCATCGTTGGGCACGTCTGACGTGGTGCAATGAGCGAGTTGGAAGTATGGGATGTGCAGCTGGAAGACTGAATGGTGGACAGTGGTGTTCAGTGATGAGAGCAGCTTTTGCGTCGTGAGCGTGTGCGGCGAGTGCGTGCGTCCGAAGTATACTCGTCCATGTCACGTAAGGCGCCCCCCACGAGTCATGATGTAGGGTGCCATCAGCTGTATCGCGTATTCGTCTTTGGTGTTCGTTGAGGGATCATTAGCCAGCGCTGGGTACAGCCTGTGCTGTTACCTATGTCACAACGGGAGGGTGGTGCGCTGTTCCAGCAGGACAATGCCTTCACACTGCCATCGCCACTCGTTCTCCTCTATGTTCAACTGTCAACTGTCCTGTCCGGCACGCTCGTCGTATTTGTCACCAATCGAGCATGTGTGGGACATGATGGACCACCATGCTGCGTCAACAACTCTGCCTGCTCTGTGCGAGGCGGTGCAGGAGGCGTGGAACAGGACACTATTCGCCACCTGTACGATGAGATGCCAATCCGCGTCAGGGCTTGTCGTACTGCCCGCGGCGGGTACACGCAGTATTGATGTGGTATTTCCCGTCCATGGTTCTCTCTGTTGCTGGACATGCGAGTCTCACATGACTCTGCCCAAGTAATCATGTGTAGTATTCTGTCTATGTCCTGTATCTGTACCTAGAAATAAATTGTACAATCCAATCAGGGCGTTGCAAGACTTTTTCCGCCAGTATATATATATATATATATATATATATATATATATATATATATATATATATACAGTATATGTTTCTCTCTCTATATTGTATATATGGCATATATCTCTATATATTAACATATTTATTTATAAATAGGAACACTATTGTGCATCAATACATATTATGACCTTGTATGTTTATCGTAGCGTTTTTGTTGATCGGTTTGGCATATATAGAACTTAATCCATTCACATCAGTTCTATAATTACACGTTTTATTTTGCTTTTTGTGTAACATTTCTTTCATCAATATCTTTTTGTACTAGTTTTCTGTATCTATTACTGTAACATTGGTAAAATTGAACTCAAGTTTGTAGTCAATTGCATATATAGCCGAAGCACACTGTGATGTACTGTTTTTTATATAATTCCTACGTTGTCCATTTCTTTTCTTCGGTTTTTGTGAAGTTTACCCTTTGTAAACAGTCGCACTCAACACATGGTATACTATATTATTTTTTTCCAAATATATTTCCTATTATATATTTTTCATGTTTGAAAACAACAATTTGCCCAGATAAGTTTTGTAACTTAATGCCAATTTAGGCTGTCTGATTTTACTTTTCTCTGTATTGCTTCTGACAGCCCCTTGACATAAATCATGGATTTATTGTTAATTGTTTCTCTGGTACGAGTTTTCGTGTCCAAGTTGCTCTCAGTTTTGGGTCTCTTGGAGTATAAAATGATATTTAGAAGCTCCGGAGGGAATGAATATTTTTTCAAGATATTGTTTACAAATGTATGTTTTGTTTATGGTAATTGAGGTTGTTTGGTGTAATAGTTCTGAATTTAAGTGCAAAAGCTGTTTTTTTATTTTCTGCGATAGTGGATGGCGAGATTGAAAATTGAGATATACATCTGATCTAATGCGTTTGCGGTACCAGTCTGTGATCAATCCATTCCTTTTTCTAATTATTATTGTGTGAATAAGGACAATAATAATTTTATTGGAATTTTATTATTCTACTCTTCTTCTAATGTAAATTACAGTTCGAGGAGATAGAATTGAACCATTTCAATGTAAACTCAATTTTGTCTTCTGGAATAGTTAATGGCAAATTACCACATACTTGAATATGACTGGGTAATGAAAGATCACCTTGCACCATGTTTATTGTGATATCTGGTATGATTGGTGCACATGGTGAACTCACAGCTACTCCACCATTCACATTATATACATGGTTGTTGAACACTAAATACCCTTCATTAGAGCATAATTTAAATAATTCCATGAATTCGAACCTACTGACGTTGGTTGTTGCGTTAATATTCGTACCTTCCCATCTTTCCTCTAGTACAATATGTACACTCTAATGGTAACTCTACAGGTATACTGATGAATAATACACTATCATCTAGAGATTTTATCACATAATTTTGAGGTATGTTAATATCTTTAATTTTGTTAACTAACGCAAAACAATAATTCATATTGCATGTATTGTCCATAACTTGGATGAGTTTAATTTAGAAATTTACGTCTTACATGTGAAGGGCTAGAAATGAAGTTAACGGATGATATGAGGGGTCAGTCAGTCAATATGTCCGCCCCTCCGTCCGTCCCTCCGTCCGTCCGTCCGTCCGTCCGTCCGTCCGTCCGTCCGTCCGTCCTCCGTCCGTCTGTCCGTCCGACTGCCTATCCGTCCGTCTGTTCGTCCATCTGTCCGTCCATTTGTTTTACAATTTTAACAAATTTAAAACAATTTTTAAAACCAGTTTCGTTTAGTTAACCTTTTTTTAAAACATGGACTTTTCATTGTTTAAGGAAACATAGCAGAAATATGCATTATTAACAAAAATAACATTTTTACACGAAAATCTTTAAATAACTTTGTTTCGTGTACCACATAAATAAACACCGCACTTTACACTGTTTAAAGAAATATAATAGAAAAGAAGCATTTATAGAAAAGAAGCATCACTATTGTAATAGTTGACAAATACATTATCCTATATTACTAAAAAAATATTCTAATAACCAAACTTTTCACGTAAAACACTTCTCTAGTACATTAATTTTAAATCTTAATCTAATCAATCGCCTATAATTTGCGACATACATGAATAAACAAACAAAAACACAAGTTTACTGACAGAGCCAGTCGTTATTTGAATGCGGAAACAAACTGGCCCTGTGGTCTATGAGTGCGATGAAAATGCAATCTAGCGGTGTAATATGCCACTACTACTATTCCCAAACTATCACGATCGTTGTGCGTCAGGCTCAACAAAATGTCGAAAGGCCGAACCATCACGGTCGTGAGAGTCGGGGCTTTAAGGGTTTTAGAAATACATAATTATACAGGTCACAACAATACACGTGACTTGAAAATGAAATTTGTTGTAATCATCAGAAATAAAAGCGTGTATTTTTAAACCAATTTTTAAGGATTGTCGGAATCGAGTTTTGATGAAAATATTGGATTCCTGTTTTGTTTTATTTCTCTTTTCTTTCCTCTTTAAAACAAGTCCTAGATAATGGTGTTACGACAATGAGAGGTATGTTTGTTTCGTATTTTTATTGTGATGGGTGCTCGCATTTTTCACACACCAGCTGCCACGTGACCTGTCAGTTTTCTTGAGAGCTTAGATTAAACAATATTTCAAATTGTGAGCTGAGAGTTTGTTAGTTGCTGGTGGATCTGTGAATGCATTGTTGTGTATGTTGTTAAAAATTTCTGTATACATTCGCTGTTGTTTCACGTGTTTCTTTGTGTTTTGAGTGAGTTACTTTATAATACTGCAGTTGAGTTCGTTTCTCTGATTCTTTTCTTTGTTTTCATATTGTGAAAACAATGACGAAGCCGAAAGATATTTTTAATAAAAGAAAGAACGTGGGAAATCCTAATGTCATAATTGTAAATAATACAATTGGATCATCACAAGTTTCTAATCTGCAAAATTATATTCCTGTCAGTTCTTTAAAAAAAGCTGAAGTCTTGCATTGATATGTACGTAAAAGTGAAAAAAGAAGGAAGAAGTGTCTTTGTAAATACAATAATTGTAAATATTTGAAGTTTGAAAAACTGATAAATGAATATTTAATATGCACAAAGTGCAATGGTCATGTATCTCTTTTATTCAATACGTCCCTAGGACTTGCAACTGAACAAGTGTTTAAACACGATAATTGTGAAAATAAGTGTTCCTCTATGAACTCAGAACTTGTGACATTTTACCACGGTGATAAGAACTATCTTTGTATTATGTTAATGTGAGGTCTATAGGGAAAGGTCAGTCAGCTGACAATATTTTTTGAGGACTGATGAACTCTCCTAAACCTCCCACTAAGTTCAGTGAATACAAAATGTTACAGCTTCAGTTGTAGAAGTCATTTGCAAGCAGAGCATGAAAGGTGCTATTGAAGAGTCCGAAGAATGCAATGCAGATATCAATGACAGACACTAGGCAATTGCTGTTGATGGCACATATCAAGAACGAGCCTTTCGTTCTCTTTTTGGAAAACCACAGCAACAAGTGTCGATACAGGGAAAGTTGTGGATATTTCCATAAAAAGACTGTATAGCAAATTACTATGGCGTTAGTGGTGGGATGAAGGTAGAAGGTCGAAGGAAGAGACATTTTCCGATGATCTCAAGTTTTATATGGTGTAAAATACACTACGTACATTTCTGGGAGATGGAGACGCGAAATTGTATAAATAACTCAGGAAGATAAACCATGTGGTGTTCATTCAAAAATTGGAATGCATTGGGCATGTAAAAAAGACAATGGGTACAGGGTTGATGAAGTTGAAATCAGAACTTCATGGACAAATATTCAGCGATTAAAAGAAATGAGTGGGCAAGGTAGTCACTGAATCCAACAGTAAAGATATTCAGAAATATTACAGACTTGCAATACGGGGCAATAGAGAAAGTCTGCAAGAAATAAAGAAATCAGTGTGGTCTAGTTTTTCATTTACTACCAATAAAAATCCTCAGCAAGGGTTGTGTTCGCTATCGTGGTGCAAATTTCTGAAGGCTAAGGAGTCAGATGATTAAAATCACAGTGATCACTTCCATATATCAGAAGCATGCATGATATAAACGAAATCTTATCTTTAGGAACCTGGCTCATCCAGAGCTACTAAAAAACTTATTGCATGGAGGAGCCCAAAATACTAATGAATCCTGGCACAATGTTATTTGAACCTGGCTACTAAAAATACTTTTGTTGGTATGAATACATTGCATATGGGTGTTTTTGTTGCAGTGGCATCTTTCAATTAGGACAATATTGAAAAATGTCAAGTGTTGTAAATGATAGTAGTGACGAGCGGAATTAATTGTTAATTGGCAATGAACGACATGATTGTCATTCGCATCAATCGAGCTAAGAGGGTAGTTCAGGAAATTTATAAACAAGCAAGGCAGTCATCTAATGAAGCTAAAAGAAAGTTATAGGAACTGTTTAAACAGAAGAATAATATTGATGACCCATCTTATAGTGCAGAAATACTTTAAGTTATGATTAAACATCTCAAACTTCGAATAGGTTTTTCTCAAAATGACATTTTTTCAACTAAGTGACTCATCGTCTCAGCTTCTATGTAAGTTGCAAAACTCAAATTTTACCACATGTTCTGAACATAGATATGATTTTAATATGATAGGATATTTGGCAAAATATAGTGTATGAAAAATTAATCTGAAATTTTTTTTCTGTAGAAATTAAGTCAGCATTCATAAAATATATTTATACACTTTACATTTTTCATTCTACCTAAAAATTGTCCAGTCTAAAAGATAAACATATTAGTGAACATAAGGTAAAAGTTTGACATCTGTCAAATTGATTGATGCTGAGAAAATGGGTCACAATATGATAGAATTTGCTGATATAGGCGATTTTGAACCCCCGGATTTTGCTTTCAGATTTGCGCCATCGCCCAACATTATTTTACAGTAGCGAAAACATTTATTACACTAAGAATCGGACATATTCCTTTTCCTTAAAAATGGTGATAGTAAAGCTTACTCAGAAATGTGATGAACTCCCACATCTCTGGTGAACTGCTTTTGAATTTTCTCTGTATAACATCCAGCAGAAAACTGTCATCATTGGGTCTTTCAATAAACCTTTGTAGCGAAGCTCCTTTGTTCTGATGTCTTGGTGGAAATATGAAATCTAAATGGGAGTTTAGAAAGTGTATCTTAAGTATCATTATACAGAACAGTTTTTGAAATGTACACAAAAGTCTCGAAACCTAATGTTTTAAAAGCTCTTGGAATTTTGAAAATACCTTCCTTCATTTTTTGTTGTTATTTTTAAGGTCGCATCAACTTCTAGGTCATTAACGACTACTATTGCTTGTAACAGTATGGTAACTGATGAAACAATATGATAATGATAGGGGGTGAAAGGACGAACACAATACAACCGTGCCCGAGGCGGGACTCGAACCTGCGATCCTTCGTTCCGAGATCGCTACGGCACTACTGCCTCAGCGATCCCGGCTACCGGATCGGCATTCCTTCTTTTTGCTGCGCTGATTTTTGGCAATTTTTCACACAGTTAGTGGAATGCTCCTCTGTTACATCGTCATTACCAAACTTAATCCAAGGGTTTTTGAAGAGGAGGGAGAAATATCGAGTTCGGATCAACTAAAGAACACCTTGTTTTAAAACCCTTCTATTTACGCCTATTTTTTATCTGTTTTGAGATACGCTAGTCAAAATAGGAGTTAATTTCATCTCCAGTAATAGTAGTTCCTGAAGGAACGGCTTTTCCGTTGGGGATTCGCACAGTCACCAGATGAATACCGTCCTCTCTCCAAAACAATTAGTGTTAGAGAAATTCTAAGTATACATTTGGAATTAGTGTTTAGCACTTAGTAAATCCCACCTATTTTCTTTCTGATGTTTCTTCATGGTTCGTATGTATGTCCGTATTTTGGGAGGCAATTTGTACATTCGCAGTACTAAAACCATATTATCTAAAAAATGATATGTTCTAGAAAAATTGTAAGTACATATTTGCAATCAGGGTGCGAACCTACTAAATCACACATAGCTTTATTTCTGATGAGTTTTTATTGTTGACCTGTGTCATTATACAGGCTTTTGTAACACCTGGCCTTAGCTAACTGCGTGCGAGTTCCCTTTGAAATACCCTCCGATAATTATGTCATTGAGCGCGTGTAGTTATACTAATTTCAAAATAATGGCTCTAAGTTACTATTTCCAAATTTATGCGTTCTATCTCTGCGCTAAAAGCTCGCAAAAATAATTGTGAAAATCTAGGCAACTTGCGAGCTGTGCGATTAACTCAAAACACCGTCCGTCGTTGTACGTTATTCCTTGCTGCGTGACGATCGGGCCGGCGTCTTAGGAGTGCACTTTCAGGCGAGGTCGAAATAAATCCCAAGAATCTACTGACGAACGACAAATACCTCTCCCTTCCTTCCACAGTGGCCTAATCCAATATAATGTTTCTCATTTAGTAGTACATCTCTTATCCAGACGAAAAATGGATCCGAATGAGAAAAAAACGAGACGAAAAATCCAGATGAAATAAATATAAGCAAAAGTAAAAAATGCTGTAAAAAACACGATTTGCGTTAGTTTTTTAGTAAGACGAAGTTCTGCGCGCCCTATAAGCTAATCCGGTTGTACGCGTAGTTTGTCGAGTTGGATTTGAAGTTTCATTCTCCTTTAATAAAATTTTAAATTAGTATAAGAATAAATGTATGAAATTCCATTTACCACATTTCGAGCTTCTTATATTTGATTCTGGAACAAGCACATGTACTCTTTCCCGTTCTCGCCGCGTAAGCCGATCTTTTCCTCTCAATGTCCGGTGACAAAATGGTCGAATCTTGTTTTAGTTCAAGCGAAATTCAATTCAAGAGGGTCGAAAATTCGCGATTGGCTGCTTCCGCTGAAGTGAGGAATTTTGCGTAGATTGCTCCACGTGCAGTGCTCCCTATCAGTCGCAGCATGAAGCAAAGCAGTGGGTATTGGCACGAATTCAAAATTCCAACCACGCGATGTAACCGCTTAAGTTAGTACGTCTGCCATCTGCCACACTGTCCGTCTGTCAGCCGTCTGTCATATTGTCCGTCTGCCTGTCTGGCTGTCTGCCTGTCTGCCGTCTGTCACTGTCTTTCTGTCTCTCTGCGTCTGTCTCTGTCCGTCTCTCTCTCTCTCTCTCTCTCTCTCTCTCTCTGTCTCTCTCCATATCAACCTCTATCTCTCCATCTGTCCGTGATCTATGCTACCGACTAAACTATTCAGTTGTTTTTCTCAATAATTGAAATTCCTTGATCGATTTAATGGAACTCAATTTTCTGTGAGTTTGAAACTAATTTTTGAGACACTAGCGACGGCCACAGAAGGACATACGGACGGACAGACAGATAGACCGACAGATAGATAGACAGACAGATAGACAGACGGACAGACCGACGGACAGGGAGACGGACAGATAGAATACAGACAGACAGACGGACGGAGACAGAGGGACGAAGATGGACGGACGGACGGACAGACGGAAGGAGACAGAGAGACGGGGGCAAATAAACGGACAGACAGGCGGCAAGACGATGGACGGACAGACAAAAGTTTTGCCATCAATCAATTTTTCGGTATCAAGGACCTACAAAACATGGATATTTTAATTTTTGAGACGATAGTGTTGACCACAGAAGGACACAATACACTTTAGAGCAAGTAATTTACTATACAGAGAAACATGATTTATCCACTTATTCGATATCATGGACCGACAAAAGAAGTTCTTTGTCTAAAATTCGCTGTTTTTATCGCACGATTACAATTCTTCATAAGATAAAAGAGCGAGAAAGTAAAATGGTTGTATCTTGTTCCGATTTGTAGTAAATTTCTTCATATAACACGCTGTGTGTCAAAATCTACGTTCTGTGGGTCCTTGATACTGAAAATGGGTTAATGCCAAAACGTCCGTGTGTTTGTCCATCAATCCGTCTGTCCGTTTGTTAATCCGATCGTCCGTCTGTGCGTCATCAACGCTAGCCTCTATTTCACCCTATCGGTCTGTAGTAGTTAGAAATAATTAGATAAAGTATGTGTTGTTGTAACACCACTAATTCAAGGATAGATTTCAGTTAGGACAAAAATGTAGAGTATTGTGATTTCTAGGAATAGTTTCCATCAATACTTTCATACATACATAACAATACTTTCAAAAGTTTGTCAAAAACGATTCTAGATTTTTGAACTATTTTTTTCTTCGTATAGAGGGAAAACGCTTAAAAATGGTGCTAGTTTTAATTTGGTTGAGCTCTTTGAATGTTCGAAAACTGGAAAAGGTCAATGTTTGCCATTTTCTTACAAGAACGATATTGAATATGAGGGGTTTTCGTAAAGAAATTTGTTATTTAATGATAGATCATGAAATAAGTTCATGCAAAATATTTCGAAATAACGAGTAGCGTTTGCTAAATTTTGCGTAAAAATAGATAGTTTTTAAACAATTATTTTCTAAATAACGGTTACAAATATTTTTTAACTTATTTCTCGGATAGAGCAAAGTATGCTTTTTGATGGTGCAGGTTCTATTTTCTTTCAAATCTGTATTTTCAAAAAATGTAAATATACATTTCTTAACTACAATATTGACGATAAGGATTCTTTCTTAATCGATTCTGTTCTAAAAAATCAGATCTTTAAGAAAGTTCATGAACAATTTACTCAAAAGTAGTATTTTTTGCGTAATTTGTGTTTGAATTGAAGGTATTTTATAACGTCTACAATTTTTTTACTTAATGTTTGTCTGGAGAACGACACAGTATGCGCATTAAAAGTACTCAATCATTACCCCCAGCGAAGCATTTTATACTCCTGGCCTCCGCTCTGTTATCAACACGTAGTACGTGGCCTTTGAGCGTTTGAAACTTCACAACTAAACAACCAAAAAACATTCATGAGACGTTTTCCTTTAGTTTCTCAGCGGAAAACTGGCCAGGTCGAATGGGAAACTGCCACTTCAGTAGAAAAATACGTTACAAAAACATATCAATTTCTAAAAAAATATTCGCTTAAGTGCGAAGATATACACATATTTAAAATCGTATTTTTAAGCCAATTACTACAAGCCGCAATATAGCATAGGGGTCCATTTAAAAACAAAGTTGACCTATTTTCGCAGTGCAAAATACTGCAAAGACGAAGTATGCTGTAATCAAGTAACCCCTGTTTTTGCAACCGACTGTCCAAACCGCGTCTTCGTATCTGGCACGGTTGAGGAGATGTTACAGGAGGAGTGTTATCACTTCGTTGTTCCATCCTGTATACACGTGTATGTCTTTTGGACATAGTTTTCAATTCTTCACAAATAGCAATGAAACTGGAACGAGAGAAATAAAATTGCTCATATTAGAAAAAATTGACGTAATGCCATTCACATCACACGTACAAATACTATATATAACTAAATAAGTTAATTTTTTTCGTCGTTCAAAACGAACTAAACTTCGGAAACTATACAGAGGCGAAGAGGGCATTGTAGGACAGAATGCCATGGTGTCAGCGACAAGACACTTTCTGCCTTTAGGAAGATAATGATGATGAAAATAATTTTGTTATTGTCCAATAATCTGATTATATCCTTTTAAGTTTGATCAGCTATCGTGAATTCACAAGTGCCACCATTGTCGTGCGCACGGGGGGAGAGGGGAGGACCGTGCCTCCCCTGTAGCACATGTTGAAAGGGGTCCCACAGACTTACTTAATAAAACATGTTCTTTCCGTAAATATGTTCAATCCCTTATTTTCCTCTTTCTTTAATCCGTCAGTTTGGGAAATGGTAATACGAAATTTGGTTGCGACGCTCTCCAAACCATACGACAATAGGAATATTTTAATTCTCCTCTCAGTCTGTTTTTTTGCTCACGAATAGGCCGACTTGGACAACACGTGGATGCAACCTGCATTTACTGATGTTCGGTACCATTATCTCGGTGTCAGGTTTATGTAAATTATCATGGGATCAGCATTTAGCTAGATCAGATTTTTAACCCACAGGAAGGTTAGGCCTGGGTGTATGAAAGATGAAATGATGTCAATGAGGGGTGAAAGTACGATACACATACACACACACAAATACGCCCATGCCCGAGGCGGGACTCGAACCCGCAATTCTTCCTGCCGAGATCACCATGACTCTACTCGTACCTTAGCGATCACGGAAATCCGGACGGCTCTCAGTATGTTTATTTATTTAATAGAAAAACATGACATATGTAAATAACAGAAGTTTAGTGGAAAAGGGGGCCCAGAAATTCAACTGCCTCCTCTTGTTTTAGACGGCGCACGCCAGTGACTGCCATAATTTAATAGTAAATATTTCGCAGCTAGTTCATTAACTCTTTGCATTAATTACGCCTTCACAACCAACTTTCCGTGAATTGTAGTGGACATGGCGCAACCGAGCGGGACCCCACCCCCGAGCTTGAGCTGCCCATCTGCCGCCCGAGCCCCCGCGTGCCCCCTCCTTCACCCTTCCTGCCCTTTCCCCTCCCCCATCGACCTGGGTCCGAAGGCGCTGCCCCCCCCCGCTCCACTTCGTCCTTTCGCCGGAGCGTCTTCCGGCGGCGAGGCCCACCCGGCCCGCCGAAGCGAAGGCCGTCGCCGCCCGCCCCCATTGGCCGACGAGGCCCGCCCCGCGCGCGATTGGACGAAAGCCGGCCGCCACTCGGGAAGGGCGCGGGGCGTCTGCATTGGCTGCGACAAAGAATGGAGGACAGCCCAGGTGCGCGCGGAGGGGAGAGGGACGTTGGCGGCGCGGTTCTGTGGAACACGTGGCGGGTGCCAAATGTCTCCACTGGCTGCGATATGCGGCGGAGGTGATCTGCACAGCACGCGATGGAAGTAAGCATCGTAGTGCGGAATGATTCGTAATAGATTTGGTCGGGATTGCATTTGTGTGACGATAGTCAAACTATTATTCGCACGCAATTTGTTTACTTGCACAAAATTGTGATAAAAGTTTATTTTTCCCGATGACTTTTTAAGATATCTATGTTTATAATTTTGGTAATGCGATAAAATTGTGAGGACACCTCAGTATCTACAAGCCAGTGAAACATCTCCTTTCATTTATCATGAACTGAAGGTTTTAGAAAAAATTAGATATTCAAGGCTAAGTCTCTGATTAATGTATATTTCACACCTCATTTGTAATAAATAATGTGTACCCTACTAATTGCTGATTCCGCTAGGTAATAATGAAATAATAATGCAATATGTTTAACGTGAATTCTTCATGTTTGCACAATTCTGCATGTCTGCGGCGGATGTCTGCGCAATAACTTGAACAACTCACCGGGCGCGTGAACTGTGCTTCCCAAATGTGTTCCCATTCCAATACGACGATGGCCAAGGCCCAAACTAGGTTTAGCGTACTCGGAAATGATGTAAAGAATTTATTTCATTAAGTTTTCAACGTGACCTTCAATAGATAGGTAGGTTTTGCTTCTACATGCCACTATTCCCATTTAAAGCAACAAAAGCAGTAATGACACTAAATGATGGAAACGTAAGAACGTTTTATTTTAAATTTCTACCACACACGTATTTTTAACTTATTTATTGTACCCTCGACTATGTTCATTCGTCCCTGCTGATTTTATTCAGAAAGTTCCCATCAATATTTCCTGTTTCGGAGTTCCTGTTGGAGGAGAACGAGGAAGACATGCGTGTTAAAAGCGGAGTTCATGCATTTTTAGTACAATGAAGGAAATCGGCAATATGAAGCAAGAATGTCAGATATTTTGAAATAATATTTTGAATTTTTTTCATCTTAATGTAGGCCTACGCATTATACTTTCAACTACGCTTTTTTTACTCACGCCCTTTTTTTTCTACAAAACTTCGTAAAAACTAATAAATGAATATTTCGATATGAATCCATTTATTTGCCAAGACCTTGGTTTTTCATTCAATACAGTTGTATGCTAATTATGACAATCAACATGTTCAGATGTTTACCAACGAGAAATAATTTAAAAGAAGTTGATACGGGAATGAAAAACTAATGCAGAAATTACGGTGGGGAAATTAATACATTATTTGATTGTATTTTACATGGTGTATTATGCAATAATATAAAATCTATATTCCAACCCAATCAATCCTTAAATAATTTGATATTTGCAACTCATCGTTTTAAACGGTGTTGATGTAGAATTTAGTATTTATTTGTAATAGCCAAAAATGGTGAACAAACGCATCAATTTCTCAATTTTTAGTTGGCAGAAATGAATGCGTTTTGTAAACATGAAAATAATAACATAAGTATCATTAATTGTTTTCTATAGGTAAAAAGTAATTTATTGTAGTTTTTCAGTCAAGAGTTGCTAACGTAAACTTTCGAAGAGATAAATACTTATTGCTTGAATTGTAGATAGTAACATTTGATTTTTTAAATACTTCCAAGATTCGTTCTGTGGAAGCAAAAGTAGATCATGTTCCTCATTCACTTTTGTGATACATATTACATGTTTTATCAATAGTGCATATTTCGAGGCACAATTAGCTCAATAAATCGTGTACAAAGGTGGCCAAACCAGTATCTTGTAAGTGGAATTGGAGTCGGCCCAGTGGGCCAGCTGTTACTGGAACCTCTAGATTTAATAGACGTCTGGGTCAATTTGATTCCTTGAAGTTCCACTGAAAATTACCACTAGTGAGGTGTACTAGGCAAATGAACGATGTGAGGTTGCGATTGCTGTCCTCGCCTAGTCACAGTGGCAAAGCACCCACCGGTCCTATGAGTAGTAGAGAAAGTCCGGGTATTATGGAATAGTCGTCTAATATGGAATACCGAGCTTATTTCTCTGTCAAAAACTATAGCCAAGAAGAACAGTAGTAAAATACTTCACAATCGTATGACGCTCTGCAGGCAGTGTCACCCGCTTGCCACGTGCCTATTACTGAAGAAGATTCGTTTGTCGGTTTCCAAAAATTTACGGAGGCAGGTTTTGAAAAACCAATACTATTAGTCTGTAAGTTAGTATTAGTCTGTCTAATAATTAGAAACTAAGCGCAATTGATCCCACACGAGTTCATGCTCATTTTGTAGTTTGGAATTCTTACCGTTTAGGTTAGACGCTATTGATTTCAAAATGGCCTGTCGGGTAATATGGAATAGTAGGTGTTTCCCTTCCAGTGTATCATCTGAGTTGGAGTTCATACCATCTTCTGAACCAGACGACGATGATGTAGAATGCATCTTGTATAAAGGGACGTTTTCTGGAGATAGACTGGGAAAGGTTTGGGTGAAATGTTTGTCCTGTTATCTGTGGGCCCATCCACCTTGACTGTTGTGGTGCAGATTATCATTACTTTTTTACTGTTTTGGCAGATTGTGCGTGATTTTGACTACCCGGGTGACGCCGCGTCGAAGACTGTATTGCCGACGTTTCGACCATCTTGTCGTGGTCTTCCTCAGGGCTGGAATGCCAAAGGTATGCATACTAGCTCTGAGGAAGACCACGACAAGATGGTCGAAACGTCGGCAACACAGCCTTCGACGCGGCGTCACTCGGACAGCCCAGATCACGCACATGACTCTGGCCGCGGAAGCCTACGACTTCGTTCTGGCAGATTATCCTTACTTAGTTTTTTATCAATCTTATTTAATTTTTGTCGTTTTGAAACACCTTTTTCATATTACCATACAATTTCATATTACCCTCCAAACGCAAAGTTAAAAGCAAAATAAAATTATTGATAAAAAAGGTATGATTTTAAAATTTCAAAACATATTTAATTAAAAATAGTTGAAGTTTGGGTTCATTCCATACTGTGTAGTCTAAACAGTTTCATTACAAAGTAATGCTAACAAATAAAAAAGGTTTTCCATTCAATCCGACCTTCCCCTACCCTTCAAATCACGAAAGTCATTACTCAAAAACAACAGCTCTCCAGAGTCTGTATGGTAGCACTACTGCATTGCCGAAACTCCAAAATCACTTAAGTAGTCCTACAAATTAAAAGCCCTGAATATTTAACACGAAAAATCTTGCATTGCGCATTTCTGGTAGGCGTGTTGAACATCTTCATGGAAAACGTGGCGTTTGTTGGCCCCTTGTTGCGTGGCAACGGAAGGCATGAAAGAATCAGCGAGCGCCATTTGGTTTGCCTCCGGAGGGAGCGCGCTCTCAATAATGCAAATGGAAAGAACTGACCGGGTAATTGGAAGCTCTTTCTAGAAAATTAGAGATTTCGACGACTTGTCTGTAACGACTGTTTCTGAAGATCTGAGAGAACACTCGAGAGAGAAAAATTGAAGGTATCAGAAAAGATTGGTGTGGTAATAACACGGAACACAAAATCTTCCGCGAGATGTACAATTACCACTGTAGAGTGTTACGCAGCAATTTTTTAAGAAGCCGGTTTATGTAATGTGTAATTGAGAATCGTTTTTTCAAGTCATGGTTACATGAAATTCATTCCTTAATATTAGTTCGTCACACGGAATATATTCACTTCACAACAACGTTTTTAAATGGAAGTCAAGCAATTGCTTCTTATTACTTTTTGCTGAATCCTTATGAAACCCTATACCGTATACTGATTACTTATTGATAGATCACATACATAGTAAGAAAATCGTCTGTCGTTCATCACATATGAACTCAAATAATAATAGAAAATTTAATCTAATCACAAGTTTCTTACTTATAAGATCATTTAAAAAATATGCTTCATGTTATCCTCGGAAATTAAGTTAGAAAGAATTTTTATTTTTAAGAAATTTACAGAATTTTTTTTCTAAATTTAGCAACTGAATTTAAGCCCTTTTTCGTCACCTGGTCTCTGTAATAAGAGTTTTTCTGTCAAAATTTCGCCGTTTTTTCGCGCAGCATTACATAACTTTCTCTCTACTCTGAAGGGAGAAAGTAAAAATCACAGTAGTCGCTATATGACCAAATAGTTAAAATATTACCTAAAAAATGGTAGTTTCCATGCCCTGTTATTGGTTGCTTGCTTTACTAAAAGCAATGTTATCTATGTGGGGGAGAAAACGTTTTAGAATTCATCCACTGAAGACAGTTGTGGAGGTTTGTTCCTTCCAGAGATTCTTGAAAATTACGTATCGTTGCATTCAGATTAGAACATCAATTTTCACAGCGAACATTGACACAACTCTTGCCGCTTACTTATGCAGTTTCAGGTATTCTTGTTGACGTAATTATATGAAAGATCTGGCAGACACGGATGTATGTATTTGTCCTTCAGAGTCTCATTTATCCGACTTATGCCTGCTTGAGGTATTCCCAGGCCGGGGTCCTGTTTTTATTTACGTATTATCCGCGCTTTAAGGTAAAGAAGCTCTATCGCGAGCATGGTGTGCCTAGCTTTTTTGGTCTGCCTGAGCTTCATTTCATCATACAGCCATAGAAACTACGACGATTTGCATTAGAAAGCTATAGCTTAATTTTTGCCTCAGCCGGGAATCGAATCTAGGGTTGGCAAATAGTGACACCGACACCTAATACGCTACTTACGCCTGCGCGCTCTCGCGCCGAAAGAGCAGAATGTCGAGGTCTGCCCTCACCCATCCACAAGATCTTCTCCAACACGAAATTTCTTCTATCGGTCTGGCCGACCTCGAAATCTTGCAAATTCGAAACGAACTATTAAGAACTTTGATAAGACAGTTTGATATTTTCTTCTAAAATTGTTTCAAGTTTTTCTTAATGTTTTTGGTTAGAAAGAGAACAGTCCACTCATAAATGTGGTATAGGTCAGATTTTCATTAACACATGAGAAATGTCAAAAATGAAAATCTTCATATTTTTCGGATCCTACTGTCATTTTATTATTGAAGTTAGTTATTGCTTTAATGGATGCTTAATGCAATCTAATCTTAAATATTTCACCTTGACATAATTTCAAGAAGAGTTTTTCTATATATGAATAGTTTTTTAAATAATGTTGTGTTAAATCATGACAATTTTCTAAAAGCACCTAATCAAGATTTTTCAAAAATTGCTTCAATTTTTTCTTTAAAGGTTTTGTAAGGATAGAGCAAAATATTCTGAATGTTATGGTAAGGTGCCATTTCATTGAAATCTACTAATTTCGAAAAATTATTTTTTCGAATCTTTCACGCTTAATTTAGTGAAAAAAAGCTCCCTAATAAATCGCTAAAGTAGTAATAAGACACAAGTGGCAGTACTATAGTATTATGCAACCGTTAAGAATAATACGCAATTACGTGTTTTTATAATTATTATTTTACTTAAGGTCGCATCAACATCTAGGTTATTATCAACCACTATTGCATTTAACGGTATGGTAACTCTGAGGATGATACGGGGTGAAATAACGAACACAAATACAACCATGCCTGGGGCGGGATTCAAATCTGCGATCCTTAGATCCGAGAATGCTACGGCACTACTGCCTTAATGATCTCGACCATCGGACCAACGTAATTGAAGCTCAACTAGTAAGTACACTCAACTTCATTAATGTAAGAAAACAATACAGATCTAGATGTAAATTTAAGGGGGAAGAAAGGCTACTTAAGGTCGAAATGAAAACCACCGAAATATTTCGGTATTTTCTCAATGTATCAAGGGAAATTGTTTCAGAACATCTGCATAGTTGGAGTATCCCTGCTATAATGGATCACGGATTATTAGCCGAGAACTTCCATTGAGTTGAGATTCACAGAACGACAAATGTCTTTTCAGTTCGGCAGCCACTTGATTTTCAATTAAGTAATTTATGAGAAGCTTACACTTTGCGATCCGACTCTCGCGACATAAAATGGAGACTTAACGAACCATAGCGTTCTGTATGAAAACGCGTCATGCAGTCTCGTCATGAAGTCTATCTCAAATTGAGGTGCATCCCCTTTCATTATGCACTGCGAGCTTGTCGGTCCGACAGCTCTTCTTAGAAAACTCTCAGCACGTTGACGCTTGAGGCTCCCGAGGGGGCAGGAAGGTGCGCAAGGAGTGGGGGTTTTCAGGGGGTCATGGAAGTGGTCGGATATGATGGAGGAGTGCCAGGCAGAGGAAGAAAAATCGGGACAGACAATACCCGGAGGTTTAAAGTGGTCAGTGTGGCGAAAGAGAAGGAACAGAAACGGTGAAGATGATGAAAAGGGAAAAGTGCATGAGATGGCAGAGGTGAAGGTAGTGTATGGGAAGAGAGAAACGATGAAAGACATGATCGAGAGGGACGGTGGGAGTGAGAAGCTGGGAGGATGGGAGGCTTGGAGACAATAATAGAGATAGGCTCGTCAGAGTGGGTACGGAGCGCGAAACTGAAGAAAGGAACGACCGAAGACGCGAGTGTGTCAGGAGAGTAGAATGAGAGGGCGGTGGAGGTCGCTGGCAGAGGAGGGTGAAAAGGAAGAGCCCTCCACCGCTCCTCCGCCAGCGACCTCCACCGCTCTCTCACACGACGAAAGTAGGGAGTCAGTAGTAAGGAGTAAAAAATAAAAACAAAGAGGGAATGGAAAAGGAGAATATGATTGAAAAGAGGAGGTAGCGGAAGCAAGGGAGGAAGCGGAAAAGGTGGAGATGAAAGAGAAGGATGAGGAAATGGAGAAGAAGAAGAAGAAGAAGAAGCAGAAGGAAAAGGGGGAATAAGTGGTAGTTGAAGTGGAACAGGAGGAGAGGGAGAACGCTAAGGAGAAAGAGAAGGCAGGCAAGAAGGAGACGGATGAAGAGGCGAAGAGGCCACATGTGAGACAAAAGGTCAAGGTGAAAGAACGCGGTGGTGGAGGAAAACGATGTGAAGGAGAAGGTAAAAGTAGTAGAGAAAGAGGAAGAGGAGATGGATAAGGACGCGAAAGGGTCAGAGATGAAGCAGAAGGTCAAGATGAGAGGACAAGGTGGCGGAGAAGGAGAACGAAACAAATTAAAAATGCGGTTGAGGAGGAGAAGTCGGTGGAGCAGAACAAAGAAAAGGAGATGAAAATGTGGTTGAGGAGGAGGAAGAGGAGACAAAAGAGGAGGCATTGGAGGGTATGAAATAAGATGATGAATATTATAATATGACAATTTCTCTCATAAACTTCAATTACCATTTGAAAAATTCTTAAACAAACAAAGCGTGAAAAATACATATATTTTTCAAATTGAAAGATTGAAACGAAAACAGTTTTCTGCCAATGAATTCAGTGTATTCACGTTCTATATAAATGTACCAACGATGCGAGATTTTTATTTTCTCCATTCTCTTAAGCGTCATTTATGCTATCTAAGGTCCCAAATTAATAAAAAAAATGTTTAAAGATAATAAAATTTGCTCATGTTTCACACAAAATTTGGCAAACAAATATTCATGTTTTAAAAAAATTGAACACGACTTATTTAAAGATATTTTCGATGAACACATTTCATTAAGAAAAAATGTATCTTCATAATTGTAGTTGTAGGAAGACGCCGAAAAAATTTCACTTTTTTCAGTTTTCGAAATATCAGGATTTTTAACCAACATGTATCCAGCACCATTTTCTTAAAAGTCTTTCAGACTATTTATCAACAAAATTTCATCAAAAACAATGGAATCGTTTTTGACAAAAGTAATTGTTTAAACAAAATTTAAATATCAATTAATTAATATCAATTTTGGAGAAAATCGGCAGAACGGTTTAGCCGTTCGCGGTGGTCCGAACGGACGGACAGAAAGACGTTTCGCCGTCATTGGAATTTTTGGTATCATGGATTCACAAAACATGTTTTCTCGCTACCCTACGTGTTAGAAGATATTTTTTCTAAATTTAGCAACTGGTTTTATCCTTCGGTACCAGGGCCCCGTAACAAGGACTTTCGGCCGAAAATTCGCCGTTTTTCGTGCAGCATTTTATAACCTTCTCTCTACCGCGGCAGCTGTGGCGAGAAAGTAAAAAGCGGTTGAAGAAAATACGGCAGTGGAGGAGAACGAAGTAAAGGGGATGATATAAAAAGCGGAGGAGGAGGAAAAATAGATGAATGTGCAGAAAGAAAAGATTGATGAGAAGGCAAAGGGGCCAGAGATGGAGTAGAAGGGAAGGTCGAGGCGGTGTATGACGAATGAGGAGAACGAAGAATAGTTGAAAAAAGCTGTTGAGAAGAAGGAGGCAGTGGAGGAAAACGAAGTGAAGGAGATGATGAAAAAAGTGAAGGAGGAGGATAAATAGATGAAGATGGAGAAGGAGAAGACGGATCAGTAGGCGAAGAGGCTGGAGATGGAGTAGAAGGAGAAGACGGATCAGTAGGCGAAAGGGCCGGAGATGGAGTAGAAGGTGAAGGTGGAGGACGAGGTGCCGAACGGAGGAGGAGATCGAAGAAGAGATGAAAAAAGCGGCTGAGCAGAAGGAGGCAGTGGAGGAGAACGAAGTCAAGCAGGAGACGAAAAAAAGCGGTCGAGGCGGAGGTGGATGCGGGGGCGGAGGCCCGGGTTCAGAGCCCGCGCTGGGAGCCGGGGCCGCGCGTCGCGTGCCGCCGTCGCGCCGGCTAATTGGCGTGGCGAAGCGGCCGGCCGCGGCGTGGCGCGCAAGGGGAGACGACGCGGCAGCAGTCGCGCGCCCGCGCCTGGCTTTTTTGCTTCCGCTTTCCTGAAGGTTGTCACGTGGCGAGGTGGCACACGGAAACGGCCGCTTTTGTCATTGTCCTCCGACGGTATCAGCGGGATCTTCGACAGGCGCACTTCCGTTAAATGTTTTTAATAATAAGGCGATCTTAAAAGGGCTTAAACACGTCGTTAGGTGGTTTTCTTGTAGAAGTGTAGCGGTTTTCACAATCTGTTCGCGCGGTAAAAATGAATTCCAGGAAGAGATGCATAAGATCTACAACATGAATAACCTTTGTTAAGTATTTAAGTAGTAGCTGTCTAGATACCCTTCCTGATATCTTTTGTGAATCTTAGAGGATACAATATAACATTCATAAAGAGAACTATGCAAAATAATGTATATTGTATCTGCGACTTGAATATGTTACATGAAATATCCCAAGCTGGCTAATTCCTGAATTAACGTACCTAAATTGATGCTTTCCTAGGGTTTCCGTATTTACAACATGCTTCGGGGTTCCGGACTTTGATCTTCGTGGTTTACATGGAACAACCTTTAGTCCATCCAACGCATAATTTACATCGCTTATTTTATGACAAAATATTCTTGCACAAGACGCCTCACACTCAGACAATTGCCTTACTTTATCCAGCGCCTTGTGGCAAATACCAACATTGGTTGGAGAAAGTCCGAAATGATAAGTTCATCGTCATTCATACGGCTTTACGCTCAGCGGCAGGCTAACCTGCAAATTATCTGACTGCTCCAAATGTTAGCCAAATTACGGATTTGAGTCGCAACTTAGGTTGTCTTAATGCAGAATTATGTAAATCGCGGGAGAAAATGGATGAATTCAACTCTTATAAATTTTGTTTTTTTCAAAACAGAATGAACACGTCCACATAAAAATGAAAGGTCTAAGTTAAAAACCCACACCATCAAAGAAAATGTTATAACATAATAACATTTTACATATTTCTCTTCCAATTTTTATTAAAAATATTCAATGATAAAAATTGTATTTATGTCTATTTACTGATTACAACTGCATTGTCCTTTGTACTAGAAAACCCAGAACACATTATTGAGTCTTTAGTCGTTTTACAACAGTGTTTGCCAACTGGAGAAAACATGACGTCAGGGCAGGGGCTCAGAGAAGCTGCGCGAGCAAAGGGGGAAGGAGGCATCGACAGACTGCCGTCGCCGGTGACGAAAACCTTGGCGGTAGGCCATTGCCGGTGTTTCAGGTAACAGTGGAAGACCATGTACGCCCTTTACCTTTCTTTCGATTTGGGAAGAAAATTTTCCATTTAAAAATACTGGAACAATGCCAAAGTGTTTAGTGTGTACGAAAAAACTGAAGTATGTTAAAAAGTTCAACAGGCAGAGGCATTACGCAGCTTTGCAACCCTCAGAAACCCGCGATATCAAAATACATTCTGATAATTGACAGAGGGGGCAATCGATGAACCGCCTCCATGTGGTGTCCCCTGGGTAATGCTAAAGGTTCGCTAACTTATGTAGCATTACTTCCACTTACTTATTCTAAACTATATGGTTCCTATATGGTTTTTGACCCCTTGCTGTTATCGACCCCGATGCTAATGGGTCTCGAGGGCTAGGGTGTTTTTTATTTTCTGAGTCTTCTCTTTACTGCATCTCTGCTCTTTTGTCTCGTTCTGTGTTTTCCTTGTTTTAGGGGTAGACGAGACTCCGCAGGTGTAGAGGAACTAACTCGCCTAGGGGAAACAACCCCAATACAAATTCTATTATAATTAAAGTGAAAATTACGTAATTTATATTATAATGACGTATTTATGTAATAAATCACCAATAAATGAATATTAAACATTATTCATTGCCAGCTTCTGAGTTCCTCTTGCTTCCATAAGTTTAACCTTTTCATCTAATGTTGGAGTTTTATGGTTTTCGCATTGTTAAACTGGATGTGAAACTCCTCAAAATACACACCACCTCACTGCCTAATGGCTGCAATCGGACAGCTTGCTGACTCTTTCAACGTACAATGCGCCACAAGCCAGAGTAGTATGATTTTCTGATACCCTCGCATGGCCTTGAGCAATGCGTCTCTGGCCGAGGGGTATGATTTTCAAGAGAATTTAAAACAGACTTGCAGATGCATTCAATACATTAAGAATATATCGCATATCTGCCAATTGCAATAAATTACAAGAATTCCGTTTTATGAAGCTTTTCACCCTAAAGGACAAGAAACCACGTTCCATTTCCGCGTTGGACAGGTTTCGTTTTATGCTGTGTAAAATACCATATAAATTTCACGGACTAGATAAATTTTCCTGTTAAGGCATATTTCCGGCTTGTAGAAGTTCCGGTTTAGACTTATAGCTTTGTATGCGCGAGAAGAGGGCAGGACGGAAGAATCATACGATTTCCACGACGAATTACTAAATGTATTAGATTCCATGAAGAAAAATGATAACATCTTTATAAAAGGAGATTTTAATGCACGATTTGGACAACAACCTATCCCAAAACTAATTGGAACAAATAGCGAGCCGACACTGAGCCAAAACCGAAAAATACCGAGAGATTTTATTAATATTAATGAATAAGAATAGAGAATTCCTTTTTAAAGACAAAGAGATTCATAAATATACTCGGACAATCAGAGGAAGCCACTCATTAATAGATATTGTTGTAACCAATGGAAATTTAGGAAAATTCTTTGAAGATGTAAGAATACCAAGGTTGAAAGATATAGGATCTGACCACTATCTTGTAAGGTGTAGAAGAGGGCTAAAAACAAGAAGGTTTAAAGATGGTAAAAAGAATCAGATATTAATAATTTAGGTTTGAAAAGTTATTCCTTGAAAGACCCTTCTCTAGCAATAGTGAACGAGGAGAGAATAAAACAATATTTAAAAAATACAACAACGAATCACAATACAGAAAATGAAAGGGAAGATCTCAAAAATCTCATTGAAAATGGAAGTCTAGGGGAAAAGTAGAAAAACACCAAAAGTAAAGAACTCTATAATTGGAATGAAGACCTTAAAGAACAAGGCAGAGAAGAAGAAATTATACCTAAAATCGCTAACCGTCAAAGACCCGCATTCCTTAGAACTCTACAAGATTCAATGCAGGAAAACAAAAACCAAGTCAATGAAATTCCAAGTAAAATATCAAATTAAATATAAATTAGTGGTTAACAAGTTAAATATTGAATATGTAAGTTCATTAAAGTTCCTGGGTTGTGATCTATCTTATAAAGCAGAAATTGATGCAGATAAGAAAACTGAAAAATTTAACAAACTGTGAGAAACAATTTTTTTATTACCTAAATGCACATCCCATTAAGGACAAGATCCTCCTGATCGCGCAGGGAAGTAATAATCCTTCAATGAAGTGATAGGATGATGATGATGAAGGGTGAAAGGAGGATCAGAAATACATCCATGCCCGAGGTGACATTCAACCCTGCGATGCGTCGATCCGAGATCGCCACGACACTACTGCTTTAGCGATTTCGCCTATCCTAATCTATGAGGAACTATTAGAAGGACACTAAAAGGTAAAGTCAGGAAAGATACAATCATGAAATTTTATAAAACCTTAGCAGTTCCTTGTGTGCTATATGGATGTGAAATCTGGACCGTGGATACAAAAATTATACGTTGGATTCAGACTGCCGAAATGAAGTTTTTAAGGGGTTGTATTGGTGTCAGAAGGAAAGACCTATTCGTAATGAAGAGATACGTAACTATCTAGGAATTTATAATCTAAATTGAAAAATTGACGAATACGGAAAAGCTTGGACATACCACACTGATAGAATGGAGGACACACGCATACCAAAACAGTTTCTAAAATATAAGCCAAGAAGAAAAAGGAACATAGGAAGACCGATGGATAAACCAATAAGGAGACTCAACGGCACGAAAGTTCTAATGCTTGAAGAAGAAGAAGAAGAAGAAGAAGAAGAAGAAGAAGAAGAAGAGGAAGACGAAGACGAAGAAGAAAAAAGAAGATGAATTGACAGATGGCCTGCAATCATGAGATGAGTCAAGTATTTTGCAGATAGATTATAGAAAAGGGACTGAAAATCGCGAGAATATACACACATTTTGAAACAAAATGGGACATGAAATAATCAAGCATAGGATCCAAATGTATCCGGATACAAAGACAGATAGATAATACAGACACAATGTCAATGGTTAATATATTCATCTCAATTACTATATATTTCATAATCTCCTTCTACCTTAACAATACGTTACATTCTAACAATCACAAAAGCTACATAATCATCTTAACTCAGTGATAATAATTTACAATGTTAAATAATTGATACCTAGCACCAGTCTTATTGAACATGACGCAGAACATTTCAAATGTGTACAACACGATTACATAACAAAACATACAGAATATACTATTATACAGTTAGTTAATACAGTTATGGAAAGTATTAATTACAACCCCAAATTGACAAACATCAACAAGTATTACATCCCTTAATTAAGAAATGATAAACCTTAATTACAAGGTAAATTTTTTTCTGATTGTTTTATATCTGTTGTTAAAAATAATCTTGGGACGCCTTTTTTGTAACTGTGTTTGTTTTTTGTTTGTTTGTTTTTTGCCGGGAACCAGGGTACCATCGGAATTGGTTGTTTCATAATCATCTAAACACACTCTAAATACCTATTTTTTACCTTGCAGGATCGTATTGTAGAGCGAGGGAATCAAATAAGGGCACTGCTTATGGAGGTTCGTGTATTTACGTAAGAAATGATATTGGTTCTATCTTCTTGTCAGAATTCAATTTATATACAGTTGAAAAAGTTTTTGAAATAAAAGTTGTACATCTTACAATGCTCAAAACTACCTTAATATTCATCTACAAACCTCCAACCAAGCGAGCTTTAGATAACTACATTTTTTGAGAAAATCTATATATAACGCTCAACAAAATTAGTAATCTATCTTTTAAATCCATTGTTATAAGGGGAAATTTCAATATTAATTTTCTGAGTCCCTCGTTGAAGAGCAGTTGCTCAATTTAGAGCATTCTTTTAATTTGGATATTACAATGAACGTACCTAAGCGGAATACATGTAAATTACAAAAAGCAATAGATCAAATTATAATTAACAAACCCACAACTAGATATGAAATAAAAACTACTAATCTAGGTTACAGTGACCGTGATGCACAAATTCTTACAATTACTAATAACATGAACACCGACACAATAAATAATACACGCGTGTGCAGAGCATTCACTAAAGTTATCATAAAATTATTTGCCGGCAATTTGCTGTAGGAATCATGGGACTCAGTTTATAACGCTGTTGATACAAATAAAAAATATAATATATTTTCCTCAAAGAGTTCATTTCACTTTAACTCACGCTTTCCTCTCAAAAAGAGAAAATTAAACATTTCACGGAAAAATAATACTTGGATTACACAAGGAATTAGAACATCGTGTAAAAGCAAACGTACGCTTTACTTTATTTCTAAACATCATAACGTATCTCCCGGTTTTCATGTCTTACTTCCGAGAACACAAAAGATTTTAAGAAAAGTAATAGTTCAGGCAAAAATAATGAAAATAATCAAGATATTTTCAATGTTAGTAACAAAACTACAGCAATGTGGAATATCGTAAAAAATACGACAACATCATCTCGGCCCTTAGTACAGAATGTTGTTTTAAAGGATAATGAAAGAGAAGCAAGTAATCCGGAAAAAGTGGCAAATCTCTTCAACCAACACTTTTCTAGAATTGCGGCTGATCTCACAAAGGGGCTAAAAAATTCAACATTATTCCCTTCCACAAAAAAGGTTGACACGAATGAAAAGTTTGACGATATATTTCCAAAACTTCTTCTAACGAAATCCTGAGAGTAGCCAGTAAACTAAAAAATAAATTTTCGTCTGGTTTAGATGAATTTCTGGATTGTTAATTGAAACATAGTGTACATGCCTTTATACACCCGTTAACTCACAAAAACCCGTTGAAACACATTTTCAATGCTTCTTTATGCAGAGGAATATTTTCAGATATTTTCAAAACAGCAAAAATTATGCCACTTTTTGAAAAAAAGGAACAAAAATGAAATTCAAAATTAACGGCCAATTTATCTTTTGTCAGTTTTCTCAAACATATTAGAGAGGCGAATGAAACTTTTTTCAGGTAAAACGATGCGTTCTTAGACTCACAGCACTGTTTTAGAAAAGCAAAATCTGCGTAAATCGCCATTTTTTCTTTTCTTAAAGATGTTGCTTCATCAATGGACCAAAATGAAGCACCCATTGCAAAATTCTTAGATCTTTTGAATGATTTTGATGTTATTGTCTTTAACATCTTGCTATGAAAATTATCTTCTTATGAAATTCGTGGTAACGCCCTAGATTGGATAACCTCGCAACTTAAACATCGATCTCAAAGAGAAGAAATACCGTACTGGCCCAAAAGGACATTAGTTACTTATCTTTCCAATCCTTTACCAATTGAATATGGGGTGCCTCAAGGTACGATCTTATGTCCTATCCTCTTACTGTTATACGTAAACGATATGCCGTCGTCTGGTTAAGACGGATGAACAGTTCTGTTTGCTGGTGACACGAATGATCTTTGCATAAAAGAGACAATAAACGGTACGATTTCAGAAATTTTAAATTGAGAGACCTAGAAATTTTAAACAAAATTTCTAATTCAGTCAAACCTCAAATGGAATGTACACATAACAGTATTAAGCACTAAATTAAGTTCATTATGTTACGCACTCAGAATTCCTGCAAATTCTGTGAGCCTTCATGGAGCTCGTTGCGTGTGTTTCGCAAATGTGGATTCTCGCCTGAGACATGGCGTAATATTCTGAGGAAACTCCGCGTGATCCTTGCAAGCCTTTCTTCATTGAGCTGGGAATCTTACCATTGCCTTGCCCATCTATTTAAAAATCTGTAATATTTGTCAAAAGTGACTTACTTAACGGTGGGACCATTTTCATGCAATACTGATATTTATAATTACAACACACGTCGTAGACATCACATTCAAGAGTCAATGTCAACAGCTCACTACCAGAAATCCACGTACAATACATGTACGATACTTTACAACACATTGCCAGATGACATTAAACATTCGGTACACAAATTTAGGTTAAAAGAAAAATCTTTTCTGCTGCATAACTGTTTCCATATAATTAAAGACGATACTGATCATCAAAAAGAAAAATCATGTTTATTTTAAGAAAATAACTATATATAATGAATTAGTTTACATTTGCATTGTATAATTTTATTTAAAAAACAAAACAATATGCTTGTATCAAATAATGTACTTCAGCTTCCCCCATCTCCATCGGTTTTTTGTCCAGTTTTCCCTCATTCATTGAGCAAATTCTGAGATGGCCCCTTGTTTTGCTTCTGGGCATAAATGTAACTTCATTATACGCACGTTTTGTTAAACTTTCCTTTTGCTTGTAGTAGTAGTAGTAGTAGTAGTAGTAGTAGTAGTAGTAGTAGTAGTAGTAGTAGTAGTAGTAGTAGTAGAGGTAAGGACGAGTTGCTATTTTGTTAGAAATGCAGAGAAATCAAATCTGCACTTCGTTGACTGTTGCAAATAAAAATTCAATTTTTTCTAATGTCGCGCTTTTTTAAATTTTATTATTAATTATTTATTTTTAACTGTAACTCACCTTTCAACTATTTATTATTAGGATGATGGGAATGGATTCTGGAACTCAAGAAAACGTGCGTAAATAATCTTCTCCCCCATGCTTCCCATACATTTTTTTACTGTTTTTTTGACCAAATAAATAAATCTATATTAAAATTATGTTTGGTCTCATTCACAAGCTGTTGAGGCACATGGGTAATCTCTTCTTGAGATTCTGCCTAATAGACCTTGGTAGCACATATCAGACATTAGGTAAGAAAAAATTACATTTTTAACATTTTCTTTTATAATTTCTTTGTTGTAGCTAAACACGGCAGTGATAAATGTTTTCTTATTGATAATTTTGATATGAAACTGCATCAATTCTTCTTGAAGAACTTGCTTAATGATTATGATAAATCCTTGTCATATACTGTTAATTTATATGCCATTATGGATTATTTATTTATGATTGTTCTATTTGGCCCTGTAGTTTAGTACAGACCTTTTCAACTATTGTGGTATTTACATAATAATACAATAAATATGCATTTAGTATTAGGTAAGAAAATTTCTTCAATATTCTTAGAATCTTATCCCCCTACCCCACTTCTTTGTGACTCTTTGCACGATTCATGCCTAGAATACAGAACTCTTTATATTCCACATGGCGCGTCAGTATCTTTTATAAACACAAACATGGCCTGCTAGCATACGTTGGTGCCTTGGCGCAATTGGAAGATTGAATACGTATTATGGATAGATTATTACGAAATAATTGTTAGTTTTAAAAGCTATGCTCCTTATACTTATATTGTGTAATTATTAGTCAAGAGTTTAATGTATTTCTTGGCTATATTTGTAATGAATTTTGTATTATAATTCAGTATACTTAAACTGATATTTATGACCATTGTCAATTGTAAATATTATTTTTTATAGCCTGATGATGAAGACAACAAGATCTTCGAAACCGTTGAAGTAATAAAAACCTAATACTAAATGTATTATAATGTAAATACCACAATAGTTAAAAAGGTCTATTCTAAACTAAAGAGCCAAATAGTACAATCATGAATTAACATGAATAGACACGTGAATATTAACAATATTTTATTTATTGTGATATTATTATGGGAAGTACTATTTGTAAAATCGTAGTTTTAACGTAAATTATTAGAATGATTAGTTGAAAATTCCATTAATTATTCACGATATGAAGATTATTGATTCAATATTGTATTGAAAAGTAACAGTGGCACAGAGAAAGGAAATTAAATTCTAGTTGCTATGACGAATGACTCCAATTCCCCTTACAACTCATAATAGTTTGATACAAATCGTTACCTTCTTTTTGCAAAGCGAATGAGTATTGCACCAATTTTGTATCGTTTTCGCACTCTACTCATCTACTTACTCTTCTCTGAATGTGGCTATATTGAACAAACAAAATCAACAATTCGCAAAAGAGCAACGCGTTCTAAACGACAAAAATGCAATGATGAAACTCTTGGATACAAAATGGCAGCCTTACTGTGAATGGAAAGAACAAAGAAGACTTATAGTTACAAGACTCATTCTTCCATAACCTCTCTCCGCCACTGAGGGTTCGTAATACCACAGTCTTCTTCAAAATGAATGTTATTGGTCACCGAGACAGCGTAAAATAAAAAATAGGCCAAAGCAAGTCCTCCCCCACCATTAGGGGTAATTTTCTCCGTATTACGTACGGGGAACCAGCGGCCTGCGACCCTGGTGGCGAGGGGAGAATCTATCATTAGACTAAACAGTCTAATTGACTGAGCCCTGTTGTTTAGCTTCAATAGTATACTTTGAAAACATATGGGTTACGCAGTTCAAGCACTGCTGTCGAGAATTGCGGGCATATGCGAAAAGGAGACCCAGCCTTGTAAGAATTTTCTCAACTAAATTTTTGTTGTCACAAATCTCTTTCGTACTGTGAAAGTGAAAGAGAACAAAAAAAATTTTAAGAAGGTAAAACGATAAAAAATGCGAAACCTGGAAAATATCACCCAGTGACCAATAAAACTAGAAATTATGCGTCGTACAAGCACAAAGATTCCCAATGAAAAGAAAAATACCATTTTTCATTGTAAAAATCTGTCTCTTTTGGAAAATACTTATGCAAAATAGTTAGGATGTTTGGAGCGATACACATTTCAAACTAAATAAAAATGTTTTTAAAATAAAGCAATATTCCTAATTTTAGCTAATGCTTTAGAAATGCTTTGAAAATTTATTCTTTTTTTAATTATTCTGTGAAAAAAGTTCGATGCTTATCCTAGAATAAACAAATTGAGCAAATTACGAAAGAAAGTACAAATGAACGTTTAGAAAATATATTTTCTATGGAAATCGTTGTTTAAAAGTACAATTAAATTTAGATGTCAAAAACTTTGACTATTCTTCAAAGTATAACCGTGCGTTCCCGCGATTTAATGCGAACACTAAATTTGTTTATATTATGATCTACAAGCAGAAGTAGATCAATAAATATACATGATAAATAACTTATTTCATTAATGAAATTACTTTTTATTTCGCACTAATGTTCAAATACTACATGCCACATAAATGTGTGCAAATTGTTCCTTCTCTACTATCCAGTTCTTACCTACCTGGATCTTACATCTTGAAAAAATGAAATAACCAGATCTAAAACTTTATTGGATGTTCAGAACATTGCCACGCTCTCTCTTTGCAATAAAATATTGGTTTATTAAACTATAATAAAATCGCTTTGTACCTACTCATTGCAACTGTGGGAAACAGCTAGTCATTCAGATGTTGAAAATCTACAAAGATTTCAACCAGGTCTGATTTGATGATTCCAACCATCCATTAGACCATCAGAGAATGCAGAGGATATAAAAAGAGACTCGAAACCCTTCCAAATTATCTTGCAGTGAACATCCTGGACAACAGTGAAGACATCAAAATTTCAAAATGACAACACCTCGTAAATTGCATAATTCTTTTATAACTGGAAACAAAAATGACAGACTATGTAATAATTACAAAAGCCATTACAAATTTTAATCATTACATAAAGGAAAAAAAAGCATTCAATTGTAACTGAGAAGTGCTGTCACAGGAAAAATCTTCACTCATGTTTATTTTATTTATAAAAAATTCAATGAATGTTAATATAAAGAACAAATTGTGAATAAAGAATTGATTAATATGATAAAGGAAATAATCATCCACAAAAAGTATAATAATTTTATTAATTATTACCGAGAGTTTACTTTCGGGAAAACTCTTTTCCCATCCTCTGTGGGTCTTGCCCAAGCAATGTAGATCACTTACAAATGTGATAAATTCAAAATACCTGGCTTCAATATATACAGAAATGATAGACCTTCTTTTAAAGCTGCGGGTGGGGTAGCGATTATAATACGTAAAGAGCTTAATCACTCTCAAATTGAGTGTCACACTTCTGACTGCCTGGAGACGATAGCAATACATTTAAAAACAGCTGATTCACAAATAATAATAATAACCGCTTACAAACCACCCAACAAGAAATTTCCAGTAAAGACCCTGAATAAAATATTTAACTCCAATAATAACTTGATGTACAATAATAAGAAGAAAATAATTATCATAGACGACTTAAATAGCAAAAATAAAGCATGGAACTGCAATACTACAACAGAAGCAGGTCGTAAACTTTTACAGTTCGCACAAAATCATAATATATTAATCCATGCCCCCTCTACACCCACACGATATCCATTTAACAATAAAGGCGCCCCGGACATACTTGACATAAGTCTATCCACAAACATAAATTCCCCCTTTTTTCACTTGGTAATACCTGAACTCGATTCGGATCATAACCCCATAATAATATCATTTCAGAGCACGGTACAAGTTAACAATTCAAGAAAACTAATAAATGGTAAAGTAAACTGGGATATCCTTAGGCAAAAAATAATCACGCAATTTTCGTTCCCAAAGGATCTCAAAAACGGTACTGATATCGACCTACAAATCAATAATCTAATTGAAGCAATAAACATCGCAATTAAAGAATCATGTCAACCAGTGTAATATAACAAAAATTCATCTTACTGGCTACCAAAAAACATCGTGGACTTGATAAAAGATAAACACAGGATTAGAAGACTATGGCAGTTGAGTAGAAGGCCACACTTAAAAAGAAAATGGAACTCCTTAAGTAAAAAAGTAAAATTCCTAATCGACGAACACAGATGTAGCTCATTTAAACAATATTTAGCGCAAATGACCCCCGGCTCTCCTTCGCTATGGAATACTATCAAAAAGATCACCAAAGAACAATTGAGAATACCACCATTAAAATCAGGTACGAGTATTCTCTACAAAGACGACGAAAAAGCGGAAGCGTTTGCTGTTCATTTTTCAAATTCTTTTAAACCCAACCCAATAGTAAACCATGAGTTCAATGAGGAAATTTTAAACAGTATGAAGCAACGTATACACTCCGCAGATGTAAGAATAAAATTCATATCCCCCGCAGAACTTAAACGCACAATAAATAAACTTAAAAACAGAAAAACAGCTGGGAATGACGTAATAACTAGTCATATATTACCGAATTAAGAGAATTACCGAATTCCACAATTGCAGCAATAACAGCTATATTAAACGCAGCCTTAAGACTGGGGTATTACCCAAGCAATTGGAAAAATGCAATAATCATTCCAATTAACAAACCAAATAAATGCCCACAACTGCTAGATAACTACAGGCCAAATAGTATTTTACCTTCATTAGCTAAAGTATTTGACAGACTGATTTTAGCAAGGCTAAATAAATACTTACACGCTACGAACGCCATACCTGATGTCCAATTCGGCTTTAGAGCAAATCATTCAACTGAACACCAAATTTTAAGAGTTGCGGATTTGATCGCGAAGGGTTTTCACGAGAAAAAGTACACGGCAGCTCTGTTCCTAGACATTACTAAAGCGTTCGACCGCGTTTGGCATACAGGATTAAAATACAAATTTCGCCTCCTAGGCATCCCCAAATATCTTCTAGATATAATAGAAAGTTTTTTACTAAACAGATCATTTAATATTAAAATACATAACACCACATCGGCTAAATATAAAATCTCAGCCGGAGTTCCACAAGGTTCCCCACTTTCACAGACTTTATTCAAAATATACCTTGCCGATTTCCCGGAAGTAAAGGATACCGAAATAGCCTTGTTCGCAGACGACACCGCCATCCTCTCACAACATAAAGAACTGGTTATTGCCCTAGAAAACCTACAAAAGAACTTAAATACCTTAATTAATTGGACTGATAAATGGAGAATCCAGATAAACCCAAACAAATCACAAGCAAAAATTTTCTCGCTTAAAAGATTCATAATCCCTCCTATGTTAACAATCAGTAACAATCCTGTTCTCTGGCTAAACAATAACCAACCCGTAAAATACTTAGGAGTTAAATTAGATAGGAAATTAACATGGAAAAATCACTTAACTGATACGGCTAACAAAACCCACACAAAAATAGTCAAACTTTACCCACTAATAAATAAAAACACTGCATTCAGATTAGAAAATGGTGTAACAATCTTTAAATCTATAATTCGTCCTTCGCTCACCTATGTGTGCTCAGTGTGGGCAGGCGCCACAAACATGCATATTAACAAATTGGAGATTATTCAAAACAAATTTCTTCGAATGGTCTCCAAAGCTCCCTGGTTTATTCCTAACGCTCAAATCCAAAGAGAATTAAACATTAGCTGCATTAAAGAGTACATAAACAAACTGTCAAAATTTTTTTATTTAAGGCTTGAAGCTTGTCCTAGCAAAAGAACTTTCAACCTTGGCCGTACTGCTTATGCTCCATCCAGGATACTGTCACGCTTTCCAAAAGATCGCCTAAAGCCACCATAAATTGCTAATACTAATGCTGTAAACAAGTTTGGGTTGTAATAACGTAAATAAGTGTTATTCACAAGTGTACTTTCTTTGTTTACTTAAGGCATATGTCTGTGTATCTTTGTATATTAGTATATTTTGTATAATTCTGTATATTGTTTAATTAGTAGTTATACAATATTTGGTATATTTTTCATTTAGCTATGTATATTGGTTAATTAGTTGGTTCTGTATATTATTGTTTATATAAAGGTAAACACAAACAGTATATAATTTGAAAAACTCAGCCCAAGTAAGTATACGTGTGCCCTGATGTAAATGGTTGAGATTGTTAAGTCCTTATGTAATGTATGTATCATATTAATAACTCCCGAAAGGCCGAAGGGCCGAACGGGCAGGAAATAAATTAAAAAAAACAAACTTACAAATGTTCACGACATAGACCACGATTATTTTTTTTATCATATTATGGATTACCACAAGATATCTGCTACGACTACCGAATTTAAACAGTTGATTATAAAACACCGGTTAATTAATGTTCGGAGGGAATCTCAGGAATTACGTCAGGAATTACGTCAGGACTCACGTCTCAGGAATTACGTCACCCTCAGGAATTACGTCAAGACTCACGTCTCAGGAATTACGTCAAAGGGGCAAAATGTATCTGGAGTAGTAGAGGATTTACTGAAAGACTGAAATACGCGTTGTAAACAGTCGACCTTGATGCAAACGTTGTACAACGTGACAGCCACATACCCATTTTTGCACTACAGGATACATGGCGTTTTACTTCGCATCTTTCCGGTAATTATAGAACTACGTTGTTTTAGTTGCTACTGTTGCTGTTGTTTTGAATGGAAGAATTTTGATTTATCATCTCCATTTTTGTAATTCTCTCAACAACATTGCCTCTTAGTAGTTCGATGTTATGAATAAGAGTAGGAGAAGAGTGTGGAAGACTACCGAAATGTGACCTGTGTTAATCAACTAAAAATCACTAAAAATTTCGTCAACTAAAAATCACGAGAGTTTGATTCAGTATTTAAGCTCACATTGTAACAAAGTAGAATATCTTACCTTCCCAATGGATTAAGCTACATTTCTTTAAAACTGACATTATACTATAAACTTTCTCTTCGCAACATCATGTATCGCCCTACCATGTGAGTGTGAATGGCACATTATCAAATATATCATTGCTATTTTATAACAGTTTCACAAAAACATGCATTTTTCCATAACACCTTTCCATTAACACATTCATCCCATAGCCATTTCGCCTTAGCGACGTCGGCTACCCGACCGGTGTGAGAGATAATTGTTTATAGTCTAACATCTGTTTTGATATTTAGACGTTTTATTTTATATTTAGTAGGAAGAGGACGGTGAGACTGTGCGTGGTTCGTCGCCCGTTTGTTAGGAACTGCTTCGGCATTCACCTGGTGTTGATCGGAGTAACCACGGAAAACTTCCGATAAGAGGAGACCGCCGCTAGAATTCTCCTCCAGAAAGCCACTGAATTCGACCCAGCTAACAAGCTAGTGTCGAAAATCCTGCCACCGTCGGGATTCGAATCTAGGGCCTCCCGGTCAGAGAGACTGCAGTGACATCAATTGATGCTCTGAACCAACTCTCACAATTAAAAAAAATAATAATTAGATAAATAATCATCTGTTCGGAAAAGTATGGGTTTCAATTACTCATACCCGCTGCATAGCAGTCAAATATTTCGCACTGTTGAAGGGCGGGAGAATTATATGATTTTTTAATCATGTATCATAAGTCTCTGTACAGGCTAATTGTAGTAATCGATTAATAAAATCATTATCATTTAGATTAAGGGGAATTATTTCTTAGTTTCTTTTATGAATGTTAAGGGGAATTATTTCTTAGTTTTTTTTATCATATATAGTCAAATTGTAAGTAAAGTTAGTATGCACTAACAGTGACAATCCACACTATTTTAGAAACGAATTTCAGTGAGGGAACCTACATGTGGTTATTCAATACTGAATCATTGCGTGAAGGTTCATGAATCATTTTTTATCATTGTTGTTGAAGATTTCATTATTAATTGCAATTAACTGAATACTTTTCCAAAATTACCCGAACGTATTTTATACGAAGTTATTGAACATGCGAATTAATACGAGAAGTATTCATACCAAAAAATCATCTTACAACTCCCTTTACATTTATAAATCGAGAATGTAAAAGCATTATTAACTATTATTATGCTTCTAAATCTATGAATGAGTCAAAGAGTCGTGTTCGCTTTTCTATTGTTTTAAAAGTAAAAATTAGAAATGAGCAATATGAAACTATGAAAGTTATATCGGGAATAAAATTCAAATAAATTTTAGGATTCATTTGTGGCTAATTCGCACCCTAAGAAGCTGATTTGAAATATGGAAATTTATTAAAATGGTAAACCAATCACTCATTTTCAGACGGAAATATCTCATTGAAATAGTGATTTACGTAACTACTAGAGATCGTGAGCTTGTGACGTACGAATTAATTAGTTTTCAAAGAAGAGATTTAAAAAGAATGATTTCCACCGACGGACGTATGAAATGTGAACGTCGAGGAAACACTGGTACGAGTTATATACATTAATATTTAGTACCAATTCAAGGAGATATTTAAGTATATACTCTTAGAATTATGCAATATATGTGAGACAGCAGCCATGTTTATGTCGCACCAGGATTTTTTTCTGTATGGCCACGACTATTTTGCTGTTCCACATAATGCCACCTCCATTGTATGCGTCTTCTAGAGAGCAAAGTTTCAATCAATAAACAGTAAACGAAAGTAGCGGTTCCCATGCATGAGTGCTGCAAAAATTAATCGCGAAAGTTTTGCTGTCGCGACTCCATTTCCACTGCGCCGCGGTTCGTCGGGCGCGGGGCCTGCAAGATGGCACGCGCTCGCCGTCCCGAGGGCCGCGAGGGCGGCGTGTCGTCACGCTGGTCGCGCCGGGCGGAGGGGGCGGAGGGGGCGGAGGTGGGTGGGGCGGGGAGAGAAGGCGGGGCGCCACGCTGCTTGGGCCGCCACGCTCCGCGCTCTCTCCCACGGCCCCTGCGGTGGGGCCCGGGGGGGGGGGGCTGCGGAGAGGCGGGTACAGTGACGGGCGTGTGTCGACGGGATTTCCGGCTCGAGGCGTGGGTGGCCGACGAATCGAACGTCGCGCCTCGCGAGGCCCCGCCGCACGTGGTGTCTCCTGACTCCGGCGAGCTTGCAGCTTTTATCACACGCCATTGTTAGGACGATGGAAACCATTGCCTGGCGGCGGGGGGAGGAGGGATTATTGCGGCAGGATGCTCGGATCGACCATTTAGCGTAGTTACTCGTATTATTACTCGGCGAATGACGGAGCAGTACCTTCAAAAACGGGCCACGGACCGCGCGGGTCCTTTCTGACATCTTTGCTTGCCCCTCTCCCCTTACTCACAAATACACACACACACACACACACATGAACTAAACTACCACACCAGGTGTCCTGCCAGGAGCGTCGAGTTTAAGATAGAGAAAAGACGTATTGCCAAGAGACGATCCAGAAAGTAGGTATTTCAAGGAAAAAGAGCAATTCATGTCTGGACTGATCCCTCATAAATATTTCTGAAATAGTATTCTAAAAAAAATTCAGTTTAAAATTTAAATAATGGATGTTAATAATGGGAATACTTCTTTAAATGTGATGTGATTAATGCATGGTATTTTTTCAATAAATTAAGAATAATTATAAAAACGTGTTTTCTTGTGATCGGGGAAAGTATGTCTTTCGTTCCCATTTCTCCCACATCCGTTACTTTCTGGTGCTAGTACTAGCGACAGAAATTGTCTTATTATTCTCTCTCAAAGCAAACGCTATCAATCGACTGTATAGAATTTTGCAAGTAAATTAAATTGTTATTAAAATTTATAGAACAGAAAAAATGTTTAAATTTTGTAATAAATTTCAATAAAAAATTATGTGCACGTAACACGGCAGCGGCATTACCTCATTGTGTTATAATTAGTGCATCACCAAAGGCTAAACAGTTGGAGTCTGAAGAATTAGAATGAAAGGTGGACTTGACGTCTGTTTTGAGCTGACAACTATCACGGCACGTTAAGAAAACTTCAAGGCCCCAAGTTTTTCTGGAGTGAATCTTGAGTTAGTCAGGTGTTTTATATGTATGTTATGCGAGAGGCAATGATGGAATACTGCGTCAACCATTCATCCATTTTAATCAGTGACTGACTATTATTACTCCTAGTTTATTATTTCTTGGGAAGACGTAAGGAAGAGTTAAGTCTTCGAGAAGAGTAGAGACATGTTCACCCAAAATTCCGTAGTTTTGCAATTTCTTCCAAAATTTTGTTCGATCGATTTATGGAGGTCAAGTATTTATATTTGCAATGTATATATCAATTAACAGAATTTATTATTCCAATTATTATATTACATTCAATAACATACACAATTTTTTTCACAATATACGAAAGACAATTAGAAGATTAATAACACTTTCAATTATGTGAGAAAATCCGAATATATTGTAAGGAGTTATTGGTTAGTGTATATCATTATCCGTCAACGTCGTAGGGTATTGAGTGTAGAACGCACGGAATTAGAAATTACTCTTGTAGCCATCCTAATTCAGTTTTTGCATAGGAAGATGTCTTATGTTCACTAGAATCTGGTAAGACGACCATGCCTTGTATTGCATTAATTTGCAGTAGGATATTGGTGAAGTTGTTAATTGTTTTCTGATGGGCGGCAATTCTTCTTCCCTTTTCCATTCTTTTTTTCAAGAGCGGAACCATAGATTTTCTATGTTCTTATTTTGATAATAAAACAGGTTATAAATTCAGAATGAAGGCATTCTATTGATTCTGCGTGTAAAGCCATGCAAATGTTTTCATTAATTTATATACAGTAAAATAATAAACACATTTTTGTATTGATAAATATTTCAAAATGAGAGTAGTAAAGAATACTACTAAAGATCTCCACGATTATATAACAATCATTGGAGATGATGATAACGTGATTCCAGGGCAAAGGAAAATGATCAAGAAACAGATATTATTTAAACAGATTTATCCCCTTTTTCGTTACCAGGGCCCGCAATAAGAGTTTTCTGGTGAAAATGTAACGTTTTCTGGTGCACGGTTTCAATACTTTCTTTTTTTATCAAGTAGTACAAGGAAGTAAAAATCACTTAAACCGACATCCAATATATTAATTTAAAAGTCATTTTACATCTCTGATTCTAAACAAAATTTCAAGTCTTGAATTCACTTATCCGTTACAAACGGAATAAGCTACTAAAGGCGTTGAATAGAGCACACTGTAAAATTCTGACTGAATCTCACCGCATTGCCTCATGAAATATTTCTGAGTATTGAAAATTCACGTGCAGCCGGCACCTGTCGCAGGGTTTTATGTTTTATATATCATTACTGCTGCTGTCTTTTTGCCTTAAGAGGAAATTAAAGAAAGGTTTGTTGTTCGTGAATTACTATTTTACACACGCCACGGAAATTACAGGTCTACAGTCACGCATTGTAAAGTACCATCTGTGGGAACATTTGTAGTGCCAGAGAACTATTGTGAATTAAATCCAGTAGTATTGAATCTGCATTATATTGGCAGTCGTATTGCTTGTTCTGAAGCTGATAGTCAAACACCTGCCCTACGAAGAGTACTTAAACGAATTAAAACATGTGTCATATCTGCAACTGACAGGAATTTAGTAAAAAGTTCCTTTCGACTACATCTGATGATCTGATCTTATTCTCGCCTTGTTAAAACGTTTGCTCTCGAAATCAGCATATTCCATTGATGAGAATTTTACCAGAGAAAAAAATACTCTCGCACTCACACGTGGTTTTATTGAGCGAAATATGGTCTCGACTCTTTTCAAGTAGGAAAAGCTTGATTTGAAATACAGCAAAAATGCAAAAAAGGCAAATAATGGAATGAGCTTGTTTTCATTGAAAGCGCCTCTAGTGTCAACTCTTAGGGCGTAAACTTCAAGAATGAACATGAAGAACACACATACATTCACAATTATGATGCCTCTTCCTGTTTTTCTTTGGCATTTTCAGCCTCAAGGGATGTCGAACACTTAGGTATCTGCGCCGAGTACCCACTATATCCCTCTTGGAAAAACATATTTACCTTTACATTAGGCACTGACACACTTGCGCGCTCCTCGACCAGGGCCTTCTGCTACAACACACACACACACACACACACACACATGAAAGACAAGGGACAAACAACGTCGGAACTCAAATTCGCCACACTTCAGACCGGGGCGCTGTGTCGGCACACGCTCTAGCCACCTCGGCCATACAGGTCGGCGTAATGGTGCTTCCCAATGAATCCAAAAATGGACAATATTGCAGTGCAGATCTCAACAGCAATGAATGATAATTCTTGAATCAAATATAAGTGTTCTTTTTAATTCCAGATTAGAATTAATTAAAAATATTAATTTCATAAGGCAGGAGGTGTAACAATGAGGTGATGTCATCAGTCACAATATAAAAATCGAAGTATAAGACGCTGACATCTCTTGGAATGAAAGGAACTTCCATCTGATGGGCTGCGTTCCCAATGTCAGCTGTTTGCTCTAAATCTCCCTTTTTTAATTTCTCGTATACGTACGTATCTACGGAGCAATATACGTAATATAGAGGAAACTATAATGCTGCGCGAAAAAACGGCGGATTTTCGGCAGAAAAAAATTCATTGCCGGGCCCTGATAACGAAAAAGTTGATAAATCCAATTGCTAATTTTTTTGAAAGAAATTCTCTAACACGTGGTGTAGCTAGAAACCCTGTTTTGTGGGACTTTGATACCGAAAAAACCAATTGATAGCAAAACGTCCTTCCGTCTTTGGAAACCACTAGCGCCTACACCATACCTAGGTTTTTTTCCAAATTGAAAGAACTCCCGACAATCTGGGTCGAGTCGGAGCTTAGAGATTCTGAAAAGCAATCTTTCAAATTGGGGGGTACTTTACATGAATCCCCAGGGACATTTTCAAAATTTTCTCAAAAAAGGCGTCTTCCAACAACTAAAAAAATGAAGAATTGGTTCAGTAAGGTCATGTACATTTCCTTGAGACTTTTAGTAGTTTTCGCGCAATATTGAGTGGAATATGTGCAATTTTTAAAAAATACAAAAACGAGATTTTCTCACAAATGGGCCCATATTTTTTCTTTAAACTTTGGGTAGAGATAGTGCTAAATGCACTCTATAGGATGATATAAACGCCATATTGCTCTATTCTTTAGTGCTATTTGCATTGTTTAAAATAACATAAAGTTCATTTTAGGTTTTCTTTTGTTTTTCCAAAAATTAAATAAATACATTGTTTTTATATCTCTCACGCAATAATATTTCCAGCGATTTGTAAGCACTATAGCATTTGTGAGTAAAAGTGTCTCAAATGACTTTAAATGAAGTTTTTCGAAAACTCAATATTTTTCTTTGAAAAAGCTTCAAATTTTGCATTTACAAACAATGGCCTAACGTTATTTTCTTAAAATTAGATCCAAGTTTTCAATGAAAATTGCCATTTATGAAGTTTTACTCGTTTTTAATACTCTTAGAACGATATTTCGATTCTACTATTAGGGGAAAAGTGGGAAAATGTCAAAAAATGTACTTTGGGAAGCGATAGATGACAGCTGGCAAGAAGAGGAGCAAGGACGTAATGTCAGTCCACACCAAGAAAGTTAGAAAACTTTACTATGAGAAAAAACTTTGACATTCTGGTACACCACTAGTTTATACCCTGCGAAGCAGCGCCAAGAAAATAATGTTCAGTGTTGGCCACTGTCTTGAATTGCTGTTGCCAACATTGCTAAATTTTTCTGAACACGACTGGCATATCCTTGAATTTTTCTGAATACCACCAAGTAGTTCACATTGTAACGACTGTTTTAAGGGCTGTTGTGCTCAAATACAACAATTTACTCCGTTAATTGTTAATTAAACTCAAATCAATAAAAAAGGTACATGATTTGTTTTCAAATGTTTAATATTTTGTACCTAGTAATAAGGGCAAGGACCAATGAAATGAGTAAGAGAATCACGCGGGCCACAGGGTGGACCATACGTAACTACATTATGGAAAAGACAGATTTGTTTTTAATGAAATCTATTCTCAAATATTAGGCCTTTAGTACAATGTACAATTTATTGAAGGAATTAATAGCTTTCACCTAATATTGAGTGAAATGTTGAAAATGAAAATCAAACAAATACGATTTTCTCAAAAAAAGGCCACTTGTCAGGCTAGTTGTTCATGTTTTCTTTTTTCCACAAAATTTTGCAAACTTCGTGAATTAAACTTATCAATGAGAACAGCAACGAGACTGCACAGTCACACTGTCCAGAGTACATTTGTGTAAAAGAAAAAAATTGACATTGATATTCGCATCTCTGGAATTTAGCTTTTCCTTCCTTGTCTGTTACAAGGTTACAATAGGATAGTGTTGCATGCAGCGAATCTAATAAGTCGCCATCCCTCAGAACAAACAACAAGTTAACAAACACAATGGCAGCTACACGATGAAGCGAGGTCAACCTATTCATTTTCGAAAGAAGAGGACATCTGCGAGCATAGCACTGGAGGAATTACACAAGCGCAGTTACGTCACCTCCGCTTGGGAGTCCTTGCGGCATCCATGACATAGAGGAATGTATCCCTAAATTTTTCAGATAATATGAAAATGTGATCATTAATATCAGACCTAATAATATTGTGAAAATGAAAAGATGCATTCCGCACTTCTGGCTATGGAATCTATTATAACCGATTAGGAAAAAGTGTTTACCTCATTTGCGAAGGCTGTATCTACGTGCCATCGTCAACCATATCGTGTTCTCCCCATTGTGCCTCGAAATATCTTTGAACTAATCGAATGACACAAATACTCGTAATCTATTTTTAAATGCTGTTCTACCGATGGATAAAAGAAAAGAACAAGATATTGCGTGTATGTGACTATAAAGGACAGAGCACTGAGTCAATACTTGAAATATGTCGTTATCTTAGTTTATTTCTAGAATGAGCCATAGAATGAGCTCTTTGTCGAAATTATAAATGAATTATAGACGGCTACATCAACAGAGTCTGGAAACATTTTTTTCATGGGTAAAGTCTACATCGACAAATGGGTTCTCAGAAATATAAATAAGAATGCTTCTCAAATTCCAAAAAAATTATATTCCCAGCGCATTTATACAGGATTCAGATGAATTATGCCAAAGATAAAATGTGTCTAAATCTTATCTTTATGCATGTTACTCGAATGTAATTTTTTTAAATGTACGACACGTTAAATTAATATGTTCAAATAGGGCAATGTCCTTATCAGAAAACTAGAAAATAGACACTGTGACTTCATATTCCGACGCTAGAGGGCAGACATTAGCTACGAAAGCAGAATTGAATTCTACCACTATACGGAAGAGAATCCTAGCGGCCTGATTCTCTGATCAACATAAGGCAAATTTCCGTGCAGTACCTTACCGAAGGAACCCGTACTTCGTACAGCACTTCCTTCCTTGTTTCTTCTTTTTCTTTTACACAGACATGCACTGTAGTGTGAAGTTTTTCATTGTCGTATACTTCAACGAGTTATACAAAAGTGCGATTGTCGTGGGTGGTGGATTATCTATAAGAATAGATACATTATTTGCTGCTATTTGATTTCTTTTATAAATTTTAACTTAGATCTTGTAATATGTTTACAGATTTGAGGAGGAAAATACACAGCGGGATTAACCTTATTAATAGTTTTAAAATTTTCAACATGTTTTTACTTTCTTCGTTTATGAACTTTAAAATTATATAATATTAACCTAGACTTTAAGACCTTACTTCTGAAGAACGCCGGCAATCACATTGGGTCGAAATATTAAGAGAACCAATAAACACAACCAAATTGAGGTTTAATTTTTGACGTCATTAAATTTTATTATCATATCTCAATCGTCTCCAAGTTTAAAAAAATATAGACAAATGACCGAGTCGATTTAAAATATGGTACTATTGCAACAATATCGGGTCGTTTTCGTAGTTTTCGCGGCTCGCAATTCGATTTCGACGTATCACTGAAACGAGTTAATCATGGAAATTGAATTCGCATACTTCAGTAGCATCGGGAAGGCTTTCTAAACTGATTTTGTTTGGCGAATCTCTTGATTTCGTGTGATGGCTCGAGACAAAAGTACAATACTACCTAATCACCAATACTACCTTATACAATACTACCTATTTGTACACGGCGGTCTCATTCACTCACATCAATTTTACTTTCTACGGAGTAAAGAGAAAAATATGTAATTATGCGTAATGACTTCATGTTCCTGACGTTAAAATGTGTCAGATGATTTTTGTTACATATGCGGCGAATATAGTATTATCAATAATCGCACGATAAGCATTACACACTGTATAAGACAACTTTATATGGCGTATTTTGACATGAAACGTGTAAACCAGGACTAATCGTGGGCTTCTCAAAGTTTTTTTGCAGTGTCATTAGGATTTACGCATCTGACTCAAAGGAAAGAAGTCAGGTTTACGATTTGGATTTTCTTTAACACGAAGGGAGTGTTACTCTGATGAATGTTACTTTTTTCTTGCCATCTCTGTGGGTAAAACCGCAAAAATTGAAAGCTAATCTCTTACCATGAAAACATTGCATCAGCCATACCGTGCCTCCATAACTTCAAAAATCAAAAGCTAATCTCTTACCCTGACAACATTGCATCAGCCATACCGTGTCTCCATTCCGCGCCGAACAACATCGCTCGCTCCGGTCTAGTCAGCGCACTAACTTAACGAACATCCAAGGTGTATTGTATATCAAAGAAGTAGTGACGAGAAGTGCTATTAGAGAATATACAATGCGCCGTAAATCAACAGTTACTTATCAGTGTAATTAACGGTGAGTCTCCCTCAGTCAGGTGTGGCCTAGGTCACAGCATTGCATGAGCCGTGGCAACTCTTCACGCAGTGAGAATGCCACGAACACTACCGCCAGCAACCCAGTGTTTCAGCAATATCATTACAAATTAAGTGCCGCCACGATCTGCCAAAATTCACAATTCACATCGGATATCCAGAACGGGCAGTTTTCAAGTGTTCAACAATGTGCCGATAACTGCTTGCACAACCTCACCGGGACCGGAAACCTTCAGGCTGGTGACCTCACCTCCGCAAGTGACGCTGCTTTCAGCGAAGCCCATAACATTGCCGACAAGAACAGCCAGTCATTACAAAATAATAACTGTACTAAAAGATCCCATAATTCAAGAGAATCAGACCTCCCTCCAAATAAAAAATCAACCATCTCAGTGCCAATGTACCAGTGTATAACAGATTTGCCGAGCGAGAAAAACTATCAGATCTAGATAAAAGATTCGAATTTGTCGATGTTACTTCATCCCAGGAAGACGAAAACTTCAGAATTCCTCCAATTTTTGTAAATAATATTCACAATATCTCTGAATTCAATAGAGATTAAAAGCAAACTTACCAATTATTTACAACGTACTATAATGGTAACAAAATTAAATTAATGTTCAAATCAATAGTAGACTTCAGAAAAGCCATCAAATATCTGATAGAAACCAAGAGACAGTTCCACACGCACAAAAACCCGGCTAACAAAAAAATTTCTGTCGTATTTAAAAATATTCATCCAATAATTACACAAGCGGAAATAATTGAATATCTACAACCCACATAACTATGAATCATAGGTGTGACAAGATTTTATAAAAATGACGTGCCCATACCAGTAATCGCCGCAGAATTTAACGGCAACCAAAGTATCGAACAAGTGTTACACATTATTGAGATCTGCAATATCAGTGTTAAAACAGAAAGAAGAAGACGACTAAAAGGAGCAGTGCAGTGCACGGAGTTTGGTCACACAAAAAATAGTTGTAACAACTCAATTGCATACATTTTCTGCCCAAAAGACTACTATTTAGTTAATTGCCCTCAGAGAAACCTACCACCTATTTGTAAAATCTGCCTAGGAACACACACAGCCGACCTAATATCTGTAGAATGTCCCTATTACAAAAAACAGACTCTTCCTCAAATAATGCAAATTCAAGCAGTAATAAAAATAATGTTAGAAACAAACCCCCTCCAAGACTCTCCTCACAAAGTGTCCCTATCTCCCCACTGTTAACAACATTCCAAACTTCACTTTTGCTCTAAACCCTACCCAAAATACAAATCAAAACAAACAAATCCAATAACAACCCACCCTACAACCTCCTCTTATGAATAATGCTAATAATAACTCGTTCATACATTTCATTGTTAACTCAATTACCTACTTCTTAGTTAATATTAGTAATATTGTCATTTCAACAAGAGTCAGCAATTTACAAGCATCTCTCTCAGCCTATTTTAACAACAATAATGCAACAGTACCATAAAAATAATATAAATATGCTCAACAGGAATGCCAACGGCATCAACAATAAAAAATTAGAACTAACCCATTTTCTAACAATTAAGAAATTAAATCTAGCCTGAATAACGGAAACACACTGAAAATGAGATATTACATTTAACATAACATGCTATAGTGTAGTCATAATCGACAGATCAAATGCAAACAGAGGCATTGTGTTAGTACTAATAGAAAAATCTATACCATGTATTAAAATAATCATTCCATACACCCCAGGTCTTGAAACTTGAGGTATTAAATTCCCTTTAAATAATAGATTAATAACCCTTATAGCTGTATATAAGCCTCCGAAAATAAAAATTTCTGAATCTGATATTTCTTCGCTATTCCAGATGAATTCGCACACTCTTCTGATTGGGGATCTTAATGCTAAAAACACCATCTGAGGATGCAGAAATACCAATACTGCAGAACACGAACTCAGTAATGTAATTGGCGACCTCAAACTTCAGTTAATTATACCTCCAGAACTCACCCATTATCCTATAGACCATAACACGCCCCCAGATATTTTAGATATAGCAATTTCTAACGCTCAAACTCAACCCCCTTTTTGAACTAGATTCAGACCATCTGCCAATCACCATCTCTACCCCACAAATTACTCCACCTCATACACCCACTCTCACACTAAACACACAAAACATTCACTGGAAAAAATTCAAAAGCTTAATACAAAACCAAACACCTCAATTAAAATATTAAAAACTCCTATACAAATTAAACAAGCTATAGTCCTCTTAAACAATATAATAATTACTATCAATACTCTTAATAACAATACACTCCGCCTCACCATTAAACATTTCAATAAAAAGCTTCCAAAAACATTCTGACAATTATTAACACTAGAAACAAAACAAGAAGACTTTACTGCATCACAAGGAATTGACAACTTAAGAAATAACTAAATTTGCTGATAAAAATTGAATAAAAATCATTAAGGGAAGGTAACCAAACAACATACAATAATTTAATTCAGTCTCTGAACACAAAAAACAATATGCTCACGAAAAATATATTTAATAAGAAATCAATAATACCCCCACTAACAATCCCAATATAAAAGACGTTTGCTCCTTATGAGAAGGCTGAACAACTAGTCGACCACTTTACTCAATAATTCTCTCAATATCACACACAACCCACCCATTACATTCAAACATACTTCAAATAGCAGCAGACCCCAACTATAAAGTGGCACATTAACTCAGCTACATCTTCCCAAATGAAGTAACAATTAAATTAAGAACTTACCATCAAACAAGGCCCCTGGACACGACAAAATAGGTAACAAAATCTCACAATAGCTTATATAACTAATATATACAATTCAACAATTAGAACTGCTTATTTCTCTATAATCCGGAAAAATTCTAATGTAATACCCATCCCTAAGCCGTTCAAGAATTTCAATAGCACTGACAACTATAGACCCATACGTTTTCTTCCAACTCTATCAAAAATACCAGAAAAAATAATTCTTAAAAGACTGAATTCCCATCTAAATAGAACTCATGCAATCTCAATGCATTAGTTTGGCTCCACTACTAAAGTATCAACTTCGCATCAATTGTTAAGAATCACAGAACACATACACACTGCATTTCAAAATAAACTCCACACAATAGTCATCTTTCATTCGAACTTTAAAAAATAGGCTCTCCCAAATTTCTAATTAATATCATCAATAGCTTCCTCCAAGGCAGGACATTTACAGTCACAGTTGATAAACACACGACCAACCCAAGCAGATTATAGCTGGATTACCTCAAGGCTCACCAGTATCACCCACGCTTTGCAATATATACACAGCCGATAGTCCCTCAACCTTACACACGCACATCAATTCGCTGTCGACACCACTATTTTCATGTCCAATTATTCAAATTATTTAATTTACAAACATATTCAAGCACATCTAAATAAAATTGACGACTGGTCTATCAAATAGAAAATAAACCTTACAAAATCATCCGCCAAAATATTCTCATTAAGAACATTTTGAACCCCAAATCCACTCCAAATAAACAATCTTCCAAACCATGGACCCCATACAATCAATCTGTCAGATATCTAGGCTCAACCTTGATACCAGACTAAACTGGAAAACCACATTACAGTAAAATCACAGCAAGCCACAAATAAAAATAATTCAACTGAAGCCACTTCTATACTCCAATAGTAAACCCGCATTAAACAATGCCATCACCCTTTATAAAACAATAATCAGACCCCTAATGATTTATGCAAGTCCCATCTCGATCAACGCATCTAACACAAATATCAAGAAATTACAGATCATCTAAAACCATTTTCTCAGACAGGCCACTAATGCATCCTGGTTCATCTCAAACACAAAACTCTACAAAGAATTCAATTTACCATATTGCGCTCATATCTCACAACTTCTTTTCCAAAATTAACACAATAACCCAAGCCACCTATTACGACCTAGCCACCACCTACCATCTCCTAACTAGAAAAAATAGATACCCATTAGATTCATTCCTCAGTATATTCTCAGAGATATATTAATGCCATAGATGCTCTGTGAGTTTCTTATTTATGAGTAGTTACTTGTAATTGGAACTAGAATTTAAGTTTATTTGTAAATCTTACAACATATGATGTAGTATATAATAATACTGAACTATGAACATTCATTCAAGAATAAATATGTATTAAAAACGCTCCGTTCCTCACGGACGTTATGTGCCAGTGCCTTGGCCTCCAACTGAATTGCTGAAAATAAATTGCCTCATCAAGAATCGATTAGATGTTACATAGATTTACGTGAAGAAACACGCTTGTCAAATAGTTCATGCAAAATTGTTCAAGATAATTTTTTATATAGGATTTTAGCAAAAATGTCGATATTGATTTTATAAAAAATCTTGACGTGACGGAAAAAAATAGAGGTAATTTTTGACCTCACTACGCCAAAGAATATAAGAATCATCGAAAACGTGTCTTGTATTATTCAAAAACTTCAATTTTATGTTAATAATAATGAAGTTTGATTGCTCACGAAATTTTCTTTGTGACATTTCCAAATAGATTAGTAATGCTGATTCAAAAAACAAAAAAGAAATCATAATTTTCCATCTCCCACCGGGTTTGTGTTATAATACTGTCAAATGTTGCTTATCCGTATTTTCTAGCCAATACATTCCGATTCTTAAAGAGAATCTGTATCCAGGCCTTTTTAAAGCATTATAAAATTTCTGTATTACAAAGTTTACAGAAATATCTCAGAAACCCAAACACATAGTAAAATAACAAAACTCTCCAAACGCTTAAGGCCAGTGCCTCAGTGAAGAACAACCACTAACACACCAAAATAAAGTATAGGTTTATTGCAGAATGCCCTTCGACTCGGAAAAACACAACATGACGAGAGGATTTGAAGCTTTTGAAGAAGCCTTTGAAGCTTTCTAAGGCTATCGTCTAATAACTCCATATGATTTAAACGAGCTGGTTAGGGATTTGAACTTGTCCAAAAATACGCCATGTTATTGGATATTAGATTAAAACGCTGCGATCTCCTTCCTTCTGGGACTAACGTGTGTTTCTATCTTAGTCGTCAGCAAGGATATGCAACTAATTTGAATGGATCATAGGGAAATATTAAATTTGTGTTGGAAACATTTAATTATAATTGGTACTGTTGGACTACGTGTTGCGATATGAAAAGCATTGAATTACTAATGAACATAGCTGGAACATACAAGATATTATTGCTTTCTATATTAATGAAGTAGACAAATAAGGAGCAAGAAAAGAATTACATTAAGAAGGAATGACCAAAGCAAGAATTACTTAGCGCTGAAGAAGGAGACGTTCAATCAGCACTAATTAACGCTCATAAAATTCTTTAGGTTCCACTTCATAGAAAATTAGTAGATTTAAATATTTGCTTCAGATGGTGGAAAAAATGGTATTAGTATTTAAGGGAAAAATGATTTAAGCAAGTGGTCTAAAATTAATGGAAAAATTCCAAAATAAGATTTCGTTTGTTAGATGGAAAATTTAATGAACTCGTATCTTGATTTGAAATTGCAGCGTGAATATCTATTGCACCAACCTTTAGTCAACAAAGGATGTTTTTACCGTGAGATTGTTGATAAATAGTAGTAATCATACAAAAATATGTGATTTGGTCTCTTAAAATTCACCGTCTTGGACTCTCACCTCCATTCCCGAAAAATCACGGAGCGATGTGTATCATAGGTTAACGTTTCCAAGAATATTCTCTGTTTTGCGAAAAGGTTCTAAAGACAATAGATTGCAGCGCAAGCATGCTCGCAGATTACTGCTGGACATTCCAAATCTACATTCTAAATGCTTCACACACAAGAAAAGCAGTTACTGTTACATCTTCGGGGAGTCATGTGTTAACACTTTCATTTTTTAGTTTCTTTTAACTTTTATTTCAAAGCTTATAAAGGTACTAAGAAGGAACGTAAATGATGTATGGAAAATACCTACATATTTTAATTAAGCGCAAAAAGTTATAATGAAGTCAAATATATTACCATCTTGGGTCAGAAAAGAGTTTATTTTTCTTTACTGGCGTTATTTACTGTTTTCTTATCAAAAAATTATTTAGGTGACATACAAAGATACGTTTATGTCCCGTGGGCATTGCATGTCAATAGTATCTCTCCTATCAGGAATTTTGCATGCGGATATTTCTGTTCTCACAAATCAAGCAACACGAACGCTCATTTTGAAGGCAGTATTTTACCCGCCGTACCACGACAACGACGACCGCCACTAGATAAAATAAGTTCTAGCAGGAAAAGCGACTCATTTGTAAAAACAATTTATTTCTTGACCAATTATTTGTGTAAGTTGTTCTCAATACCTTATTAATTGAAAACTTAATTTGTCAAAGGGGTAGCACAAATTTTCATTTTCAGTAGTATTTGATTTTTAATTGTATTTTCAAATATTCATGTTCTCGGAGATCAAGGTTCACAGAATATACATTTTCACACTTTTCAAAGACAAATCTTCAGCCCGTCGTTCACCATACGATTGTCTTGGTGCTAATACTACGTAAAAAATGAGAGATCGGGTGAGTGAGTCAAGTTGTTGATTCCAGACACGTCCACTGCTGAGATCCCTTTCCCCATACGTCATATACAGTTTTGCACTGTTTTTTTTGACAGAACAGATGTAAATCTAAATCTAGATTATTACTCCCGTAAGTGTAGTGCATTATTGTCAAGGCAGGTGGCGGTATTCCTCCCTCGCTGTAATGTGAGATTTGGTGCCGACCTATACGTCGCGTCGGCATGCTATCCGCGTAAACCTCCCGAGGGGCATCGCCCCAGTTGGCTGTAGCTTTGACCTCCTGCGTGGTCTCCTCAAATGTGTGTGTGATAGAGTATAGCCTCTCAGTGTGTACGGAAATGACAAGGATGAAGAAGGAAAACTGCGCGATTCACAGCCCATTTGTTAGGATACTGCTCAGGTATTCGCCCGGCATCAATCGCAGGAACCACAGAAAACTACCGAGCAGAGTTGTTGGTCAGTACAATTCTCTTCCATACGTGAGCAGAATTCAACCCAGCTTCTTTTTAAATTATTTATTTCAATTAGAAACCTGTTAAAACTGCTAGTGACATAGTACGGGGAAAAGTGTATTCTGAACTATGTTTTCTTATATTCTAGGATAATATCTATCCTAACCCATACACGAGTTGAAATATGAATACAGATAGAAATAAGCATTTTGGCAAGAATTGATAAGAAAACAATATCTGTCGTGTAATAGAAACTATTTGGAAACGCAAATGAACAACACATTTTTGCTATTATCCCTCATCGTGCCTTTTCTAAAGGAATCGACTTACTTCCACGAAAATTTGTAGAACGTTAATGTGAATAACTATGTTCTCCACTGAAAACTAGAAGATGTACACAGAGAGTGAAGTTACATTTATGTGACATTAATGTAATATAAATGTTTCGTAACGATGGTCACATTAATTATGTTGATTGGTTTGTGATTGATTGATTGGTGATTCTTGGCGCGTCAACTGGTAAAGTCATTAGTCCCGTAAGTATAGGGCATGTATTAATCGCGGGAGGTGGCGGCGAACTTCTGCCCGTCGGCTGGCGAGATCCGGCGTCAACCTACGTGGACTTGCAGGGATTTTCTCTAATCAGGTATCTCCCACCAGCTGGAACAAGCTCTGATGTCCCGACTGTTCTTCCGAGTGTGGTAGTTTAGTGCAAGTATGTGAAATTGTGGTACGTACAAGGAGAGGAAAGGATCAAGAAAAGGAAGGAAAGATCGCGCGAGGTCCGCTGCCCGTTTATTAGGATGCTGCTCCGACATTCACTTGGTGTTGATCGGAGAAACCACGGAAAACTACGAATTGGAACAGCCGTCTCCTAGAATTCTCCTCAAGACAGCGACTGAATGTCACCCAGCTATCTAGCTAGTGTCGGAAATCTCGCCACCTTCGGGACTTGCACCCTAGGACCTCCCGTTCAGAGACACTGCAGGGATTGGAACTCGTGGACCTCCAGGTCACTTTTGCCGCAGAGACAACGTAGGCCGTTTCCGAGCTATCGTGGGCCAGTGACGTTCGTGGGCGCGCATGCGTGCATTTGCGACGCATCGCTCGGAGAAAATGAAAATGAGCGTTCGACGTCATGGGGACTGGAACTCGTGGACCTTCCAGGTCACTTTTGCCGCAGAGACAACGTAGGCCGTTTCCGAGCTATCGTGGGCCAGTGACGTTCGTGGGCGCGCATGCATGCATTTGCGACGCATCGCTCGGAGAAAATGAAAATGAGCGTTCGACGTCTAATCGCGTGACGTCTCTCGCGCCGCTCCGCGCCGGGCGCCAGCTGCGTCGCGTGTGGGAAGGGCCTCGGCGAGCCTCCCGAACGGCCAGCCGTTTGCACCTCATCTTTCCAGGCCATCAACCCTCTCGTGCCGCGCGCCCGCCGGCCACCGCACTCGCTGAGAAGAGGCGGGCGGCGCAACCGTCGGAGCCGCTGGAAGCATTCGGAGCGGACGAGCGAGCGACGCACACGCAGTCTTTTCAGAGCGACCCATTTGAAACGTCACGAGAAACAAGAATATATTTATCACCTGAATACTTCGCTGAATGTGTTTGCTTAGCCGATCTGTGATGGCTTTACACACGAAAGGGATGGGGCCGTAACTAGATAAACCACACCATCGACAGAAAGCCTTCCGGTTGAATTATAACACAACCTTTTTAATACAACCACTGTAAAATTGAATTAATTATCGTACAAATTGTAAATATTCAACTCTAGGTACACAAATACATTTTCCTCTGTGTGTCCCGTATATATAGAAATTCTGAGAGCAGAACATACTACATTAAAGGGCGCAATTGAATATGTTACTAACAACAATGCAAACTATTTTCGATAAACACCAAGAACCATTATCGAGAGGCAGTTATCAATTCTTTGCTCCATAAGAAAGTATGGAAAATATTTACATTAAATGTAGACAGTGAGTGAAAACCATGCTAAGTGCCAAAAATAGAATTCCGAGATAAGAAAAACTATTTCAAAAGCACACGGGACACGCTGCGAAGTTTAGTGGCGACAATTTGAACTCCTAAGAATGAAAATTTCTGATAGCCCATTTTACACCGCAATTGCACTTGACACTTACTTACTAGACTTTTCAGCATAAAATGCTAATTTTCTAATTTTGGCACTTACCACGGATTTTATTTATGCTCTAAAAATACTCTTAGATTAAGAACTAGAATGAGAAGCAAAACGGTTCAATGTATATTTTTCATTGTCAGCGTCTTTCTAGATCATGGAGGTGAGCAAGATGAAATGAGGAATCAGCCCATTGCCCAATCCTGTGAACAGGAAGAACAATAGGGAAGGAATATTTGCGGGAGTTCCCAGATGATTCAATATACTCTTCGGTATTAGTCTTGAACTGATCGGCGAAAACCAACAAACAAGCAACAACAGAGCAGTCGACCTCTAGATTTCCCATCCATGCGATAGCCGGTGCCGAGATCCGGTGAGATTGCGCGCGGTCCGCGGCCCGTTAGTTAGGGTACTGCTTCGGCATTCGCCTGGTGCCGGTCGGAGAAACCACGGAAAACTACCGATAAGAGCAGCCGGCCTTTAGAGTTCTCCTCCAGACAGCGACTGAATTCGACCTAGCTAACAAGCTAGTGTCGAAACTCCTGCCACCGTCGGGACTCAAACTTAGAACATCCCGGTCAGAGGGACTGCAGTGACATCAGTTAATGCCCTGAGCCATCTCTCCCGATACGGTAATTGATGTCAGTCTGAATGTTAAGGCAATAGCCCATTTAAAAATCTTTTTCGGGCCCCCAACGGTGTGTCATGTCCATAGGAGCTCTGCAGGGGCTGGAAGGGCTTGCACGTCCCGTCCTCTCACCGTTTACACCCAATCGTCCCAGGCCGTGACCCTCGTGATGCGTGTGGCGGCGGTCGCGCGCCTCACGCCGTTTCCGTGTGGCGGCTGGGACGGGAGCCAGGCCAGGGGCCTGCGCCACGGCGTGGCGTCGCACCGGGCCTCGTCAGCGCGTCACCGCAGCCACGCCGGCGGCGGCGACCGCCACCTCCCTACGCGGCGCGGCGCGACGCCTCGCGTGCGGCGACGGCCATCGCTACGAGCCGCGCCTGCGTCCCGGCCACCTGGCGACACGCCGCCGACCACGCACGCCGCCGCACGCACCGACACGCGCGCGCGCGCCTCTATCGCGGCGCGGATCGCGCCTCGCCCGCCGCCGCCGCCGCCGCCGTCACGGCATCCGCCGGCTGGCTGCGCGGTGGTGGCGAAGGCGGCGCGCGCCCCGGGAGCCCGCGCGGACCTCGGCGCCCGACCCACGAATACATTAGGTGGTCGGGGCCGGCTCGGGAGGCGGAGGCATGGGAGGGGCGCGCGCTTCAGCGCCGAGTTGTGTACGGTCCCCTGTTCGAAGCCCTGTGGATTCCAGTAGGCATGAGGGTTCGTGTGTGTGCACCCGTGTATGTAAGTGTGTACGTATTTTCACATGTGTTTGAACACATTTGAGCGTGCATCTGTGTGTGGGAGTACGTGTGTGTGTGTCCGCGCGGGCATGCGCTCACGCAGGCATGCGTTTGTATGCATCACTATATTTGGATTTATTTATACGTGCGTTTGTAGTAAATGCGCTACAGTGATGTCACTATGGTGACGTTCAAGCTCCCGATTGTATGAAACCGTCAACAGTTGATTTACTTCAAATGCACGTATATATAAATCGTACTATATCGGTCAGGGCCGGATGCACGACCCTCAATACGGATGTATCGACGGTCCCCGGTTCCAAATCGTGCGAACGGCTGTGGATTTGGGGCATGAGGATTTGTGCGTGCATGCGTGTATGTAGTATGTGTGTACTTACGTGTGTGTACACACATGTGCATATATGCGTGTGCCTGCATTTCTGTGTGGCCTAACTACGTGTATGTGTGTGTCGGATTTAATACGCTCGCGCGCGTTTGTGTGTCTGTGTGTGTGTACATGTCAATTTGCGCTCGTACGTGTATTTGTGTAAGTTTGTGTATTAAGTCTGGTAATGGTTAAGACGGTAATTCCAATCTAAGGAATAGATATTATTAAATTACAGCATTTACGAATGACTAAATGCATGATAAACTAACATAGCGTGCCGTGAACTGTTTGTTAACGTGATCCACAATCTACATGACCGACCAAAAATTATTTCTGTTATTATTATATTTGTTTCGCGAATCGTTCATCATGGGGCCTCGCGATACGTGCATCCCACTGAGGCTCAGACTTGATAACGGGGTAAGTGCACGTTACTTTTCTATAGGGGGAATCAGCATTTCAATGCTGATTCAATTTTTATACCCCAGGGTTGTTTGGCTGGGGGATGGGATGAAATGATGATGATGATGATGATGATGATAACGATAACTGATAAAATACACACACAAACATAGAGAGACACACACAACGCAACCATGTCCGAGGTGGGACTCGAACCCGCGATCTTCTGGTCCGAGGCCGCTTATTATTATTATTATTATTATTATTATTATTATTATTATTATTATTATTATTATTATTAGCAATATATTATCTTAAAAAGATTTCGAAGGTCTGGCTCTAGCAGCCGAAGAACCTATTCTACTATACTATGTTAAATCAAGCCAAAATAGACACGACAATCGAGAACGAGAACTACAGTCAGTTCAAAACAAAGAAACAGTAAATTCTTAATGACTGCTTGTAGCAATCACTTAATCATTGCCTGTGGAAAGGTTCCATATCATTGTCTGTGAAAGGCTTCTAAATGCAAGTAATGAATCGTCTCAGTATTTTCATTTCTCATTTGGAAATGAATGGAAAATAAAAAATGAATATTATTACTTCGAAACATTCATAATTTATCGCTTATATTTTTGTAATGAATGAATAAATAAATAATTAATTCTACATGAATTCAGTCATTAACCATAATTGTGGTGGTGGAGTGCTAGATTCATGCTAAAGTCATAGTCATTGATAAATAAAAAGTCAAGTAGATTCACACACAATTAAATTGGTTTTATTTTCACTTAATTAATTTTATTTTATTATTACTAACTTCGTAGTTAACATTTTTATTTATTTTCCTCAATAAACAGTAAAAACCGTGTGTGAAGTATGAGGAAGAAGTACAATCTGCGTAAATTTTCTTCAGCTCCAGAAGCACTACCCAGGTTTCGAAATTTTAAGCGTTCCTTGGTCTATTAGAGGGGGAGATTTAAAAAAATGTATACTTTTTTGACCAAAAATATTTCTAGATTCTTACTATTCCCCTTTTTCATATCAGGGAGTTACAATGCGAGTTTTTCTGTCAAAGAATTATCGTCTACTGTCGTAGCGATAGATAACGTAAGTTGTAAAGAGAAGGTAAAAATTAACAAAATTAACATTGAACCGGCAAATATATCATCTGTATGGAATTCACAACTCTACAATTTAGACTCTTGTTTTTTTCTAAATATTATTCATTTACTACTGATAAACGTTCTTTCTCTTTTCTACTGCCAATTTTGTCACTCTTATTCCAATTGCATTACATTTTCCAGAGATATTGAGAAATATGTCCAAAGCACATCACTTGCAAATTTTGAAGCAAAACAAAATGTATACTTTCATTCCTAGGAAAAAATCGTATTTAAACTGCTATCATTCAAATAAGATAAATCTAACATTGCATTCATCACAGAGGCACTAAAATGGCTAATTATTCTGAATACATACAGACAGTTCAAGTATACCTGAATGTTAGGATATTTGGCCTATATATTAGGAATTCATCATTGAAAAAATTCATCAATTAAATTAAGATTATACATAATGTTTACTTTATAGTCTGAGAATACCTACAAAGAAGCAAATATCGTTCTTTGAAGAAATCTTCACATTGTAATCGTATAGACATTCCTTGCTGTCTTTCCATATAACAAAAAGTTTTCCTTTTTTGTAATTTAAATTATTTTATATCTTTTATTTCTTTTATTATTATTATGTAGTTTAATACATTTCACTTTTCCGTAAAATAACTATACTTAGGTATAGAAAATTATATAATGCTGAAAAAATTCTATATTTTAAGAGAAATGCATGTTTTGGAACTAAACGATTTTTTTAATACCAAACACTAGCGTCTAGAGCGCTACTCTAATATGGAAGGTACACCTCGTTGTATACTTCATTACTAATAGGTGATTTTGAAGCTCAATCATTACGATTTGCTATTTGCGTTGAATAAAGGAACTAATTTTCAAAGAAATGTCTGAAAAACTAAATACCTGAAGCCCCAGATAATGTTCGATAATGTGAAATTTTTTTGAATGTTATTTGATTTCGTTGAAACATAGAGATCAGCAGAACTATGCATATGTTTTATTTAATAGGTAACTATTACACTTACAAATTAAATAACATAATACTATGTGGTTAGGCCGAAAGTGTTTAAGCCATTACAATACCAACATCCTGCCGCGTTCTAACATTTCAATGTATGCATTTGCGGTGGCTGGTAAGATTTTTAGTATTAAATTAGTAATGTTATCATGACTTCGCGTTTTATCGGGAGATAATTAATATTTTTTTTTACTTCTGTCGGGTTTATGAAATGTGTTTTGAATCGATGAATTGAATTGATGCCTTATTTTACGCGGCAAGACTCAGGCCATGAGGCCTGCTCTTCTATCTGACCACGCAAATTTCACTACCCTCTTTCACCAACTAGCGGAGAAAGAAGGTATAACTTGGCAGACGAAACAGGCGATTTGAATTTAGCTCAGAGGCTTGATCTTTTACATGCAGTAAATCTACTAACATAGCTGGCTTTACTTCCCCTCCGAAGAAAGAAGTGCGAAGGATTTTTTCGCCCTTAAAAATCCATGGCTTCGTTTCGGTATGAACCCATCAACTTGGGTATAGCAGTCCGATATGCTAACCGTTACACTATTCCCGCTATACTTTGTGATTTAAGCCGTAGTTTTGAAGGATTTTTTATTTAATTATTGTGTTTCGAATGCAGATTTGTTTGGTTGAGAGTGAAAGTCAACGCAAAGTATCTTATTGTATGTAGCGTAGTGAATGCTTATTAAAAGTCTTAACCAATTAATTAATCAATATTTACCCTGTGGACATGAATCATATTCAGGCAAATTTCTCTAATTTGTGTGGGTTCCTGCAAGTTTTCTTGAATTCACTGCCACAGAGTAATTCTTTACGTTCTTTACATTTTCTCATGAGGAGTTTTGTTTATTGATTGACCAGTATTTCCGGGTGCGTCAATTGCTAAGGTCAATAGTCTCGTTCGTGTTGAGGTCAATAGTTCCGATGGCGAGATCCGGCGGCGTCGACCTTCCCGTCCGCTTGCGAGAGGGTCCGCAAGCAGGTATCTCCCACCAGCGGGGCGCCGCCTCAGCAGGGACAAGCTCTAAGTTCCCGACTGTTGCGTGTGAGTGTAAGTAAGGGGAAAGAAATATCACGCGTAGTCCGCGGACCGTTTGTTAGGGTACTGTTCCGGCATTCGCCTGTTATGAATTGGAGAAATCACGGAAAACTACGGATCAGATCAGCCAGCCGCTACAATTCTCCTAGAGACAAGTGTGATTTCGACCTAGCTAAGTGGCTGGTGTTGAAAATCCTGCCACTTGCGGGACTCGAACCCTAGGACTAGGAGTTTGTCTATTACTAAATTATCCTAGCCTATCTGATGAGAAAACAATAAAGTTCTGAATTGTTGGTAAGGTAAAGTCAGGCAAAGTAATTCCCCAAACCTAATGGGAAAATTCAAAGAATTATCCCTAGGAAAACATCGATTACTTACCCCATTCGTTCTCACAGATGCGGGAACGCAACATCTCTTTTTTTAATTTGCTAATAAATGTTCAGCACTACTAATAAATAATGTAAATACTGCGAAACTTATTTCCATTAGTTTTGTAAATATATAAACTGATATTATGTTCATTATTAAACAGTGAATTCATTACGTTAAAATAAAAAGTATATAATAAATGAGATTTTGCAAAAAGAAAAAATTCTTGAGAGGAAAACTAACTTTCATGCAACGTTGAAACGACACGATTCCCTGATATGGCTATTCCTGTCAACTTAATAACCTCCTCTCATATACACACTGCTGCCAAAGCCATGTCGTCCTACATTTCCTACCCTGAGAAAAGTACCTTGTGCCAAGTATCTTTGTAGCCGAAGTATCCCTATTTTCTCCAATGTTTTATTCTGATAAAAATTGTAATAAAGACAGTAATGTTTTGTCACTATCGACTGAAGTACTCCGTCTTCCCCAGTGACCGCCTCAAGTGGTTGTTCAAGACAATGGAAAAACAGCGGTGTCACAAAGAATCATATAGTTGGTAACGATTACGTAATTCGCCCAAATCTCCAGAACTAATGTTACATTTTCGAAGTACTTTTTGCAGAAATGTACTATGAATTTGCTCATATTTAGAAATGTTAATTTTCTGTAAAATCGGGAGCCCAGAATTCCGTTTTTTTTTAACTTTTCAAAAATATCAGAGACTTGTGAACGAACAACGCCTATCATTCTGAAATTTACTTCATGAGTATGAAATGCAATATCAAGATCACTAAATTACGGATTATCAAAACAATTTATTATTATTATGCAAGTGCCTTCTCAATAACACTGCTCAACAGTCTTTTTTTCTGCCATACGAATTTATTGGGTGACCATCATAGGAAATTGGAAGTAGATTTCCGTTTATTAACGTTAATACAATACGATGGATGGAAATCAAATGCAGTTGCATGAAGATTAGTGAATCAGGTGAGCTTAAAATTTATTCCGGGAAAATAGTAAAAACAGACGAGAAAAATGTGCATTGTGAGTGTCTAGATCGTCGAAAATTGCTTTCAATGCAGAAGATGGGATTCGACTGATTAATTATAATTCATGCGTGTCCTCTCGCAGTAAATGCTACGAAAACTAACGTAAACAAAATCAACGATCCAAAATAATGCTCTCATAATAAAAACAAAGAACCTATTGTTTCTAACGAATATACAGTTGTACAGGGAAATCACAAATTAACACATTTAATTAAAATTAGTTTCACGATATACGCCCGATATACAGACTGAACGGGCTCGAGAATAAGTAAGGCGCTTTATGATCTTTTTTATCCTTTCGGTCGTTACATTTAATATTGAGTTAGTATACAACAGATAATATAATAACGATAATTAAATAATATATGATATTATTTATAGCACATGTACTCATAAATACAATAATGTGAACAAATTGCCGCTAATATAAATATTAACGACATGAGCGGCTAGTAAAAAAACTACAATTTTGTAATTTTGGATAAAAGAAAAGAAAAGAGTTCATGTCATCTTATAGAGAACATTTAGCACTACCTCTACTAAAACTTTAAAGAAACAAAATGGAGTTGTTTTTGAGAAAATCTTTTCTTTTTTGTAACTTTTTAAAATTGCACATATTGGACGCAAAATTGCTCGAAAATTACAAAAATTTTCAAAACGATGTACATGACCTTAATGAAAGAACTCACAATGAAGAACAAATTGTATTTGAAGGAAAAATCTCTATCTTCAATTTTGTAGTTGTAGAAAGACACTGAAAAAAATCATACTTTTGAAATATTGAAATATTCAGAGATAACCGTGAAAAACAGACCTATGCCACTTTCGTAAGTGTATGTTACTCTATTCTTACAAGAAATATAAAGAAAAAAATTTGGAGCCGTTTTTGAGAACATTTTGAAAATGTCCGCACGGCTTCATGTAAAGCATACCTCAATTTTAAGAATGTTTTTAAAAATCTCAAAGTTTTGGCCGATGGACAAGGGTTTCTTCAATTTGGAAAAATCCTTCTCATGATTTAGGCTCTAGTAGTGTTCAGAGACACCAGACGGATGGACAGACAGATGGACGGACCGATAGACAGACAGACGGACAGACGGACGGTTTCAAAAATCCACTTTTTCGGTATCAGGGTATCTTATTCGTTATCAAAGCGTGTATTTCCGTTGAAATATCGAAATCGATTTTCCGAAGCATTACATAACTTTCCCTATGCTACATAATATTACTTCGTATATACGTACGTATACGGAAAAGTAAAAATCAGATCTGTACTTCGTTTACCGATATACTATATTATTATATTACTAATTTCTAGTGCGTATAGAAGTATGCTCTCTCCTGCCACATGAGATATGTCTATTGTTTCGTTATATACACAAATATGGAAGAAAATACAAAAATAATGAAACACTTTCGTTATTGACTGAAAATTGAAAATATTTATATTTCGCGAATTCGTATTCTATGCGTAACAACTGAATTCTCATATTCAGTGCTTTCAATACAGCTGATGCCATGCGACAAAAGTTCTTCAAGAAAAAGGACGTCCGCCGTAAGATACTTGCTACCCACGTATTGCGTTAAAGAAGAGTCTTTTATAAAATTCTTGATATGAAAAGAACTGTTGTATTATGTACATAATACATAATACTATATATGATATTTTAGTATCCATAAAGACTGTTTTTGTTTAAATATTTCATTTACTACAGCATTACATGAGAGTATTTAATTTGTTCGTGAGCAGTGTACGTGCTAGTTATTGCAAAAGTCTTTTGTGTGGTTATGTTCAGTAACATCTTTTTACTGCAAGTCACGAATGAAATACAAATGTTCCGTTACGTGGAATCTGTACAAGACCAACGGAATGATTAACTAATTCATTTATTATTCATTCACTAATTACTTCACAATGTTTAATTATTTATTACACATGTGTTTATTGCGAGTGATACATTATTAATTGAAATTACATTTAATGTAGGAATTATTCAACTACAGACGTTATATTATATGAATTAACAGAGGTCCTGATGAGACGTCATCAGGTTCGATTGTAGAAACAAATCGCGCCCTAATCGGATAACATCGTCAACAGAAAAAATATCAAGGAACTAGAATGAACCAGTTAAGTTACGACATCATCCAATACGGACACAGAGCAAAGCCGCATACTTAATAAGTTAGTTTTAACATTTCATGAAGTCTCAAGAACATTTTCCAGAAATACGATATGAATGATTTGAAAGCTATTAGAGTCAAAGTTTCGTTGAGTAAAGTTTGCTATCAAAATGTTCAAAACTTTCAAAATGAAAGGTTCATTGCCTTGAGATCAAATGGTGATCAATATATTTATAGCTCATCAACAAATAAAGTTCAATCGACGTTCTGTTTCAAGTTTAAGTACTGCTTGTTTCGTCGGGTCAGCACTACTTGTGGTTGAAACATTTCGATTGGATTTGTTACTCATTTTTCTTTACTTCGTTTTACAATATTTCAGTGATCTACAGGTGTAGAATATATAAACAATTAAATATATATTATTTATTCCATAACTGCATTTGCGGCTTCTTAGAGATTATCTAAACTATGTGGCTTATTTTGCATTAACTTTCTGTTTCTATTGTAATGCCAAATGAGTCTGGATTCAATTCGCTTTCTCACATACATTTGTATCGGTTTCTATTTGCTGTTTTCACTATCTATCGTATTCTTCGAAGATTTTTATGGCGAACTTTTTACTTTGTCGCCTTGCTACGTGCTCACATAGTAAAAAGAATTACTGTAATACTGGGGCGGAATTTGGCGAATTTTCGACAGAAAAAATTGTATTGTAGTGCCTGGTTATCGAAAGAGGGGATCATTCTCGTTCTCGTATGTTTTAACTAGTCATCTACCAAGTTGCACAGTCATAACTGAAGTTTTGTGGGTCCTTGACAAAACGTCAAAAAACCGTTGACTGCAAATTGTCAGTCTGGTTGTGTACAATGCTAGCACATCAATGGTTTTCTACAGAATTGATATTCTCCTATCGATATGGATGAACTTTTGGCACTGCGAGTTTGAAACAGTTACTTTGATTGTGGTGGAACGTTTAAAGTAAAGCCTCAACAACATTTTTAAAATTTTCTCAAAAATTGTTACACATTATTGAATCGAACAATATTCTCGGCTAGAGAAAAGGGCGCTTGTACGAGATGTCTCCTTAATATAGTTAGAAAAAATATATACACTATGTGATCAAAAGTATCCGAACACATGGCTGAAAATGACTTACCAGTTTGAGTGCCCTCCATCGCTAATGCCGGAATACAAGACGGCTTAGCCTTGATGACAGCTTCCACTCTCGCAGGCAGCCCATTCTTCACGGAGTGCTGCACTGAGGAGAGATATCGATCAAGGTCGGTGAGGCATGGCAAGAAGTCGGCGCTCCAAAACATCACAAATGCATTCGATAGAACTCAAGTCAGGACTGTGTGCATGCCAGTCCATTACAGGGATATTATTGTCGTGTGACCACTGTACCACAGGCCGTGCAGTATGAACAGGTGCTCGATCGTGTTGAAACATGCAATCGCCATTCCCGAATTGCTCTTCAACAACGTGAAGAAAGAAGGCATTTACAACATCAACATAGCCCTGTGCCATGATAGTGCCACACAAAACAACAAGGGATGCAAGCCGTCTCCATGAAAAACACGACCACACTATAATATAATTTTAGACGTGTCCGGATACTTTTGATCACATAGTGTACATCGCATTAGTGACAGACATCAATGTCTGCTCACGTTGTAACAAATCTGAATACCGTACGCTTAAAAAATGTTCCAATGACAAACTAACAAAATTATTACAAACAACTCTTGATTTTAGACAGTTTTATTTATTTACTTCTTATTTTTATCGCCGCTATCATGTTATGTGTGTGGTTCATTTATCTCCACTGTGTATGCGTTTGTCTCTAAAACTAATAACAAGCACAATAAAATAATATGTGAGAGAAAACATAAGAAAAGCAGCAAACAGAAAATAATTTTGAAGAATCCGATTCGCATTTTCTAAACCAAATTGGATCTATTCTCAAAGAAAATTATGCATAAATTAATATGAACAAAAAAATCCTAAATGGAGAAAGTGAAATTACTGTAAATTTCTCGTTATGTATCTAACTCTGTTATTTACAATAAACTAGCCCAAATTTTACTGTGTTATACATGGTTTTAATAGATAAGCAAAATGAAGTGCAAAATTTAGTATAGGTAAGCAGAATAAATGAACATGAAAAATACATCAAAATGTACAATATCATTTCGTTTTTCGGTGCATTTGACACTTATTTCATCCTTCCTCAGATCTACATTGCTACTTTTGGACATTACTGTAATTGTAGGGCAAGCATATCAAATAATAATATTATTTTAATAGATTTTCATATCAAATGTCAAACGTTTAGCGAAATATCGTGCTCTTTCAATGTTTTCTTAATTTGTCATTCAAATATTGACTATTTTTAATTCAATGTTCTCAAAACTAAATACTTAGCAAAGAGCCCCACATCTATATAGTTTTCCCATAGCGAATTACATAAACCTAGAATTTCCAATTCAGATTTAAGTACTATTCTGCGCCGTCTGCCATGTGCCAATTTTTTTCATTTATTTAATGGATATAAACAAACTTTATTTCTCTTGGTAAAACTGGAATCTTACTGCCGGACATTTACGTGAAAACTTCTACATTGACTTCTACTTCGTGAAACTTCACATCCAAGTTAATGATTATCAAAATGTGTGCAACAGAAAACACTTCACAAACATGAAAACAAAAATGCAAAACTTCAAAACATTTCTAAATTTGATCGGTATATTACTGTTTCATATTTTTAATACGTAGATGAGACATCCTTTGTCAAAACGATTTTTCTAATATCCCTTCCAATTAAGCTGGTGATATTTTCGTTAGCGTACATACATAAAAAGACGCCCAAACAGACATTTGTAAGTTAAGAAATAGTTTGATTATAGACAATAAGAATATGCTTTGATGTGATTCAGTAATTTTAGCACTTATTGTTAATTAAATAACATTCAATACAATAGTTTATCATTGTAATAATCAAATTATGGTCACATTATATTTGACATTTAATGTGTGAGTAACTAGAACAATAAAATAACTATAAATTGGTATCACAGCCATGTCGAGTCAATAATGATTACAAGAAGAGTTTTAAAACATACTGATGAGGGCTTCTTATATTGAGCCGAAACGTAGAGTAAAACAAATCATGGTTAGCGTAATGTTTTCAAATTTTATTCACGCTTTTTATCAGTTCGAGTTATTAACACCAAATATTCTATGGTCATAAATTGATTTTTAACATTGGTTTATACAAATATAAAGCAAGATTCCAAGTATATTATGTAGTTTTTAACAAGTTCTCTCCCTCGGTGGTTAGACTGCTCGCTGTCCACGGCGCAACCCCAGATTCTATTCCCGGTGTTCGATACCCAAAGTTAGATTCCCGGGGTTCGATTCCCGGCCAGGCTAACATTATAACTGTGCGCTTTCTTTACAAATGTGCCACTATCTGTTGCTGTGTGACGACGAGGAAGCACACCCTAAAGTTATGAAGACCAGTTTATACGGTGGAGGGATGCCTTCGTGCTAACCGCACGAACCCTTTATCCCATGATCGAGAGGTTTGGCCACCGCTGGTCAGCCAAGGCCCATATCGGGCTGTTCAGCCAAAGGACAGAACAAGGACTTCATTAAGCCTCAACATTTTCTCAAATCTGTCTCCAAATGTTCGATTAAACTTTGCCCTCAGAGAAGAGTAGAGAACGCTTAAAGGAATGCCTGTAGTCTCATTTTCATTGAAAAATCTGATTTTCCAAAATTTGTGAAAGTTTAATTTTTTTGAGGTTTTTCTTAAACGGCAATATTGAAGATTCAGATTTTTGTCTTAATAAAATCTGTTCTTCAAAGACAGATATTGAGATAAGAACACGTAATATCTTTCGAAAATAGGAATACTTGTAGTTTTTCGGGGAAATAGAGACAATTTAAAAAAATAATTTCTCAAAACTGATTCAATTTAAAAAACAGTTCCTCTTATGTATTAAAGAACCATGAAATTGTTCTATTCCAATTTTCGGCGAACACTCAGTATTTTTTCCAAATTACATTTCAAAATTATGGTATTGAAGATGAATTTTGGTTATTTTAAATGAAATCTGTTCTGAAACATCAGATCTTTAAAAACGGTAATGTAGATTTTTTTAAACAAGAGAGATTTGCGGTCTCCCTTCAGAAGCGTCCCTTTGCGTGGTGAAAAACCACAAGCTGCCTCTGCTCAAACGTCGAGTTCTTTCCCTTACGCCCTATTGCAAGAGGTGTTTCCAGGCTGAATTTTTTTTCAGCGACTGACTGCATAGTTTCGTTTGTCCTGGGTAGGGGATGTTGAGCTTATCGTGCTATCTAGGAGAATGGGGAGGGAATAACAGGACATATTCCATTACGTGTCCAAATATTAATGTGGTTTCGTATTCTTGCATATTCACACATAAATCCGTGTTTATGAAACGTATGTTATGCATCAGAAACATTTTCTTTAATTCTTTTGTTTCCTAATAATAAAGACACAGTTCCTTTGCGTTTCCTCACATATAACTTCCGCGCACGTGCGAAAAATTACAGTCAAGTAAGAAACGCCTTTGGTTTTTGTGGCTGTCCGAATATTAATGTGAGCCACTGTACCTATATTTTGCCCACTTCTGAACCATTTGCACTGTTAATATGTTACTTACAAATACAAATAGTGCAGTAGGCTGCGAGTCCAACCACAAGCCTACGAATATGGAATTAATCCCCAAGAAAAATTCGGATATTTCGATGAATGAATGATTTCACATTGTGATTGTGACCCAGAAGGCGAAGTACTACTTATTCCACATAATTAAGTAAGTTTTTATTCATCTTTTCAAAATTGTCCAAGATATATCAATATCAGCGGTCTGCCACTACCGTTTTGCTAGGGATGTGATCTCTCCCAAATTTAATTGTACCTGTTCACAGAAACGAAAAACGTGAATTAGGAACTCCAAAATTACATTTGCTCAGAGATGCAGGAATTCTAAATAATGCACTGCAGGAATAAGATTAGGAAAGGGTCAAATGAAAATGTTATAGATATGTTCAAACTTTTGGAGTGCAATTTAATTTCATCGAGCACAACATTCAAATCAAAGAAGTATAGAAAACCAAGGTATTTGTCATAACTAGGTATTGACATAACTAGTAAAAGAACGATCTTTGTCATGAGAATGAAATGTTGACGGCCAAAGTGACAATAGGAGCCGAGATCGGAATTTTGAAATGCGAACCACAAAGACACTTTCGCATGTGGTGCGTAAATTACATTTCACCTTCTAAATACTTACATAGTAAAAAGAAAGTATTATAATGCTGTAGCAGAAAATGGCGATTTTTTCACTGAAAAATTGTGGAGCTTTGATATCGAAAACACGGATAAATATTGCTCCTATAGGTAGTAAATTACTCTCTCTAACAAGCTGTATATTCATAATTTATATTTTGTGGGTGATATCGAAACATTGATTTATGTGAAAGAAACACTCCTTTCGTCTGCGGGCAACAATAACGCCTACAATATTCAGACGTTTTTCTTCGAATTTGACTTTCCCCGATCGATCTGGCTGAATGCGAGGCCCTGCGAATTTGAAACGTATATTTGATTTTTTTACGTCTGCAGGAGGCGTACTGCAAGGTCGATTTTCCAGTCAATAAACAATGAAGGTAAATACTCGTTTCCATGCATGAGTGCTGAAAAAAGTATTTAAAGATAATATTGAGGTCGTTTTGAAATACTTTTAGGAAAGTTATTACTAAGCAAAAAATAATCTAGTTCACAGTTTTGGCATATCTTTCGTTCTTGAATGCAACAGTAATTTTGTTCTTACGTTTCTGTTTCGACCGAGAATTAAGGAGAGTAATTTGAGGCATTACACGCCATTATGTGTAGACAAAGAGGAACATTTTACCCATGGTCAGTGTGACATCAATGTGACTGTTCATACCCTTGTTGCAGAGGTCACCGGATTCGAAATCAGAGTCTGGAGACAAGGAAGCAGTACCTTCTTGCCCCATTACGCACAAAGTGCTCTCGATTGTTCTGGCTCTACCTGCAGACCTCAGTCCACTTTCTTCGGGGTCCCCAATGTGTCGTACCCAGGCTGTTCATGAAAAACCACGTGTTCCTATTGTTCATACCGTGGGATCCCGAATTTCTTGTACTTCCCCTTCAGATACACCACGAAACCACATGAGCATCTTTAATCATTCCAAATGACCCAAGAAATAACAATATTTCTAGCTTTTTCGTTTCCCGAACCAAGGAAGTTACATGATATTTGAGATAATTCCCCCGATTCTCCCGCAGAAATTACTTCCACCATAAAAACTAATTACGAACCAAATATTGTAGCGGTTCGTGCGAGGCAACATGCAGTACAAGCGTTTAAATGTTTTAAGTAGCTCGTAAAAGCATCAATTTCCTAACAGAAAGATTAGAGATTATTGAATAATGGAGGTGCAGAGGTAAAAACACAAAAGGAGAGCTAGCAGATGCTGTAGGCAGTTTTTTCGAGCGAGTTCGCCGACCGTGGCGCTCCCCGCGGGTCCAGCGAGAACCGCGCCGCTGCCGCCTGGCCTAACGAGCCCGCCGTGCATATGGCGGCTAATTGCCTCTGCCCACCGGCACCCGGCGCGGGGCTGTGACCCCGACGCTGCCTTCGATTGTTTTCGCTTTTTACGCATCGGAGTGCGTGCGTGCAAGCAAACGGTCGCGCAAGACACCAGCTCCTGGAGTGATTTTTAAAGAACGATTAAGTAATTTTCAAATACTTTATCGGAGCGTTATTATCGCATAGTGACAAATTTTCGAAACTGGACGATCTGAGAGATGTGTCCTCGGTAGTTATATCTCGGAAGACAGATAAAGTGGTAATTTGCTTCATCTTGATAGAGGGCAAACGTTGGCAACAGCTGGACTTAACGCTCGAATGGCGAGAGGTCGACGATGTCAACGATGTCCCCTCTCAGGTGTCCTCTCAACGATTTTCACTCTCAGGTGTCCTTCCGTTGAATGAAATGGCGAAAGATAAAGGCCAGGATAAGGAAGTTTTTATTCTCCTTGTGACATCTGGGGAACAAAGTTCCCGCAATGAGCCTATAAAAAAGGAAGATTTACGCTACAAAAATAACAGATCTATTCTTCGGAATCTGTGGTGTGATTGTCAAGAGAAACATTTTTGATGGTAATGGAGCTTTCAGTTGAATCAATCTTTAAAATATGTTTAATCATTTCGAAAACCGATATCCAAATTATTTGTTATAAATATCAAGATATTGATGGATTGAGAACTATTGAGAACTGACTATAATCTTAATTAATGTAAATCACAAAAAATGGACAGGGCTACGGTAGATGACACGGAGAAGAACGACGAAAATAAAGATCAGGCGTCGAAACCAATGTTAAGTTGCAAAAGAGGCGCCTATAAACACTCGACAATTTTCCATTTACAACGTGTGTGGTGCAAACCACTTGTTGTAGTTACTAAAGACAAGTACCATTCCATTCCTGAAATTAAGGAGGCTTGAAAAAATAATTTTCTTAAAAACACAGCAATAAATTATTATATCACCCGTATTTCATTCATTCCGTCAATGTAGTATTACGCTCAGTTATACTAATTACGTTCAATGTACGCTCATCGCACAAATCCATGTATGCTTAAAAAACCCTCTTTTATCGTTAGGGGTGGATCTGGGGAAATAATTTCTTTTTAGCACGCTTATCAAATATTTATATTGACGTCAGTTAATGTTGATCAAATTTTGGCCACGTTTTATTCCTGGATGAAGAAATCCAAGAAATAATCAATTTTATTTTTGAGTGAATAATGAGTAACTGAACTTGATAATAAAATTATATAATTTAAAATTTATTTTTTCTTCATACAATAATTTCTTAAAATTTTCACTATACTTTTCACAACGTTTCCCCCAACTTTCTCTCCCTTCGCAAAAGTGAGATTCTTTTCGGGCCTCAAAATACGCGTTGACACTCTCTTCATTGGACTCAAATTGCTGTCCAGCCAGGAAGTTTCTCTAATTTTCAAGTCCGAAATGACGAAAAAAGCGGAGGCGTTTGCGGTTCACTGTTCAAATACTTTTAAATCCAATCCAATAGTAAACCATGTGTTCAATGAGGAAATTTTAAACAGTATCAAGCAACCTATATACTCCGCAGATGTAAGAACAAAATTCATATCCCCCGCAGAACTTAAACGTACAATAAACAGACTTAAAAACAGAAAAGCAGCTGGAGGTGACGTGATAACTAGTCAAACATGAAAAGAATTACCAAACTCCACAATTGCAGCAATAACAGCTATATTAAATGCAGCTTTAAGACTAGGTTATTACCCAAGCAATTGGAACAACGCAATAATCTTTCCAATAAGCAAACCAAATAAATGTCCACAACTACTAGATAATTACAGGCCAATTAGCCTATTACCTTCATTAGTTAAAGTGTTTGATATACTGATTTTAGCCCGGCTAAATAAATGTTTATACGCTACGAACGCCATACCTGATGCCCAATTCGGCTTTAGAGCAAATCACTTGACTGAACACCAAATTTTGAGAGTTACGAATATGAATGCAAAGGGTTTTCACGGAAAAAAGTACACGGCAGCTCTGCTTTTAGACATTACTAAAGCGTTCTATCGTGTCAGGCACACAGGACTGAAATACATATTTCGCCATCTAGGCATCCCTAAATATCTTCAAGATATAATTGGAAGTTTCTTGCTAAACAAATCATTTAATATTAAAATACATGACACCAAGTCGGATAAATACAGAATCTCAGCTGGAGTTTCTCAAGGTTCCCCACTCTCACCGACTTTATTTAAAATTTACCTCGCCGATTTTCCGGAATTAATGGATATCGAAACAGCCTTGTTCGCAGATCATACTGCCATCCTGTCACATCATGAAGAACTGGTTATTGCCCTGGAAAACCTACAAAATGATTTAAATACCTTAATTAAATGGACTGATAAATGGAGAATCCAGATAAACCCAAACAAATTACAAGCAAACATTTTCTCGCTTAAAAGATTCATAATGCCTCCAGTGTTAACAATTAGTAACAGTCCTGTTCTCTGGCTAAACAATAATCAACCCGTGAATTACTTAAGAGTTAAATTAGATAGAAGATTAACATGGAAGAACCACATAATTGATATTGCTAACAAAACTTATGCAAAAATGGTCAAAATTTACCCACTAATAAATAAAAACTGTACATTAAGAATAGAACACGGAGTAACAATCTTTAAATCTATAATTCGCCCGTCGCTCACCTATGCGTGCTCAGTGTGGGGAGAAATTTCTAAGACTGGTCACCAAAGCTCCCTGGTTTATTTCTAATGCACAAATCCAAAGAGCTGCATCCAAACATTAGCTGCATTAAAGTGTACATAAAGACACTATCGAAAAAAATTTATTTAAGGCTTGAAGCTTGTCCTAGCAAAATAACTTTCAACCTTGGCTGTACTGCTTATGCACCATCCAGGATGAGAACGTAGGCTTCCGCGGCCGGAGTCAGTGTTTACTAGGCTGTCTGGGTGACGCCGCGTCCATGGCGAAGGTGCCGACGCGGCGTCACCCGGACAGCCTAGTAAATACCATCCAGGATATTGTCACGCTTTCCAAAAGATCGCTTAAAGCCCCCATAAATTGCTGGTACTAATGTTATAAACAATATATGGGATTGTAATAATTGAATATATGTGTTATTCACAAGTGTAGTAATTTACTCAAATTTGGTATATTTTTGGCAATTTTGGTATATTTTTGTGTATCTTTGTATATTGTTTATTTTGTATATTTTTGTATATTTAATTAGTAAGTATATTTTTGAATATTTTTGTATTAAGGTAAACATAAACTGTATATAGATTGAAAAATAAGCTCAAGTAAGAATACTTGTGCCCTGAGGTAAATGGAAGAGACTGTTAGTTCTCATGTAATGTATGTATCGTAAATAATAACTCCCGAAAGGCCGAAGGGCCGAACAGGCAAGAAATAAATAAAAAAAGTCCGAATTAGCTAAACTGAATGAATAGGGAGCATAAGGAACACTTAGGAACTATAATTCTTTAAACTGACCCGAAGCAACACGGTTTGATTCTGCTGAAGTATTGTCGTGATGTAGGGGCCATTACTAAGGTCTTTTCAGAACACTTTTTGCTAACGCCACCTCAAATTATTTTTCTCTTTTTTCGCATTTCAAAAAATGTAGGCCATCATCTCGTAGGTGGACAAGATGAGCTTCGCGTTTTCAATTCTATCCATCGTGTTCCATACGTTCTACCAATGAGGGAAAGAGAGCGTCACAATTTGGAGACAAGCACATTAAATATTTTACATACAATATTTTTCATTTAATTTATTTAAAACTCTTCAAAAATTAAAGCATGTTAATCTTAAATGTGGTGCATGTTGAAATAATAATCTTATTACAAAATTTACATTTTTGAATACAGATTTTATAGAATATTATAGAATAGATTTATGGATATGAATTTTGTATTCTTCAAACTACATTAATTTATTTTATAACACCTACCTTTATGTAAAATTATATTAAAAATCTCCATTTATACAGTTTCTGCATTTTAGTCGTATTCTAAGCAAAATTGGCCGTTTAGATCCGTGTCACACATTAATAGTTAGCGATTTTCGTTTTTTAATGAGCTTTACAATCTTCAGAATAGATTTATTTAGTTTATATTACCTACCAAGATTTAAATCATTTTCCAAAACTGTGTTCACTGATGCTGGAGCAGTATCCCAACAAACGGGTCACTATACTCACACATACACACACACTTACACTTACACTTACATTTATCACTGTACTAGACAGCCACACATGACAGACCAGTCCGTGGCATAAGCTTGTTCTGGGACGGTGCCACGCTGGAGGAATATATAGGGTACATCCCCCGCAAGCCGACGTGGTCGCCGCTGGATCTGATCATCCAGGAGAAACGAACACCTCCACCCCTGGAATAAAACATTCACCTTACGAAAGAGACCATGTAACTTAGTTGACGTGCCCGGAAACATCAATTATTGTTTTATCATAGCAATTATTAGGCTGAGGTAGAGAACACGGTACAACTTAAGGAAGTCGTTTAAACCTGCACTTTGCGCCGCTCAGACGAGGGGGAAATGTACGCTTGAGGGGACGGAGGTGGTTCGAGGGATGTGAGGGGATCTTTTGGTGGGCAGGAACAGTATGCAATGTAATACGCTTCATAGTACATACTTTTAATAAGCAATGCCTGGGCGATCTAAATAAAATATAAAAAATATCACTACAGAAATAATTTTAACGGTACGTGATTGGTCACGAGTGTGAAGTCATAAGAAAGGGGAGATAATTTCAAGCTCTTACCTTGCGGGAGCAAAATTACTATTCAGTCGTGCGGAAGTTGTTGCTGCGCATTTTGTCTGTGATTTTGTATGTCGCGGTGATTACCGAAGTGATTACCTTCGTTGCGGGCGAACAGTTACATTTCTTGCGCTCTTCTGACTCTTTGTAATTTGCGTGTCGAGTGTTTGTGTTACGATGGTGAGAATAAATGAGGTTCTTATCTTACTTTGAGGGAGCCTCAAAACCTTTCGATATAAAAATCCCTCGATTTGTTCATTTCTTTCAGAGCGCTTCGCGAAATTTTACAGGGAGAGCTTAAGGAAACTCCCCTTCCCCACTTGAGGCCACATGACTTTGAAACTAATATTTTGATTATGGGGGATACTTTACATGAAGCCTCAACATTTTCACGATTTTCGCAAAAATGGCTCCAAAATTTTTAATTAAACTGTAAACTCGAACATCATAAATGACGCTTAAAAGAATGGTGTTGATCTCCTCTTCTTGAAATTTGAAAATTGAAAATTTTCGAATTTTTTTCCGGTGTTTTCCTACAATTACAATATTAAAGATAGATTTTTCCCCTTGAAATCTGTTCTTCAAAGACAGATCTTACCAAAATGTTATGTTCAATGTTTTTTGAAAATACAAAACGTTTTTGCGTAATTTTGCGCGAAATATAGACAAATTTTAAACTTTTTTTTTTCAAGAAATGACTTCAATTTTCTTTTAAAAATTTTCTCCTAGTATGTATCAAGGTAAAAACCTAGTGCTGGTCTCGGCGAACTGTCTGAATTTTCGAATACTGCCAAAAATAGCGTTGCAACAGTACAGTATTAAAGATAGAGATTTTGACATAAATGAAATCTCTTGTAAATAAATTAATCTGCTCATGTACAATGTTTTGAAAAATACGAGTTGTGTTTGCGTAATTTTCAGTAGAAGTTAATGCAAATTATAGAAAGAAGCATTTTCTCAGAAACGGCTTCAAATTGTTATTATTTTTTCCAAGAAGGATGTTTAAGTAAACGGAGCAGATTTATTTTCCTTGAAAACTCTGAATTTTCAAAAATTGCAAAAGTTAGAAATAATCCGAGAAGGTATGTGTTCTTGTAGCACTACTAGTTATATTCTCTGAATATATAAAACTGTTGTACTGTATAAATATACTATACTATGCAGGTGCAGAATTTATGGAGACAGTTTTTATATATTTGATTTATTGCAGTGTTATATGAGTGTTTTATATAGTTTTTATTAACGAGACAAGTTTGTAGGATATTTAAAGGATTTAAATTTTCTTTAAGTATGAGTTAAATACTTTATAATTTCACGAAAGGGATTTTTTAAATGTATTCATTCACTGATCAGCCACAAGACTTTGCATGTGATGGTTTCAGAAGAGGACACAATCCATTCATTTGTTACACAATTTACATTTGATATTAAACTAATAGTATACTTTTTTATTTATTAATATTTTGTTGTGGTTTTTTTGGTTGGTGATGGTGGTTTACAGAGGAAGGAAAATAATATTTTATGACATCGAAAGGGCTGAGTTAGAGAACACGGTACATCTTAAGGAAGTCGTTTAGGAGTCGTACAACTTAAGTCGGCGGTGCGAGAATCTACTTCTGAAAGAAAACTGAAACCGTTATGCACAATCACATGGCAGGGTAAAGTCACTGATTAATTTGTACGACTTTATTATTGCCAACTTCATAATTTAGCCTATTGTTGCTATGGAACTATAATGGCTTGCTGACTGACCTTTTCCTTCTGTTAAGAGGACCTGCACCTGACTACAGGTTGCGCGGTCTGAGGCTCTGCAAGTCTAGAACAGCAGCCTCCTCAGCGCTTTGCGAACTGGAGATGTCCTTCTGTGGCGTGCGCTTCATCCGTTTCTTCTTGTGCCGAAAACCTTTGTAGCACAATCAAATCCTGTAGCACATTGACGTCACCGTTTTTATAGGATTGTTTCTATCACTGTTATTACGGATTAAGAGGGCCAAGTTTATAGCCAGATCCCCATTTTTATTTTTTATTAATACATTTATTGCAGAATGAGGTGATTATACAACCCCCAGTTTTACGGCTTTTTAGTCGTTAGGAGCGAGCATTATCAGACGAAAGTTATGCGAAGGGGATGACAATGGCAATCTCCCTTTAACCATTAGAATGAAGTAGTGCGAGAATTAACGTGAGGTATATTGTTGACTGTTTATGGGTGAAGTATTTATTTCATTATCTAATATCAGCCAGATTGCGGAGGAAGATGTGAAAGGGGAGTCGGTTACGTAGACGAGGTTCTACGGGATGCTCTTCACCTAGATTGAAATGAGATGCATCGGTTATTGAGGGTAGATTTTGGAAGAATATATGAGAAAGTTTGGTGATATATGTTAGAACGGGCTCTATGACTAGGTATGATCAGACCTGCTGATGCATTTACATCACTGCTTTCTCATTACACTCTCTCCAATGTGTTTCATTCCGCGTAGAGATGACAACAGATTGATAGTATGCTGTTAATAGAGCTCCCAGGCGAGAATCGGACAAGACGGGAACCGTAGTAGGCGCGATTCACCCTGTGACTTGAAATGCATATTATTCATCATATTATTCATCAGGGTAAACAATTTTAAAGAGAATTCAATAAAGAAAATTTGATGGCCAAAAATGTATTTCAAACATCATAGAATTTTAAGATTCTATGATATTTGGAAAAGGAATAACTATCAAACAAATTCCTTATCTTGATTCTTTACGAGTGTTCTTGCCCTCAAATATTTATTTATTTATTTATTTATTTACTTCAAAACAGTTAAAAACTGTGTGTGACGTGCTATGGGGAGAAGTTATTCTGAAGTTTTATTTATGTCCAGAAGCAAAATAATGGGCCTTCTCAGCATTTGCTTGAGGATCAGGGAAACTGGACGAAAACCTGATCGAGATGAGGGTCATTGACCCAGAAGCTGAAGTACAATAGTATTATAGATACAATAGAATACTTGAAAATTTTTCAAGCAATTCTATGCCTTTCTCATACGTGAAAGGAATATAAAATTATTTCATATTGATATGAGTAATATTAACAATAACTGTATTGTGAGTCCGAAGTTCTAAAAATGTTTAGTACAGTGTATCTGAAAACTAACATTTAGGATATTATAGAGAGTTTATTATTAAGAATAAAAACAACCCTCGCAACAACAAAAAACTAGTAGTGCTACAAAAAGGCTGCAAATAATAACACAAAACGTAACCTCCCATTTTGTTATCGTTTGACGTGCTTGTATTCTGCATATTTGTAACAACGTATTTTATTTTCTACAAAATAAATACATTTCTAAATGCTAACTGTGGGAATATAATGTGAATAAACGGTATAACTTTGGCTGAGACTACGTATGCCTTCTTCATCGATCGCTTGTCGTATCATTCCAGACGAACAGGTTACAAATATTTCTTGCGAGTCACATGAAATCAGAGGCATTTTCGTTTTCCTCAAAACCTTCCCAGAAAACAGCAAACTCAAAACAAATAATACAATTCTGTAAAGCAGTTTCATAATAATTGAACTTTGCAAGCAAATTGTTCGTGATTTTGCAGGACACTTCATGGACACACAAACGGAATGCACGAGTAATAGAACTCAACTTGGGCCTCAAAAAGTCTATTCCAGTACTATTTACGTAAGGAAAGTGTATACTGTACTATAAGTATGTCATTCTCTAACCTTCCAAAAATCATAATTCTAACCAGCGGCGCGCCCAGAGAAGTGCTCATGGGGCATTAGCTCCCTTTCAGAAGCCACTGAGAGGGATCAAAATACCTCTTGGTATATTTTGAAAATATTATTAAAATATGTTGATGTAGTACCATTAGATAAATACAAGGAAATATTGACAAAAGTCAGACATTGGCAAGTTGAGAATACGGAAAATGAGAATAAAATTCATTTGAGTAATATATTTTAAATAATAGAACAATATTTTTATTCAAGAAAGTGTTTTTTCCTACATTGTTAGGTTGGCAAAAGAATACAGATGTGCAGCTGTGGTACAAATAGAGTAGCATCGAATTAAGAAGCAAACAATGAAAAACAAGAGAAGCAAAGAAAAGACGAGTTGCCAGTACGAATATTGACAACGTGATGTCTCTCCATGGGAGCAGGATGCTATGTCGCGGGCAGTAGAAACTTTCTAAAGTTCGTCCTAAAAACAGAATGTGTTTCGAATATGCGAACATTAGGTCGCCAGGTGATAGAAGTTTTTGTTGACGAATCGATTAAGTAACGAAAAGCGCGCACAGTTTAGCACTTTCTTGGTAACATGGAAGTGTCTAAGGCTGCAAGAAATAGTTGATGGACGACTTGATACAGTTTTTGAAAATATAAGCGTATGACCAGGAACGGAATTCTCCTCGAATCATCGCCAAGATGACAGTTCATCGAAAGGCAAGTCTAGAGATTAAGAACCCCATAAAGACATTGGGAAAATATTTCTTCTTCAAGGACAAGAATGTCATTAGAAGAGAGTTAAATTTATTCAGTTTTCAAAATTATTAGGAATAAAGTAAATATGACCATCACAGGTGGGAGAAATTAATAATATAAGGTTTAAATTTATGTCAACTCAGAAAGATAGAAGAGAAAAGAGATAGTAAAAAAATTTCAATTTGCAGCCGGTACTTTTTCCGCTGTAATATCAAGTAACAAATGACGTGTTGTTAATTATAGAAAGTTATATTTAATTATAAAAAATACTTATTACAATAAAACTGTAGGATAATTCATCTCCTATAATAATAAATATTATCACCAGCCGTAGCCTCGTAAAAGCGAATAATTTTTAAATCCACAACTAAGAACACGGAATAGTAGCCCTGAGATTGTAAGTATGAACCGCCGATTATCTTAAAAATCTAGCTAGCCGAATTCATAATTAATTAAATATTTAAACAATATATATATATTGTTTATTATATTATTATATATATGTATAATGTATTAAAATGTAGCTTTTACTAATTTTGTGCACTAACGATTCATTTACATTAAATTTTATCCAATGTTCACGTGATAAATAGTAACGTAGTAAACAGTAAATAGTAAAAATAATAAAAGTAAATACATAAAAAGGTATATTCGGCATAAATTAAAAATTCTTTGTAAAAAAAAATTAGGTGTACTCCATACTTGTAGAACCCCCCTTCCCCTAGCAAGAAAAACCCTCGATGTGCGACTGATTTTCACTATCAACATGTTATTAAGTTAGGATATTTCTGTATTTCATATGTGGTAAAACCTTTTCCGGTTTCAGTTTCCACATCTTCACTGTTTCGTATACGTAATGTGTAAAAAAGTATTGTAATTCTGCAGGAAAAAGTGACGAGTTTTTCTTGTAATTTTTCCGAGATATTTTGAATAAAGTCGAGACATTTTCCAAATTTTCTCGAAAAGGTTTTCTTTTTCATCATACGTGTCAATACAAAACACACTAGGGACATATGGGTAATTCCAAGTGAAATCGGTCGAAAAAATCATGACCTCTACTGCTTGGTATTAAAATCGATGTAGAGCACATGTTTGACCTTTGACCTTGTTTTTATATAACCCAGTATTAGCAACATATCTGACCAATTTGGACAGAAAAATTGAAATTTCACATGAAAATTCATTATAATATAAAAAACAATATTTTTCACCGAATAGTTCATAGTTTAATGAAACTTTTTTTGCATTCAAGTTCATATCATTCCCATCCTAGGCCAATGTTTTTACTATCGAATTTAAAAGTACACATTTACGTGATTGGGCTGAAAAAAATGACATGGGAATTAATGGATCTAAAAGCAAAACAATAACGTTCGGGCGGGGACGAAATTATGAGGAACCAGACTATCGTTTAGGTGAGGTTATCATCCCAAGAGTCTCATCTTGCAAGTATTTAGGCATTCATCTAGATAGTAAATTAGGGTGGGAGGTGCATATAAATCAGACAGTAAGAAAAGCGTGGAAGTCTTTGCATTTTGTAATGCGAATACTAAAGAAAAGTTCTGCAAACGCCAAAGAATTAGCATATCTTACGCTGGTTCGCCCTCTCATGGAATACGGAGTTGCGTGTTGGGATCCATACAGAAAGGCGCACCGGAAAAATCTAGATAGAATACAGAGAAAAGCGAATAAGTTTACCTATAGAAGAAACGTAACAAAAAAGTCATGGGAAACTCTAGAAACGAGAAGAACAAAGACGAGGCTTTGCGCTCTTTATAAATCGTACGTAGGTCAACCAGCTTGGAAGGAAATTCAGATTAGACTAGAAAAACCAAATTATTTCGGCCGAAGCGATCACACCCACAAAATTCGAGCAAGGAAACAAAATTCAGATCTTGGGAAGTTTTCCTTTTGTAACAGAACGATTAGAGATTGGAACAGTTTACCTGCAGCAGTTTTCAAAGCTTTTCCTCTCAGTGTCCGAAGTTTTAGAAATAAGTTAGAACAAGATAACAGTAACTGATATTAAATGAGTAAGTGTTGTGTAGTGGGGTGTAGTGCTGTGAAGTGATGGTCAGTGTAATTCAAAGCAAAAAGTGTAGTGTAGTGAAGTGTAGGGAAGTGAAGTGCGGTGAACGCGATCAATGCTCTTTTCAATGCTGCTTTTCGTCTTGTACTGTATTGTACGGTATTATTATTATTATTATTATTATTATTATTATTATTATTATTATTATTATTATTATTATTATATTATTATTATTATTAATGTAAGTGTTGTAATTTTTGCAATTATTGTCACTTAACTGCCACCGGGTCATACCCATTTGCAGTTCTAATAATAAATCTATAATCTAAATTTTGAGTGCTTATTGCGGCTCAACCATTAGGAATATCCACCCAGTTTATTAGACAAAATATGCTTAAAATTGTCTTAAGAGTTATTTTCAAAGTTTTGACGTTTCTTCACCAAATATATCCTTATGAAGGTGCATACCTTATAAAAGTAAACAACGTTTTATTACATTAAGTGAAACGGAAGGTTCAAAAGGTTGTGTGTGAAAATATACATGCTAGTTTGGCGACATTTCCTTTGGGAACTAGTTAATACCACAGTACCATGGATTTTACTACCACGCAAGCCCGTCGATGCCAATTCACAAATGCTTCAAACAATAAAAAAGTATTACAAAATAACACAATAATCGAATCTAATAGCCATTTCTTTCATTCGAGGATTCTTACATCTAATATTCGTAATTATAGCTGGTTTCAGTATTAGTACATTATTGCAAAACGTATTTAAATCGTGTAACTTTGTTCTGCATGATTTGTATTATACTTGCGGGTATACAATTCTGACATATAGCACCAGGATGAATACTTTCATCTTAGACATCAAACACGTAACACCGTTTCTCGTTGTTCAACTTAGCGAAATAATGCCACGGAGATCATTTGCATTTGCCGTATGTTACGACGCACAATAGACGCTATTATGTTGTCACGAACGAACATCCTAGTGATTGACCAAGTGATTCTTGTTATGATACTTGCATCTTTCATCCGTCTTCGAAATAAAGAAATTGTGTCACTCTCCTTTATAATCGAATTGATGTTGTCTACGAAGTTGTACCCTGCAATATTACAAGAGCAGAAATACTATTTTTTACATATATTCGAATATTAGAATAAGTATCAAGAGATACTCAAATCACGATTAAATTGTGTACGTTTTATTGAAATATTAAATTCAATAAGAAACCAAAGAGTCTTCGCGATAATTTCTCACTATCAATGGACATACACAACAGCTAAAAATAAAATTATGAAAACTAATATTTAAAGAAAGGAATGGTTATATCAATATGAAAAATTAAAAATCAAATCAAAAAAAGAATAGAATAATATAAATAAAATACTCACTGCCCACGTAGCGTGGAAAACGCCATGCTCTCCCAAAACTGTAAACTAAACTAATGGACGTTTTTGTTGGCGCCATCTCAAGAAAAATGAGTTGAACTTGAACAAGGGGGAGGGGATGTGGGAAGAAGGAAGCAGAAATGAAGACTAGAGAGACTTCTCAGTAAAAAGATTTAAAATTATACTATTTTCAACAAGAGAGTGTTTGTTTAGTGCTTTAAACTTTGTACTTTTAAAAAGTCCTAAAAATTCAAGGTTTTCTAAAATGTTTAATTATATACATTCAATAACTAAATGGAGAATTTTGAAATTTTCTACAGAGTCAAGATAATGGTCGTAATAAATCAAATGGTTGACCAGAACAGAATTATCGGAATATAAATTCCAACATCTGATACGTTCTTGATCTATAAGACAATTTTTTCAATTTTCGTTTCACATACGCCGAATTGTAGTCATTACAAATACGAAAATAAACACAACATTTTTCAATCGAAAGAATGATAGATTTATCACTAGATAAAGCTTTCAGGTAATTTAAAGTTCTGTATTCCATAAAAATATTATGATTTTTTAAAACAATAATCTATACGTTTTGATATTGGTCCAAAGTAGGGGATGCAAATACATTTCTTATACTTTAAAGGGAAATTCTGCGAATAAAAATTATTCATGATAATTTTTACTCATTTTTGTGTGAGATATTTATATTTTAAATTAGAATCATATCCATTATTTAACCCATATTTAATTTTTTAACTCGAATAAAAATACACTAACCTATGGCAATATCCATACTGCTCGATGGTTTCGAAAGCTGGGTATTTACATAGAAAACGATGGAAGGGATACAGGTATGTGAAATGAGATTTTTGAGCAAAACTAAGGGCGTTCAAAAGAGGAAAGGTTTGGAAAGTAAAACATAAGAAATGAATTAAACGTAGAATCAATAAACACTAGGATGCAAAAATATGGAGGCAAACGGTTACAACATACTGAAAGAAAGGAAGATACTAGACTTCCAATAGGAAACCAAAAGGAAGGATACACATGGGAAGAAAGAGGAGAAGATGAAAGGACACATTGTGAAGACGGAACACACAGCTGTCTAAATTGTGAAGTTAGAAGAGGAAGAAAACAATTATTTAAAGCAATATTATTTCCTTCATTGTTAAAATCAATTTCTGACAATTGGTAGTACCTAAAATAATATATTAAACCATGTGTGATATACAGAAGATTTAGGTTGGAGTTGAACGAGTGGTTACTGTAATAATAATAATAGTAATAATAATAATAATAATAATAATAATAATAATAATAATAATAATAATAATAATAATAATAATAATAATAATAATAATAATAATAATAATAATAATAATAATAATAATAATCCTCTACATCACGGCTAAAGATGTTATGAGTCGGTTGAAAATAAAATCTACTCCAGGTTGCAACCAGCTACCTAAGGCGCAGATCTAGGCGCGGTCGGTGCCTGTACAGTACTTTGCACAAAATTTGGGCTGTTCCAAATAAGGCAATGTCTTGCACTTCCCAGTCTTTTGAATAACCTGGGAGTTTACCCAAGTTCTTACACAAATGTTGCGGAAGAAATCCCAGAACTTCGATGCCAATCGGTACGATCTGTGCTTTTACGTCCCACATTTGGCTGATCTCGATTCCCAAACTCTTGTACATACGGCGTTTCTCAGCCTCCGTGGTTACGACGATTTGATCTCAAGGCACCGCCACATCTATAAGTAGACACGATTTTTTCTCGAAATCCCGGGTAACAATATCCGGTTTGTTTGCCGCTATCGTTTGATCCGTTTGAATTTGTTGGTCGTACCATATTGTGTAGAGTACAACTGATGTCACCAGTTTTGGCAAGTGTTCGTACCACTTGGGTCATGTGTTTGGAACTTCAAGAGCGGCACAGTTCTGGCAGTGAAGGTAACTACACACACTGTGGTGTCTTTTGAAGTATCGTTTTTGCTAGAATTGGACAAGATGAGACGATATGATCAATGGATTTTACTTGTTCCTGACAAATGCGGCATTTATCCTCTGGGGAAATTTTGAGCACCGCTTTATCATAGTGTCATATTCACAACGCCTGATCTAGGGCAGCTATTAGAACAGCTTCAGATTCTGGCTTCATTCTTCCCCTTTTAAGCCACATATAGATATAATCCTTATTGATATGCACTTTGTCCATTCTTTTTAGATACTCTCCATGAAGTGGATTGTCTGTCCACGATTTCTTTAATATTTTTTCTGTCTCGCAATTCATGTTTACGAACTCATTTTATCTCGCGTCGAAGGAGATGTCGCATAATGTCTTTATCATGTGATTCATTGCCTGATGAATTTTCACCACTGACGGACGTTTCACAGGAAAGAAATGAACCTTCAACAGGAGCATCGTTTTCAATTCTACGTGTTCGTCATGTGGGTAGTTCGATCGAAGAACATACTCCGCATTTCCCTGAATGTCAGCAAGTTGTTCTGCTTTGAATTGTGCACTGCTGACTATGTATTGTCGTTGAATGGTAAGCTTCTTTGAATCTAGGGTAGGTCTCATATCTGGATTCCGCTCTCTCCATATCTTGTAAACTTAATGTATTTACGAAACCCCATTTTTCAATTTTGCATAGTAAAAGCATCACAGCACCTCCTTCAATTCATTGCGTTTCCATCTCTGACGATGGCTTCGAGCTACTGCCGACTCTGTGTCCCTGTGTGCCTAACATCCGTGGGATGGCCAGACGTCGACAAGGTGACATTAGCTCAGTTTCTGAGAAGGTATGGGACATAGGTTGAACAAGGCACGGTAAGATTCATTACATTTCTTGTTCTATCCATTTTGCTCTTTGGTTATAGGGGAGTTTCGCAGGAAGCAAGTTCGAGCTTACTGATCACACTTAACCCATGGGTTATTTCCTGTCATCCATTGCTACGACCCACAATGATCTCGGAACATCGCCCCGCAGGGCCCTGCAAGGGATCCCTCCTACAGCCAACTCTGTGGTGATGACCAATGGAACCAATAAAATATTCTGTAAAAAGAAATAACGAAGAACATTGTCACTGACCTTCTCTTTCACACAAGTTTTTTGACGATCATGCGATAATTTGATCTTTTGTGGAATTCGCCAAAAGACCGGCACGCATATCGAGAACCCACACGAATAGAAAAAGTCTTGAACTTAAGTGAATTAACGTGAGTTTTCCTGAAACCACAAATACACCCACAGAAGTTCCAAAGAAACGAATAATGATTCAACAGGGTGGTTGATAAACCAAAAGAACGATAATTGCAATTCTCCTTAATGTGACCACATCTTATCCGTTCTCAGGCGTTCCGGAGAAGTGTCATGGTTTGGAGCTTTCTTATATAAACCGCAAATATACAATCGCTCTTGGATCTTTGCTTCGAAAGAAATTAAAACGTTCTTTTGTATTGTAATTGGCTTATTGAAGCTTGACATGTTACAGTAGTTTAAGGCAAATTCAGGCACCGTTTCTGGAAATAGGATGTATGAAAATATTCGATTTTTTTATATTGAAGATTTTTCTTAAAAAGTCTTCTGCCTTTTATTTGTGTATTGTTAACGTTACTCCTTACCTTCTGCACGGTGGGAGATTTGCTATTATTTTAAATTTCAACTTACAGCAAAAATATTATGCATCATATTGATTGGAATGAAGATTGAATATTGATATCAAAATATTTTTCCATTCATTCAACAAAAACTGAAGTATACCTCTTTGTTACATAGGTTGAAATGTAGAAATCGTATCCGTTCAAACTAAAATACTGTAAAACATAAGTTATGAAAATATATTAAATTAGACATAACATCGTTTCGGACCTTCCAGATAACACCTTCCTCAGGCGTAACATAAAAGGCAGGAAAGATAACACCCCCAAAGGAAAAGAAAGTTGTGATGTATGCAATTCTGTTTTTTGGCCTTGATCTAATTTTAAAGATGGTCGATTTAGAGGATTATCAGAATTTAATATTTGACAAATAAAACATGGAAATAGTTACTACTTAAGCCACAAATTTATAAAAGCCGTCATAAAATCCCTAGATCAGGTGGCACCATTTAAAACGTTGAAGTGAGCACTGAGTTGAACGAAAGAAAATTGTATTGTTAAGAAATAAAAATGATGGGCAAAACAAGAGATGAAGCATACAAAATAGCTAAAATAACCAGGGAAATAGATAACAGAGGCGAGTACAAGAATATAAGAAATAATGTAGATAAATTAGTTAAGAAAAATAAAGTTAAATATTATGACAATACTATTGAAAAACACAAATGTAACAGAAAAGAATTATGGAAAGAAATTTAGAAATTAACAGGAGGTAAACACTGTGACATAATGACTAAAAACGACAAATGATGACGATAGCAAAGGAAATACAGCTAACAAATCCTATAACAATTTTGTAAGTAGCATTAAAAGAATAGTACAAAATGTTGATCCAAGGAATCAAAATATTTACAAACAAAACGAAAGATGGTGTGAAGGTTAATTTAATAAAATTACTTAAAAATATCAATGGATTACTAAACAAAGAGGGAACGTACTGAGGTATTACGACAAAAATGCTAACAGAAAATTATCAAATATTAGAAGTACCGTTATTAAAAATTATACATAATTCCCTAAAAAAAGAGATTTTTCTGGAGTCATGGAAAACTTCCACAGTAATTCAAATTCCAAAAGTGGCAAATACGAAGAGAGAAACTGAATTTAGGCCAATAAATAAGCTACCTATATATGAAAAAATATTAGAAGAAATAGTAAAGAAGCAATTGAAAGAGTATAATGAAACAAATCAATTCATAGGAAATGAACAATCAGGCTTCAGAGAAAAATAGACGTGTAAATGTGATACAAGCAGTTTTAGATGAGTGGAAGATTAATATGGATGCGGGAAAATAAGCAGAAGTTATCTTATTGTAAAATTCAATTATTTGCTGATGACACTTTATGGTACTTAATTGCGGAAATTGAATATGTTCTGTAGAATGTATTCATTGCAATGCAAAAATGGTTAAGGGAAAATAAATTAATAATGAATGTTGAAAAGACTAAATTTATGATTTTACATAGTTGAATCATAGAAGTAATAGAAACTAAATTATTCACAACTGACTTAAAGAAAATAGAACGAGTATATATAATGAAATATTTGGAAGTAATTATCGATAGTGAATTAAGTTTTAAAGATTACATTAGAGTGCATTGTAAAGAAAACTGGAACAAAGTTTATATATTAAACAGAATTGGGCAATATATGATTATTTACATATCAAATGATATATACATCCATAATTGCAACCCATTTTGATTACTAATTGGAGCCTGAAAACCTAAAATAAAAACTACAGATACAATAAAATTGAGCCACGATGGTAATAATTCAGTGCAATAGATACACTCCGGTGTTAGACATGCTACACACTCTGAAATTTGTTTTCATAAATCAGAGAATTCAATCCAAGATACTTATTTTTATTTTAAAATTAATTAAACATCAGATGACTGGAAATGTAGCAATCAAAATTCGAGGAATGAAAGATAAAACAAGAGAAACAGGACAGAAAAAAGCTGGCTCGGTGGCTCAGAGCGAAGTCGAGGGGAGGGAAACGTAGACCTGGCGGCGCGCAGTCTGCCAGCACGCGAGCTTCTAATTACAGACGTCATTGTCGCAGGACGCCGTGCTGGCGTTGCCCGTCAGGGGGGCCGAGGGGGGAGCGTGGAGGACAGCGACGCGTCCTCCGGAAACGCGGGCGTGAATCCTCCACAACGACAAATGCGCGAGGTGGGGGAAAGCAGAAGCCGAGGATAGGAAGTTATGGTGGGGAAGAAGCAGGTAAAGGCAGGAAGGAATCGGAAAATTACTCACTCCACGACCCACCAACGTGGTGGAAATCTTAAAGTGCAACTCTCAAGAACACAAATGAGTATCTTGCGAACCCTGAATTGAAGAATAATGACTACTGGTGAAATGAATATTCCTGCAACTCCTGATACGTATTCGAATTCTCACAACGAATGTATACAATCATGTGAACAAACTATTTTAGTCAAATTATATCTAATTTTTCTGAAAATTCTTCATGAAATTATTGTAATCTTATGACAAGAGCATCAATATGGAAGTATGGTTGATGGGGATTTTTGGTAGATGGGTACGACAACGAAGGTATGATGACGAGATGGCTTAAAAAGAAGGCAATGATGGGCAAAAATATGCTGTGTAATAGTAGAATCGGCAGATTAACGTTGAAAATAATGAAGCCTGAACGCCAAAGTTTCGGAGTAAAACGAGTTTTGGAGGATAGAGAATTAAATGCCAACTTCGCGAAAAAACACAACAGCTTTATTGAAATGGTAAGGAATTCGAATGGCGAATGAAATGCAAACATCCTGGACTTGCAGATTATTTTGAAAAATATGCCATCTCATTCTGTATTTTGTAAGCAGTGCAACTGAGTAACTTTTATAATAGCTGTCCTTTTTACTTCGCAAAAATAGTAAGTATTGAAATTGTGCGTCGGAAATCGGTGGTTTGGACTTATTGCCGGGATACAAGATACTTTTTCGTAATATTTCCAACTTTTTCAATTTTCGAAGATTCAGAATGTTCACCGACACAGAGTTCTATACCATTTTCTTAAGTATCCTATTCTCCATTTAAGGAAAAAATTAAAAGAAAAAATATCCAGACGTAGATGAGAAAATGTTAGAGCGTAGGCTTCCGCGGCCGGAGTCAGTATTTACTAGGCTGTCCGGGTGACGCCGCGTCCATGGCGAAGGTGCCGACGTTTCGGTCGCCATTACGCCCTGAGGAAGGTCGCAGAATGGCGACCGAAACGTCGGCACCTTCGCCATGGACGCGGCGTCACCCGGACAGCCTAGTAAATACTGAGAAAATGTTATTTTAATAAATAGCAGTAACGTACGTGAAAATGTTGTTAATTAAAAAGTATACATTACCTTATTTAAAGATATTATTTTTGGAATATATTTTATTTAAGAGAAATATTTCTATCTTCCGAAGTTGTACTTTCACAATGTTAATTTATTTCAATTTTCTAAAATACAGGTAATTTGAATTAGACTTGCACAATTTTTGAAAAGTCCTTTGCTCTCTCCGTGGAAAAAATTTAAAGACAAAATTAGAACCTTTTATGAGATTTTTATAAATTGCTTTAACTTCAAGAAGACAACGCAAAAAAATTCTTGTTTAGCCGCCCCAGCCGAGACAAGATCTAAGCTCCCGATTGGCGGGGATTGAAAAGGGAGGGACAGCATGGGGAGAGAAAGATCTCGCGCGGTCTGTTTCTTAGGGTACTGCTACGGACTTTGCCTGGTACTGATGGGAGAAACCACGAAAAACTTTCGGTCAGAGCAGCCGGCCTCTATAATTCTCCTCGAAAATCCAGCCACCGTCGGTACTCCAATCTACTCGAACCTAGGACTTCCCGGTCAGAGACAAGTCAGTGACATTATTTGATGCCCTGATCTATCCCAACACAAGAAAGTAAAAGCAAATTAACTTCCAACTTGTTCCGTGTTACTTCATTGTTTCAGAAAATCCCAGGATATGTTAAGTGAATGATTCTGAATCACCTATAAGCTTCTAATGTGAAAATCCTTTTTTTAAATATAATTTCAATAGAAATTAACGAATGGATAATGTAACCTCAAAAGTTATTAATATGCATACATTACTCTTACTAATAATAATCTTTTTAATTGTTTACACTGATAATGAAAAACAAAGGCTTTCTTTTTCATATGGATTGGTATCAGTGAATTTCGTTAATTCATGACTCCGAGTACAAAAGTTTTGTCCTAGAAACTTTTTATTACAATCGGTATTAATTTTCTGAGAAGTTGGAATGAAACCCTCCATTATTTCTTTGCGATTTAATATATCAATGCATATACTTTTTTAAGAGTCTGCCGTGTTGGAGACATGAGACTTCTAATATTGTACAAGTCGAGACAATATAATTATGATTATTATTAAAGTAATTTTTTATGTTTCAACATTCCCTTAATATCACCATTAGCAGCATAAATCTTACAACCATATCAGAGAAAATTAAAATAAAATATTGGATACAGTGATGTCATTTGTTTTCTTAAATTACATATGTATCCTCTACTTAAATGTATGTTTTCTGTTTGCACCGTCATCAAGTTTCTCTTATATCTCAAGGATAAGAGCAACGGTCAAAACATTTCGAGGCCAAGAAGTATTTTAAATTTCAATGCGATTTAGTGAGTCTCCAAGTTTTCAAACGAAACTTCTCACTTTGATTTGTCTTCTTTCCGTGTAAACGTAGAAATTTTTAATTCTGTTCTTGGAGACGGGTAACATTTATTTCGAAGAGTGCGACACGTAAATAATTGAATTATTCTTCTGGTCTCACGCCACCATCAGTTATTCGACAGCTCGATTCATTTTAAACAAGAGTGTCTTTCAAATACTTCCGTCACAATGTATGAGCACATTTATGCAGGGGCTTTCGAAACGTGTCCATTCGCCCAACCTCGACGTGGCTTCAGTTGTTAATCACATTCATGTTTTATATACTAACTGAGATTGCTCATATAAGGTATGCGATGATGATGCGAGTAATAAATATGCAAAAAGTCGTGTAACTATACTATCATTTGTCAAATATAATGGAGTAAATAAAACACGTTTTCCTCCTTAAAGAGTTATTGAATGGCTCTGAATAAAAAAAGATACTCCTCGTTTTAATGCATGGATTTCGTGCTTCCGCCTATTCATTTATATCTTTGCATCATCTAGCATATCTTGCATGTTCTAAATATCATACATTACACTTTGTGCTCCATTCTACAGTACTGCAACATTTTTCTCATATTCAACTATTATTTCTTCATTTTTTCTCGACCGTATTACAACAATGAAATCTCTTCAACCAACACAATCTCCAAACAGATTGATTGATTATTCATTCTGGGAGCATCATGTGATAAGGTCATTAGTATAGTGCACGTTTTTTCTCACTTAAGTTAACATTCTCCCACTGGCTGGCGAGATTCGGCAGCGACCTACGTCGACTAGCTAGGTATTTCCCAGGAGCGAGGCACCGCCCCAGCCGGGAGAAGCTCTAATCTTCCTACTGGTCTCCCGACATGAGTGGAAGTGTAGTGGAAGTGTGTGTAAGTGAAGGGTGGAGAAAGGACAAGGAAGAAGGAAAGATCGCGCGCAGTCCATGGCCCATTTGTTACGGTAATGCTTAAACATTCTTCTGGCACAAATCGTACAATATAAACAATTTTCCATATTCCTTAATTTTAAACTGTTTCCATGGCACTTTGCGAAAATTTACTCACTATCTGTTATTGTATATGGCATAATTGTTATGTATGTCAGTCATGTCACATCAACAATTTTTAAATTATATACATCTTGCAATTAAAATTCGTTGCAAGTACCAATCAGTTTACCCTGCTGATACAGTCTACTTAGTAGCCACGGATTTATACCTCTAACGTACCGGTGCAATTCATGAAACTTAGATTTACGTAAATTATGCCTGTGTGGAAGGCGTTTTATCCTGATTCAAAATTTAATTACTTTTATGTATTTACACGATCAAATATGTTCCAATACTCATTTAATAACAGGTCAAATGAAATCAAAATCACTTCCAACTATTTTGCTGCATTTCCTCGAGTGAAGACTTTCGCAGCTATCTGCTTTTGTCATTTGAAGGATACATGGGAAAAACGAATAATTCAATTTTTATCAGTTCAAAGAGCAGATTTTTTTTAATACGCAGATTCCTTATTCTTCCCTAAACATTAATGACATCATTGAAGAAAAACTATTTGTTATTATGAATGTTTTTATACAAATTAGGTCTAAGATTTATGACAATCTTGCTATTATAGTGAACGAACAATGTACAATATGGTAGAATTAAAATTTTCACACTAATAATATGCCCCAAAAACGTCTAAGCAAATGAATTGCTTTTGAATCTTAATTATCTTATTCCATTGCGTTCGTTTCCAGATACAAAAACACCTCACCTTCTTTGCGTAGTATATTGGAGCAAAGCTTTGTAACGTTCGGTGTGGTGGCATATTCGAATATATTTAGTGGTAGCACCAGAACGCTCGAGACAGTTCATATAAGAAAGAATATCAACAGACATACTCCAACCACGAAAAAAATTGGCTACCTTTTAATGCAAATGTATATTCACAAAAAACAAAACAACTCTGGTTTTTGGAACACTTTGTTTCATCAGTGGGTTTCCACAGCATCTAAAAAGAAAACTATGAACACAAATTCAAAGAAAATAGTTAAAAATTAAAAAGAAAAATGAAGAAAATACTTACTATCCAAGTAACATGGGAAACATAAATCTAAAACTGATTAAAACGTAAGAACATATAAACGGTTTGCTGGCACCTTGCAAATTTCCTTTATTTAATAATTTCCATTAAAATAATAAATACGTTTTCAAAATTTTCAGAAAATCTACTCATAGAGATGTGACAATAATAATAATAATAATAATAATAATAATAATAATAATAATAATAATAATAATAATATTAAACTCCTCCGATAGAATACACAACCTTAGAGTTGGTGGTGGAGCGGGAGTACCCCCTTGAGACTGAGACCTTTGAGTATGTCAGCGGTAGCCTATCTACTGGTAGGGCCTCCCTTGTTGAATAGGTTGATAGTGAGGGGTCAGATGATGAAGTACGCCAGAGGAGAGCCTCAACGGCATCTTACAAGAGGAAAGGATGGCTGGTGAAGATGGCGGAAGAGGCATCTCGAACAAAACCTCAACAACTGATTCGCAGCGGGCGCCTGCAGCGTCTGTCTATAAAAACACTTAGAACTGCGGAGAAAAAAATTCCGGAATCTTTTTCTGGGTCATATACCTAGTAACTGAATTATACACTTTGCGGAGAAAATTGGCCATTAATTGAGGTGGCCCCTTAATCAAGATTATGAGCGTACATCAAATGGACATAAGGCGCATTTCTGTAAATTGCTATAAAATTGCTATATTGCTAAAAATTGCTATAAAGTTTACATAAAATCGTTTTAATTACCGTAATAATTAAAACTGGACTAAAACAGTCCCATTATTCTGAATATCAAAACGAAATGAAACAAATTGTAACATTAGATCACTATGGTCTATAATCAAACTAATAGCAAAGAGAAGGTAGATAAAACATTTTAAAACCCAACAGGAAGTGTTTGTACCGAAAAAGAATAAAAACAATTTTACTAGTTAAACGCTTCCAGGAAATTCACTCCTAATCCAATTTATGGCAACTATAACTACTATAAACAGAATGAGTCATTTCAGGTGGCAAAAAACAACCTAATGCCTTCTCCTCAATTAGAGGAGCAAGTGGTTCTTATGCTATTTTGATGAGAAGAGGTTTGTTACTGTACAGTAATTTCTTGATAATTTCTGTTCTTCCCTATTGCCTAGCAGGTAGTGCTTCAAATGAGCCAAATGACTGAACATATTTTTAAGTACATTGCAGAAGAAAAATCGTCTTTTTAGCATACAAAGACAAAGAAATACAAATTTGTAAATTGACAAAATTGGAATGCACATTACGAATTTAGATCTACATCGCGAACACTCTTGCAGTTGCGCCCGAACTAGCCAGACGGTCGTCACAATTTCAGTACACTCGCTGTCCTCAATGGCCCCTCAAGTCTACAACAGCACTTCGATTCTTGGAGTTGCGCATGAGTTTCCAGTGGCATACAGACTGCGATAAAATAGGAAAATTACACAAAACCCCGGCTACTGGAATCTACACTTTGAAAACAAAAGGAAAAAGAAATTATTTATTACCTGTATTATGACGAACGCATTGATATGTTTTTGTTTTCCCGCTCTAATACATAATCAGTAATTGGAGGCAATTGTAATTATACAAGTTGCGAAAATCGGCGATTTTTCGACAGAGAAATTCTTGTTGACGTTCCCTTCATAACTTGCCTGTTGGCCTTCGTACTCGAGGTGTTTCTGATATACCTTACAAGCGGAAATCGCGTGCCCCTACCGACTTGGTATAGTATTAAAAGGAATAAGGGGACACACGGACACACTTAGATAGTACCAGCTGTGGTTCGGACGCCTGCAATGGGCGGGAAATGATTTCGAGAGTTGAAGTGAAACGATCGCGCGGTTTTTCGAACTGGAGTGTTTGTAGTGATCGAAAATAGTTGTCCCGTTTTGTGGTTGGAGGGCACATAACTACATTACATAACTCTAAATGTTGGAAACTACAAATATCCCGGTTCCGAATGTTGTATTTTGAATATGAGGGAGCAATAAGAATGAAACAACATCAGGAGGCAATTATGATTCGATGGACTAGAAATTCTGTCAATAAAAAGAAAAGTAAGGATCATAAACCCTAATACTGCCAAGAAAGTCGTGAATCAGGAGATACAAGACAATCAATACGCATTGGTTCAAGAATACTGGTATTTATGATTCCCCTAATTGTAAAGAACTGCATAATCTAGACTCTGAAGGATATTCGAAAAATATTCAAAAGTCTTTGAGGCCGGTATACACGATACAGTTTTCGTGCAGATTCTCATATAGTTTATGTACAGAAACTTTAAGATCTCAAACTAGAAGTATAAAAGCCAAAAGTAGCGCATACACGGTCTGTACGTATTGTGCACGAGTTCTTTACGAATCGCTACAAAACGCCGCTATACCGGAAAACAACTGGATTGCGCCGTCCGACTACTTTCAGTGGCGGTATTTCTGTGCGTTAGTCTGTGTGATCTTTATTAAGTATTAAATAACCATGGGAAGCATATAGATGAAAAATAAGAAGGCGGGAATAGGGAAGGAGGTACTTTATCACAATATCACTTCACACAAACGCACCTTGACACACTTAACCACAAAATCAAAATTGCCGATTACCGTCGGGTCAGGTACATAATCCGTAAGCGAAAGATTCTGCCGCTCGAGGCGCTTTAGTCAAACTGTAAGATTTCTGCAAGAAAAATTACGAAGAAGCTCAAACGTTTTCATGCAGAAATCGTGCAATTCTGTGCTCAAATAAACGTGCGCGTTGGTCTGAAGGGCAGACTCCCCAAGTTAGCAGGAAAGGTCGAATGGAAAATCGCCGCTTCAGTGGAAAAATACGTTACAAAAACACATCAATTTCTAAAAAAACTATTCGCTTAAATACAAGGAAGTACACATACTTGAAATCGCCTTTTTAAGCCCATTACAATGCGTTAAAATGTATAATTGGGTTTCGATAAAAAACCTATGTTGACCTAATATCTTCTCAGTAGAAAACGGTGCATAGACGAAGTATGCTGTAATCAAGTAGCCCCTGTTTTTGCAATCGACTGTCTAAGCGGCATCTTCGCAACTTTCACGATTGAGGATTTACAAGGAGTGATATCACTTAGTTGTTCCACCCTGTATACTATAGACTCCTTGAAATAGCGCCGAATAAATGTGCTTTAGTTGTTTCCGATAAGATCTTGGCAGGAATGCCAGGATAAATATTAGGAATGATACTGTTAAAGCACGTCAGCATTAATTTCTTAGTGACATTTTTAAACCAATTTTGTCTGATGATACAGTTCTTACCCTTGATGTACTTGCCTCTATGAACAAGAATGTAGAGCAGATAATGGGAGAATATTGATTGTGGATAGAGATAAAAGCAATTTTTTTAAATTGTAAATCTACCCAACCATTGCTTATGAAATATGATTCACCGAGAAAAGCTATTGTATCTATAAACAGGACACGAAATAATCACTATTTACTTAATTAAAGTTTAATTCGTCGGAAAATACGAATTACTAGTACAAACACCAGTAAGTGCGGTGAAGCTAGTGGGACAATTGAACATATGTTTGGTGCCTGCAAAAGTCATAATATTCCTTTTTTGGCCATGTATGACGCTACCATAGTTTAATGTTTTATAAATTTTATTCTGAACGTGACAAGGAAATGAAATGACATGAAAATAATTTTATTATGAATTGATAACGGTGGTAAAAAATGTAAAATGTTTAATCGCAATTAAAATGTAAGTATTTGTATTTAATGGCCCTTTGGCTACATTTCTTGTATCGAGGTTATGTAAAAGCCCTTTAAGCCAATAAAAATAATTAAGTAACAACACCGAGCGCAATATGGCGGCCCTAAACACACAATGTTACCAGTAGGAAAACTCACAAGGGAATGGCGTAGTCCAGGTTCAACTAGGACATGTATTTATCACGCTCTTACGCCAACCGAGCCGGCCACGAATGATAGAATATAATGGCGGATATTTCGTCTAACGTTAGAAAGGTGATGCATGAGGAGTCGATGTCCACTATGAATAACATGTTACAAGGGTAATATCCATGCCGATGTGACACTCAAACCCGCAGTTTTTATCCGAAAAAGCCTCGTTTCCACTTCAGTCGTTTCGGCTTCTAAAACTTTAAAATATATACAGGAAGTTCGTGAAAACATGCAATAGCTTAACAATTTCTTTTTTTAATTATTTTATTCGTAATTTGTTTGTTAAAAATGTAATATTTAGAAAATAAAACAGAATGGTTACGATGTTAAATGTATATGTTCTGTTTATTTAAGTCAATAATACTGTAAAGTTGTGATGCTTTGTTTCATCATTAAAACCACGGCATTTCAATTGTTCACAATAACCATGAAAATTCATTGCCACTGAAATATAGTCTAAAATATACACGTTCTTCTCAAAATTTAGAATATGCCACTTATACCATTCTGTTTTTCACCCATTCATTCATGTGTGTGCGCGGGCGGGCGGGCGGGCGAGCGGTGCGCCAACCACCACCAATGGACCACCCCCATAACTTCTAGACGGTGCAGGATATCGAAGTGCAGTTTTCACTGAACAATGCGTCTTCTTGGGACAAGTGGAATGCCGTAGAGAAATTATATATAATATTTTTAGTTTTCGGGAAATTTAATCATCTTTGATCGCCGGGAAGGTCATCTTCTCCAACGGGGGCTCTTACAAGGACTGCCACAGAAAACTCCGTTTACTCAAAAATCGCATGTCAGAAAGTCTAATTTTACACTCAAATTTAATATCAAAATACTAACATATGATACATCATTTTATTCCTATCTTCATGTCTTTATCTATTGCTGGTAAGAAAAATATGTAATTCCATTTAAAAAATCAAAGATAATTAAATTTCTCGAAAACTGAAAAAATATTACAGACCGTTTCTCTATGGCATGTTACTTGCCCCATGATTCCGCGTTGTTCAGCGAAAACTGCCTTTCGTTATCATGCACTGTTTAGAAGTTATGGGGATGGCTCATAGTTGGTTGAACATCCTGTATATGTGTGTATATATATATATATATATATATATATATATATATATATATATATATATATATATATATACACACATATACATATATATACACACATATATACATATATATACACACATATATACATATATATACACACATATATACATATATATACACATATATATACACATATATATACACACATATATACACATATATATACACATATATACACATATATACATATATATACACATATATACATATATATACACATATATACACATATATACTTATATATTACATATATATATATATATATATATACATATATATGATTCCTTCAGTTTTTAAAAAAATAAATTATTTTCATCGATCTCACATTAATGTTAATTCTGATCGTGAAAAATGTCAATTTAATATAAGCAATTTTTGATTGCGTTAATTTTGTAAATTTAAATGTTTAATGTATTATTTTTAGTTTTATTATTGTATTCATTATTTTATGTGACTTCTACTTAATATATCATAATAGTTCTTATTTCTCTTTCCTCACTGGTGAGTATCCTGGCTACGCCGATGACAATAATGCCCTTAAAGCAAAAAATAAGAAACCAATCCCCATATTCAATGCGGCATTCAGACATGTACTCGCAAAAATTAAATTACTGCCGCGTACGTCAAAAATACGTGTGTTTGTGTGTTCCCCCCTTTAGGTATCATTCTTTTCCAAAGCGGCACCGACTCAGTCGGGATAAGCTCTTTTTAGCTCAAGTTTAGGAAACTCGAACCCATGGTCTTCCCGGTAACTATCTTGAAGAGTTGCAAATAGAAAATTGTGTATTGATACGATTTATATTAGATTCTGCGAAATACTTCATAGAAAAACTAATTCAATCAATTCGAATGCACAGTAAAAATATTTTATACTTGCAGCCTCAACTCTTTTCTATTAAATTGCATTGACCACTGATTATTCTCAAAAAATGCTCAAAATGAACCTGATACGCACAGAATAATTCCTTCATAGCACAGATATTGCAGCACTTTAGATCATATAGTAAATAAGAAAAGTTGTATTTTCTCAGATACGAAAATTAATAATTCTGGTATCGTATAAACAAACAGGAAAAAAGACGTATGAAAACTTGTTTTCTTGGTTGCATGGGTTAGAGTTTAACAGACGATGGCAGTATTACTATTGCAGAGAAAATCGTCTCTCACTGACAGCAGAAACATATTCGGCGTTGAACGCAATTTGTATTGAAAATGGATTATTCACTTGGAAATTGTGATGTCTTAACCAACCATGCGAGCAAAGAACACGACACATAAAGCGAATTTCATATACAAAAGTAGCGTGAAATTCCATAAGCTTTTGATGGTCACAGTTGTGTTTGTCCACACCAGTTTGTTATTTCCGTTTAATATTCAGTAGTCAATGTAAGGGATTTGATTGCAATCAATGATAATGAAAGATTTCAAATATTTTGAACACATTTTATATAGTGCCAAGATCACGCCATTAATATTAGTGACTCATTTTCCCCGTAGTTTCATGAATGTAATGTAAAATATTGCAACAAAAAACAATATTACTCATATACGATTCGTGTTCCTAGTTCACCATTTTACTTACAAACATTGACAGGTACAGTATGCATCTCAATACGTTGTTATTTCATGGGTAAATATGACAATGATATCGTAAAGGAAAAGTCTCTTATAAAAACAATATTTTTAATCTGGTCAGATGAGAAATATACTTTCGAACATTATTTCATTGCACTAACATTTTAACATGCGTTTGCAAAAGTGTAATAAAAATTAGTCAATACATACTCACGTAATGCAGTGGAGACCAGTAACAAAATTAAATGTCAATTTGCATTATTTTCACTTAGCTCTCAGTTATGTGATGAAGATAGATGGAGTTCTGTTATCCCAAAATAAGGTCATATCAGTTCATAAATCTCGAAATGTTCATCTGAGAAGTCTCTTGGAAGGAGAATTGGTAGCTAAAACTCATTGTATTAGAATTAACTACGTAGATAGATCATAGAATTCCTGTAACATTAACTGAAGATGATTTGCATACTAAAGCTTCCTGTTGGCACCACGTGTTACCTATAAATAATTATAACCAACAAAAGATGCAAACCACTGCATGCATTTCATTATTTGCACTCATTTTATTAACGAGTTATATTGTTTCTTCAGAACAATAATTCATACTCTGAACATGTCTTATCAAACGAACTAAACAAGTTTTCTTATTATATAATATATTTTACACTTATCAATCACTCCTGGCATACATTACTGCTGCTGTTACTCTATGAACTTTGAACGCTTCATTGACTGCCCGGAGGCTACATGTGGGTAAGGAGATGGAGTGAGATTCATTCAACTTCACCCCGGTTTCTAGGATCTTGTTTTTATAGCTTTAACCATTCTTTGCACTTTATATTCATCTCTCAATGAACCATATTAGAGCAACGTAACTACTAAGGACTTAGAGTTTCTTACGAGGCTAAATGTAAACACAGCTTTTCTGGACGCCTTGATAAACAATCTGAAACCTGGAAAACAACTGACTTTGCCACTATGAATCTCACTCCTATCTTTTCTACAGGTTTGCTCCTCCAAATCTAACTACATTCTCCTGGAACGGCCAATGGGATACCCATGGCATGCTTCCAAAAATTATGAGTTACCGGGTCACGTTAAAGTACATTCGTATGTTTCTGCCATTTGCATGTGCACACCAGTCCATTTATATAGGAGAATACTTCGTAAAATGTTCACTTGATGAAATTTATTAATCACTAAGTAGACGACGAACTATACGTACTATATAATTAGATGGCTGTGAATTCATTCAAAAGAGGAAAATCGTTTTTCTCTCATTTCTCACGCCCATAAATTATCAGAAATATTTTTTTTTAAGTATTTCCGGATGTATTAGATTTGTACCAGGTTAAGTATTATTACTCACGACAGTATTCGTAACACTTTATGAACTATATGTCTTGTTTTTGTTTTTGAAAATACAATTCGAAACTAAATTCCACTCAACTACTCATCAGTTTAGCTACAGCGCTGCACATCTTTTCCAAACTATTTCAGTTTCGCTGTGTTTAAAATTAAAAATGTATAACACAGGATGTGAATTGGCGTGGGAGCGGTGGGGGAGATCAAGAATGGTTTTCCTATCGAGTTCGATGTTCCTTGCTGTAAAAGGTAATTTGTCGCTGCCAGGTACGCAATCAATTCATATCTAGGTGCCTTATTTATGATTTTCACACTGATAATGATTTCCAAACGCGATCAAACAAAGGAATTCAAGTCACGAAAATTTGAAAAGCAAGCATTCCCAAACTCATTCTTAGTATTTACTAATAGTGTGCTACGGAAGCAAACATGGTTTTCGCTTCTCTTGTCAATTCGCAGATCCTTCATAAAACTTTGAAGGAACTCCCCCCGGAAAAATTGGCAATTCGCCCCTTCTTTAGAACTACAAATTACTACAAACTAATGCCTATTCTTCTCATGTTTTGAAATTGTAAAGAAGTAGATAATAAGTTTTTTAATATTTCACTTTTATCTCTCAAGCAAATTCTTCCTATATTACACAAAAATGTTCGATAACTTCAATTACATTTTGTTTATCTATGATATAAAAAACACAGTTCAAAATTTCAGACCATTTGATTACTCAAAAATTGATAAATGATAAACCAGAATAAAAATAAAAATGGTGGATATGAGGACACATGCATAAGGCAGTTTGCAAATATTAGAAATATACTGAATGCTTAACTTCTTTATTCAATCTAGACAAGATTACTGGTCCTGTTTCAACTTCAATCATTCATGTCATATTCAATCAATCTCTGTATATCAGTACAATCGTTTTGACAATCCATTTTCCTTGCCCCACAATATTACACATTCAAAGACTTTCACTTTTCTTTTCCTAGCCAGCATTCAATGAAGCACTGAATATAGAAAATATTGTTATTGAACAATCGAAATACTACTGTATTTTACATTTTCATTTCAAGTTGTCAATGACATTTTAATTTAAAAACTTATCTACAAATATAGTTTATTGTCCTAATGCTCAATTTCTTTCACGCAGCTACAATATTTTCTTTATTTCAAGGTTCTCCTTATTTGAATAGAAAACAATCAACTTGTATTCATAACTCAGCTAGTCATTTCTTTACCTTAAACTATGAACCAGTTTCTAGCGATGAGACAAAAGATGCATTTTTAAAATTACATTATTTTTTTTTTTAGTTTTTAACGCGTTGCTTCCAAATTTTTTTGAGAAAACCCCAGAATTCCCAGCCCGTTCAAACTGCCCTCTCTCGCTCAGTCCCACCAATGCTCGAGGAGTCAAGCGGAGGGGATCGGAAGTCGTTCATTCTTCAAAATGTCGCCGCCAGGGAGCATCCGCGTCCGCATCGCCTGTGGCTGGTGGCGCCGGAGCTTCCAACATTCGCCGCCAGAGGTCAGGCCGTTCCTCCATGAGGCGGTCGATGTCTTTCCAGGAGAGGTCCTCGGTGCCCCAAGGGTCATCGCGCTTGCCGTTCAGAGGCACCACTGCTGAACCGGCGCCTGCACACATATTGCAAGTGATATTATTTTGTCAGACGGAAACAGTTGAACCTGAAAGGTTTTGGAAAAAGTGACAACGGTAGGATTTTTTACGAAGTGCAATCAGTATGCACCAAGAAAACCGCTCTCAATGTCCGTTGCTAGGAAATATTATCGTTCATGTCCAGAGGCGTAATGAGGATGGGCACACTAGAGTACTTGCCCTAGGTGCCATCTTGGGAGGAGTGGCATTTTTCAGTTAAAATGTAGTGAGAGTTTAACTAATGCTTGTTTCTTCTATACAAAGAACGACAGAATTTGGGAAATTGTTTATTGTTGTTTGATAAAAAGAAAGAAAACGAGACAAAAGTATAAATTTATTGATTTATACAGGTGTAATGCTTTACGAGGATGTGGACGTCGAAATCGAGCAACTCGCTCCAAAACAAGAGTTCCAAACGGGGTAGATGAAATTGTCAAGGGGGTCAATTAGGCTAGAGTCGATGGGCGGTCTACAGACGAATATGAAATTGCTATTGATAGGTACAATCAGTCCTATTCAATACAAAATAATGTTAAATTAACTTGACTATTCAGCTCGTGAAATTAAAACCAATAGTGTTTAACTATACATACAAAATGCCCCAATCAGGGCCGTGTATCTCAAAAAGTTTATCGCTTTTTCTATCCGATTTTTCTTACCGCTCCTACCTACTGGCCAATCATAAACTGTGACACGTCTATCTTAGGAGATGGTATACAGCGATCGCTATGCTGATATCCAATAAACAGCGTATGTATTATAACATGAATTCTGATTTTAACACACGTTTTCAGTTATTTTCAATATTTGGCGCATTTTGAAAATCTGTTGGACATAAGATCACTCGTGAAATAGTCCTACTAAATACCACGCGTGCTTTGGAAATTATCAGATAACTCCCCTCCTCGCTTCGCGAGCCGGGAATTTATCGACAATTTTGAAAGCACTCGTAGTATTACCTATGATCATTAATTTCTTTCGGATATAGAGCAAACAATTATACAAATTACGAAGTGGTTCCCCTTCTTTCGATTCCGTCGTTCATTCTTAGGACCAGGGCCTATAGTTAAGCTGGTGCAACCCGTACACAGTGGTACCCCGAGTTAAAGGGTCCTTAATAAGATCCCCGCGGAGGGATATCGGCAAAGAACACAACAAATTACACGCCATGCTTGACTTCTCCGTCGCACCAGCCATATTATTATATCAATTAAATTTAAAGTTTAATTTCATGATTAGTAGTTAGCAAAAACAATTACTAGAAGTTTTGGTATAAAATTTGCTCATTTAATTTCATTAATATTTCATTGTTCGTTTAATGTCATTTAACAGTATTAATCTCTCCACATATATAAATAAATAAAACATTACTATAGTACTTCACCTCAGGCACTTTGAGTCACCCAATATTTATAATATTTTACGATGAATAAAAGACACGATATGTGCTATAATTACAACTATATTTGCGTTGTAATAGAAACTTTTTTTATGAATGTCTCCGTTTGGTTGTAGTTGTTAGAAACTGAGATAAATTATTGTCCAGACTTCCGTAATCTGAAGCGATGCCATATAAACAACAAGCAGATTAATTCAGTAAAAGGTCAATTTAAGAATGCAACCGCATCTAATTACTGTTTTTGTTCTGGACACGAAGAGAGAACAGAAAAGTCCGCTATTAAAACATTTCATGGCATTTAATTTTCTTAGGGTAGACTGTTATTGTTACTTCTCTTTCAGATCTATGAATAGCTCTCTATTTTATTTGAAAGCAATATTTGGAAAAGGCATAATATGATTTTGTAGACTAATATTTAAATCGTCTTTGTTTTGAAGATGGAGGACCTTTTCAGCTTTACTCCGAGTACTTCAGATATAGTTCCTTTGGAGAACGATTTAAATACTTCGAGATAGATGTGGGAAAATGTTCATATTTCCCTTCATCTTAAATACCGAAGCCAATACGTGAGCCAAATGCAATCATTACAAATATCAGTTTCGTAAAAATTGATTATAGTATATTGCCTATTTAGGGACAAGTTACGTTCGTCATTAATTTAATTTGTTCTGTATATTAGGATTTTTTCAAGTTTTGAGTGAACATTGACTTTCTGATCGTTTTAATTCAAAGGTACAGTTACGAAGTCAAGTCTGTAAAAACTGACTGCATTTATATAACTTTTTCAGAATATTGAAAGAAAATTTTACAATAAAAATTGTCTGTTTAATACAGACAATCTTTGCTAACTGACTATTTCTAACGTTTTTATCACAAATGCGTGTTTTTGATGAATGCAATTATCTACTGAAAGATAGAGAGTAGTTTGAGGGAGACTCCTAAGCCAAGTATGGAAACAATATTTTTCCTTATTAATAAATATGTACAAGTTCTTTTCTGCTTTATTTTTACTTTCCCCTGCGAACAAATAATCATGGAATGTATGAATTGAATTTCGAGGGCCACAGTTATCTCGGCCTTGTTCGTTCATAGCTTTGGAGTCGACCAATATTAGCTCAAAAGCTCATAATGCCTTACTGCTCTCGTAAAAAGATAGTGTCACATTCATATTACCGTTTAAATGTAAAAGAAGTGTTGACAATCAAAAAGTTAACGCGATGAAAGATTTGCTCTATCCGTTGACACATCTCCCTTTCTCACGTTTCAACATCGATAACGTCTTTATGGAGAGCGTGACTACATGCAAATTATTATGGAGCCATGTGCAAATGAATGAAAATGATTTCAAATTCCTTTGTTCCACCCGAGTACAGTAATTTATCGGCGAATACTTAAAAAAACGAATAAAAAAGAATTTATGAGCAGTCACTTAGAATTATTCATATTACATGTTCGATATATACAATACATAAACATTATCCATTAACTTATTTTATTGCGAAAAATAATGTGTTAAATGTATGCGAAAAAGAACTCGATCAGTGTTAAGTGTTGAATAACCTTCATCTACTCGCGCGGGTGGCAGATTCCTGCCCTTTATGATTTATTTCCTTCCGGGGACTTTTTCCACCTACAGGAGATACACATACATAAAAAATAAAGGACAAACAACCATGCCCACGGCGGCACTCGAACCCGCGGTCCTTCTGACCGAGGCGCTGAGTCAGCAACACGCTCTAGCCACCTCGGTCATCCAACCGCCCTTCATGAATAACGGAGGATATTTTACAGAAGACTGGAAGTAATCTAAGACGAAGTGTTCCTTAATTATTCATCACTTCGACGGCAGATAGCAATTGTTTCGGTTCGTTTTCGCCCATTCTCCTGCTTCAGTTCACTTTCTAAGGAGACAAGTTGCGGACGGCTTAGACCGGCCTCGCGGGTGGAAGTGCGAATTCATTTCGAACTGGAAGGGCCACGGTTAGTATTGTGCATTTAATTGGGAAAATATTTATTTTTTAACGGAGATTATCCAGTCTAGCAATTTGGTTTGGTTTCGCCTTTCAATTTCCCTTTTTTCCTCCTTTGTTATGCTATGCAATTTTGTACATCTTGTACACCTCAATTATCAGCAAAAATGGACCTGGTCTAACGTTTCTGAGTGCAAATGTCTGCGACAATTGTTTCCTATTTCTAAGGACTACTATCCTAGACGATAAATACTAGAGTTGGGATTTGCGCAATGACTAATTAGCATTTATTCGAGAATTTTTTACTTAGTTTTCCAATTGCAAACAGTCTTATACGGGCAGGAATACACACAACTATTAATAAGAGGTTTTTGAAATGTACAAATTTTCACTATAGTGTGTTTTATTATTTGTATTTCATTGTTTTGGTAAACCATGTTTTGTTTACGGGAAGCTATCAAGCTAAATGTTATCAGTCTTGCGATTAAATAGAGAAATACGCACTAAGTGAACGAACGTTCTCGGGCAGCAGAAGGCCTCTACATGAGGGCTTGTGTTCCTTCAGTCCGCGTGGGCGGATGAAGGTAAAGTAATGAGTAAAACTTTGTATTTGGTCGCGAAAGGAACGGACCCTTTAAGTATAAAACGGTACTCCTGGAAAAAACAATTTTTAAGAAGTGTTGCAATTTTTCTGCATTGACTACTTGTTCTAGTACATGTACTGATGTATGGAATGTACGTCCTTCGTGCATTCCAACAATTCTATTTTTTAAATGACGAAGATAATCAAACGTACAAAAAATGTTTGCAAATCACGAGGTCGTGATGACAGTAGAACAGCATAAAAGTAAAGGAAATGGAAAAATATAAAAGCAAGTGTAAAAGCAAGAAAAAAAAACAGCAAAATTCATTAGCATTATTCATCATTGGTGGATGTAATATCTAGTTATTTTTTTCAAATCTCTAGGTGAGATCTGCTATCATAGAAACAGGGCAATAAACCTTTCTGAGATGCTCGTCTTCATTCAAGATTCTAGTCGATTAAAACATTGATTCGCGGGAGAAATCTTCCATATTAAGTTGACATTAAGAATGTGAAAATATACATATCTTTTTCTCAGAACTTCCAGGCAAGCGCTACTACAACCGGACATAAAATATTTGAATCTTAATGAGACAAAGAAAGTATAGCGTGAGCGTGTGTAACTATTACTTTTATACCAAAAGGAAAATACTGTATTATTAAAAATACAGTACTGTAAAATACTATACTGTATTATTAAAAGTATTGTCATTGTACAAAAATAGTGTACCGAATAATCAGCAATTGATTGAATTGTCATTGCAGTTGATTGATCATTGACTGACGAGTACAAAATATTCCAAAGCCCATCACCCTTAAAAAAACAATCGGCCGCACCCACATCAGATTCGATTTTCAGTTTTCAACAGACTTCTAGATATCCGTTTTAATTGTTTATATCATTGTACTTTGCATAAGAAAAGAAAGTTCATAAATATTATTACAAATTATAATTTCATATAATGCAACTTTCATATAACAACTTGGATTGGTTTTCTTTTCCCTTTGGAGACTCAGATGGATGGACGAAATATGAATATATTCTTTTCCTTTTTGTAATTTTTTGTAATATGTGTATTTTTTGTATTTTTAAAATGAAATGCGCATTTTATTTTGAACAACATTCTTTACTTTTATTTTGTGCTATATTTATTTATTGCAAGAGTTGTACAATTATTCACATATGTCTGTTACCAAATAAGTCAAAACCTTCTAATTTTGTTTTATTATACTCTGAAGATGGTATCGCATCAAGTCATTGAAACAAATATTGTGTGAAGATGTAATATCACTTTTTAATTCAAGAAACTAGTTTTTTTTGTTTCATATTAAGAAAAAGTGATTAATATAAGTTATAATATAAGTTAGTAGCTTATTTTTATAATTAGGACTCTTGCTTATTACCACTTCGGTGGTAATGATTCAGTGAATTCGCATGGTACGACATTTTAATCTACCTACAAATCGAAGTGGAAAAGTATTAAAGTCATAATTTTGGATCACAAAGACCTCACATTCCCGTTGTACGAATAATCTTCCAATGCGTATAATATTAAGTCTTGTGAGATACTGCTTTCTTACCCCTTATCGGGACACATGTGAAGGAATCGATCGCCCAAAGAACATGGAGAATGACAACGCGAAACCGAGAACGAAATGGCGTTTCAAATAATCAGACACTTTTAGAACTTGGTAGACGCTTAGTTGTCCAAGATGCTGACGAGGCTCTGACCTTATCTCCGCATTCCATACAAAACAACCTGCCTCAAAAAGAATATTAAAAGAATTTTATGATAATACTTTGTTGACGAATAGTTTGTTTGGAAGAAGAAAAAATCGGGGAATTTAATGAAGAAACTGATCAATTCTGAAGTGGAGGAGGCGTATGTTCAGCAATTTTTTCTTAAATAGCTTGAAAATAATATTTTATCCCTTGCAAGACGAACATCTCCGAAAATTCTTCAGAAATTAATAATCATCGCAAGGTTCTTCTCACCCTTTCTTTGTGTACAATATTTTGTTCTTTGTTTAACCTGAAGTTTAGAAAAAAATGTTTAACCTGTCTCTTCTTAAACTTTGCACGAACGCACGTAATTAAAAGACACCATTGTCACACAATCTAATACGAAGTTTGACCTCGCACATTCCAATGCCCTCGTTCCCGCGAAATCCCGTATGTCTTTCATCGCCTTTGTTATCCGATCTCACGTTGTCATGAGTCGATTTGTGAACGGAAGCAGGTTAAGGCATAAGACACGGATTTGTTACATAGTTTTAGCAGTGTTGTTGTTAATCTTTATTGAAACGTCGAGTTGTTATATGAAAGATTGTATTCCATGCAACACGGGAAATGTATTAACGAAATGAAGCGAAATTTGTTCTGAAATTAATTTAAGCATCTGGGTGTTGCTAAAGGAAATATTACGTGCCTAGTCATCATCTTGGCGAAATCCTTCGCAAAAATAAACGTCTGTGATTATCCTTTAGGGAACACATGTATCAAGGAGTTAAAATCTTATTTCGTTTCACGTCGACACCTTGAAAAACTCACAGCGTACTAAATAAGAAGAAATACTGCATATAAGTAATTGGAAGTACCACCCTCTTACAAGTTTACTAAATGTCATGGTTCCTTTCTATTTCATTGACACTGAGGGCGAAAGTCAGTTTTAATAGACGAATCCAAAGATATACTTTTAATTCAATTTGGAATTCATTGTCAGTATATTTCGCTTATCGCAACGTTGCGGTAGCGATTTTTGTCCCAATCTGCGGGGTATTTAGTCATGGAGAACAGTGAACTAAATTACCAGTGTGTAAGTAAAAGGCAGGAACGTTGTAGTCAACAAATATGCTGACAATAAAATCCGAAATGTGTTACTCGTAGGGAAACCCCTAGCATGCGAACAGGCACTCACCTGGAGTCTCGGCCGGGCCGCGACGAGCGTAGCGCACCAGGTACACGGGCTTGGGATTCTCCACCGGCGCCGTTGCTCCGCTGTTCTCCTGCTGCGCGCCAACACAGGGCGGATCAACACAAGAGGAAGCATGGGGAATTATTAGGGGCCTCCTGTCAGATAGTGGCCCCTAACAATTGTTTGCACAAAACTTTATAAATTTCATAAATATTGCAAATATTTTAATATTGATTTTTAAAACTTGTAAAGGTTTGGGTTCACTATAATACTGATTAGTTCTGTTCGATATTTTGGTATTTGAGGGCCAATAAGTTTGGTCATACTTAAGGACCCCGAAGAAAATAATCTGACCGTGACACGAACAGTCACACTTCCAGTGTTCCAAATGAAACAAAAGTACACGGAGAGGACACAAACAGCGCCTCTGTAAGACATATATATATATATAAAGTTATACTGGATGTTGCTGAGTAAAAAGAACATATGACTCCCTAAAATTGTGCATACAAAAACGAATTAACCTTGTTCTTAAACACGAATTAATTTGAAATATTAAAAAAAATGCAATATTCCCTGCACGCCTATGACTGATGCTTTTTTCATTCTCAATTAGGCTTCAAAATTCCTATTCCAGAGTATTATCCAAGAATATTTTTATTTTACAAGACTATCGTCTGTGCCCAAAAAAGATACATTTTAGATATCGTATTTCTTTAGTTAAATGAAACAAAAGTTCAGAATATTGTATATTTTTACTTGTAAAATTTCATAAATATTGTTAACCACACAGCCGGTATATAAAATATCACATTTTGAGACAGCAGACAGCTTCGCTCAGGGCAAAACCATTCTGTAGGAAAATTATAGTTTTTTTTTAGATATGTTGTATTTTTGTGAACCGACTTATTCATGTTATCCCAGCCTCTAACAAACACACCATATCATCCACACACGCTACAACGCTACACTACACACGCGTGAGCTGAAACAAAACAACTTACAAGGAGACCGTCTTCGCTCTTCTTCCCCATTCGGGGCACCGATTTTGAAGCTGCCTTGATGTAGAAGTCGCCCCGGCGGCCGATGCGCGGAACAGACTTGGAAGCCTTGATGAAGAAAGGGCCCGAGTCGTCGGCACTGGCCACCGCCGCGAGCAGCGCCAGCAGCACGAGCAGGCAACCTGAGAGCACCGTAACCATGCAACCTGACATTTAGTTGAACGTGCATTCCATTGTGATGAAATCAGTAAAGGTGGGTCTCTACACGGAACGATTTGTCGTCAGTCTTCAATGATCATGCCAAATATTTCAAACAAAACGGTTTTTTTAATTCTGTAAAATTCTGTTTCGTTTTATCGTAACAATGTTCTCTTTTACGATTTTCTGGCATCAAACGTGGAGTAATTCTCCGTTAATTGAGTAATAGATTGATCAACTGCAAACGTCAGTATTTCCGAAAGTGCAGGGCACTAGGGAGGTTGCGGTGATCGAGAGCGATATTCCTCACCTACTTACGTCGGCTTGTGAAGATTTCCCCAACCAGGTATCTCCAAAGAGCAGGGTATCGCCCGTGCCTTAAGTTCCTGACCATTGTGGTAGAGTATGTAGTGCATGTGAGTATGTATAAGCGAATAAGTGAGTATGAATTTAAGTAAGGGGTGAGGATAGGACAAGGAAGACGAAGGAAAGATCGCGCGCGGTCCGTTTACTAGGGTACTGCTGCGGCATTTGCCAGGTATTGCTCAGAGGAACCACGGAAAAATATCGATCAGAGCATCCAGCCGCTAGAATTCTCCTTCAAACAGCTGATGAATCTGTTAAAATAGTTATCGTCACTCGTAGTCAGTCATTGCGTTTAATTCCTTCGACCAAGAGCTCGACGCCGTTAGATCCCCGGGGTTACCAGACACTTATCCAAGAATACGTGGTTTCTCGAATTAATCTCTGTGACTTCACGCAATTAAACAGTTCGAGTATCGACACCGGTATGGCTGTTTCTGAGAAGTGGAATATTGGCCTGGCCAGGAAGTTTAAAATGAAATGAGAGCTTATTTTTGCATCCCTAATGACAGGCGAAAACCTTATTGTTGTTGTTTTAATTTTTTAAATCGCTTCATTACTTATAGATTGCAAGATAAAAGTTTTCTGTGAAATGAATGGGTTTGAAAAACTCGCAAAAGACTCGATGAGCTGGAACTATGTTTCTATCAAGACGGACAGATTTTCCAGATCGTGCTACACTGATGACATTTATTTAAATCGAATCTAATTTCAGGGCGTGGTATTCCCATCATCGAAAAAAAATCCCAACAACAGCAAATCAAACCTATGAAAAAGGTTGGTGCGCTGTCATGAATAAGTCGGAATTAATTCCGGACGCTCAATTCCTAAGGTCATTAGTTCCATAACTGTAAATCATGTTAAATTCCAGGAGATGGTGGTATATGTTTCCCACTGGAACGTGAGACCCGGCTCGGACCTACACATTCGCTTGCAGGTTTCCCTATTCCAGGTATATTTCCCAGCAGGGCACGGTCCCAGTCGAAACCAGCTCTAAGTTCCCTACATGTACGGTACTGTACTGCATGTAAGTGTGAGAGTGTAAAAAAAGAGCGGGGGAGGAGGGGACGAGGATATGAAGAACGAAAGATTGCGCACGGGCCGTGGCCGGTTTCTTAGGGATCGGTTCTAGTTTTTGCCTAATATTTACTGTAGAAAGCACAGAAAACTCCGATCAGAAGTGCCAGACCCTAGAATTCTCCTCCAGACTGGTTGAATTCGAACCATCTATGTTGTTAGTGTCGAAAATCCGCCACAGTCTGAAATCGAACCTAGGGCCTCTCTGTTAACGTTGGTACAGAAACTGCGTTGCCAGTTAGATACACAGTCGGAACACAGTAATTTTTCAGGTAGAGACAGTCCAAATATTTTTTTACATTTATAAATTTTGAAAAAGTAGGTGTTCAGCTGTGCTTTCATTAACGAGCGGGTTCTCTCAGTACTGCATTTACTAAAACATGTACACATTTTGAGTAATCAAGAACTCAACATATACTTAGAGCGCGATCAATATTTATCTGATCTTTTTCTTTCATACATGTACTGAATTCTTTTCTTTTCTTTCATACATATACTGAAGTTGTCTTGCATTCTTGTGTCTAAAACGGCGTAATATAAAATATTATCATTAATAATGTGTGAAGTACAAGTTCGAGAAACCCGGGGTTCACGTATTCTGACATGTGTAGACACAGTCAGTCCCCACCCGGCTCTCTTCTAAAAAGCTCTTTTTGAATTAAAATAATTCGCTTCAGTTGTAAGTTGCAATTTATTCAGACTAGAGTCTGAATCTTACTTTTTTGATGGAATTTTTGTCTTCAAATCGTTAAACTCTCCTTTAATTGTCATTGTCCACCTATAACGGTTAAATATGCTGTGTTAATTGGGATAAATATAATTGCATATCTAAAACACCTTCGATATTTCTAAGAATTTGGAGTTAATTAGGTGCCAAGAATTCAGACAAACTTGGACTAATTGATACGGAGCGACAATGAAGCCTTGTCATATATTTACATTGTTTTCGCAGTAAGCACCTTGTTTACATTTTCCCCTTCGTTACGATCACTCCAATAAAAAAGTAGTAACTTGTTCATAATTTCTACGACGCGCCGTACCTCCGAGACTACCTTTTATGAAAACCAAATAAAAAATTAACTTTAATAAAAAGTCGCACCAAATATTAGTAAGGTTTCCGGAAGTGAAAAACGATTCCATTTACTCCAAAATACTAAATAACTCTATTGTTTGTAACACATATCTTAATAATCGATCAGTTTTAGTTACCACAAAAAAATTGTATTGAATCAAAAAAGTTGATTACAATTAAGTCCCAAAGAATAATCATCTTCAGCAAATATTCATTTCCTGGTACTTCTCATTGCGATTATATTATGGTATTGTCGCCCTCAAAACTAATTCAGAATCCCTCTCCTTCATTTGTTGACATTCTGCCAAGTAAAAACTTTGTAACAAAAATGAACAATGAAGTACTAAATAATTTCTAAAATTATATATGCAAAAATGTGAACATTGTTGAAAGGTAAACGAAAATTTTGAAAATTTTGCGATTCGTATTTGCAGGTCAAATTTGTATTGGTTTGTATTAATATTGAGAATAATGGATTGAGTCATGTTTCACTAATGTGTTAATTCCAGAGATATCATTGGTCCCAAATAATTTATTCTTCATATCATGCATTTAGAAGTAATATTTTAGGTCAAATAACTTCCAGTGGTACCCTCATTGAACTCGACTAAATTACTTTTCATGCGAAACCGAATCTAAAAGATTACTGTATTTCCTAAATATTCATCCAGAATTCAAAATTAACTTTTTTAAAAGTAAAAATATTCGGAATCGTCTAAAATAGTGAATTGATTTTTGAAACACATATGTAATAACCACACTAAAATATTATAAGTGTGGTGAATTTTGTTTAATAGGTTGAAGTCAGTATGTACTGTTCATGCAAAAAACACTACAACATACTACGTATATAACATACATCAACACAATATTTATCGTAGTATATACTTGCATCGACAAGAAGTGTGGCTGTATCGACAAGAAGTGGACAAGGTATGTATACAATCAACGACTGTTAATAAAAATTTAAAAAATTATAAAAAAAACTCGTACATGTCTATTTTTATCAGTGTCTATCAGTTTGTAGAAATAGGCAAACGTCATTGAGAAACGTCAAGGGAAAACAAGAACGTGTATCACATCTTAATAAATAAAATTCATATGTTTTATAATAAAATCTTTGGAATGAATTAAAACTGCTATTTCTCGAACTTGTTTAGTTTTATCAGAGCGGATAACAATTAACAATACTCTTACCCCATAACTGTTTAATTAAATGAACTATTCATTGAAAATGCAAAACGAGCAAGCAACATGGGAACAACAGATTTGAATGAATCCATCCAGCAGCACTCACCTAAATTCCCGGTAGCCATGGCAGCAGAAGCAGCAGCGGCAGCGAGGAAGCGACTGGCGAGCGGGCGCGGCCGGGAACCTGCAACTGCAAGCGGAACGCGTGGGGCGAGGTCAGGACTCGAGGCGACCGCGCGACGCCGTGACCTGTCGCGAATGAGCCGCGGCGGCGACCGCAACCTCTCCGCCCCCGCCCCCGCCCCCGCCCCCGCCGCCCTCCGCTGCCCTCAACTGCCCTCCGCCTCCGCCGCCGTCGCCAGCGTCTCCGCCATCTCCGTCATCTCCATCGTCTCCGCCCTCTCGGACACCGCTGTCGCAATCGACGTTCTCGAATGTACCGCCGCCTCTATGTCATATATATTGTGCTCGAACGTAGAGCCAGCTGAGACAGCTCAGTGGCGATGTCCGTTACCGTTGTAACGTCTCTGTCCTAGGATTCGAGTCCAGGCGTTAGCGGATTTTCGAAACAAACTAGCTAGCTAAATTGAATTCAGCCGCTGGCTGACGGTGAATAGCAGCCGGCTGCTCTTATTGGTAGTTTTGCTTAGTTCCTCTGATCAATTGCTGCAGCAGCATCCTAACAACCGGGGCACGGATCGCGTGCGATCTTTCCTTCCGTGCCCTTGTTCACTCTTCTTTCCTTGCACACACACACACTCACACACACACACAATTTCCTTCCACTTACAGGCATGGCACTAGCACTATGTTGGGAGACCAGCCGGGAGATCAGAGCTTGGGTGGAGTCCCACTAAGGGAAACACGTTGAGGAGAAAAACTCCGCAAGCGGACGTGCAGATCGGCGCAGGATCTTAGGGTCCGGGGGGAGGGAGGACATCGCCACATTCTGCCGTAACATTTGTTGCACTCAAGGGACTAATGAAAAAAGTAGTTGATCTCGGGCAATGACAGAGAATCGCCTAAACAACGCTAGTGATGATGAATGCCATACTCCGCTCCCGAAAGAAGGCGAACGAGGAGACTTATGACTTGATGCCCTTTCCAGGGTACAAGATGGGGTGGTGGTTTGCCATTGCTTTCCTCTGTATGGATCATAGGACGATCATGAGAAGTGTATAGTGAGAAGAGATGAGTAATTGTGAATGGGATGAAGATTCACACGTGATACGACATGGTATGATATGCCAATCACGCTGTGTACACCAAATATAACACATTCTCAGTAACAGAAAAATAAGCAATTAAAGACTTTAAATGAACTTGACGTATACATACTAAACTCATGAAAAAGCCTCCAGTTATTCTTGCCTTAATCGAAACAATATTACATCCATGACCCATATCTTTAATAATACACCTATTTAATATTATTTAATAATACAATTGAACCAAAAATAGGAGTTCAACATTCAAGGGGAAAGCACCCGTGCCCTCTCGACCCCGAAGCGTTCAACTCCGTACACTTGAACATAATTCCGAGCCCTTTCGTCACCGCGGCAAGCAAAAAGATAGTGTTGCCAGAGAAATGAAGTGGTTTCTTTCGAGGAAGTCAATAAAATTGGTAGAAAAAAAACTGCGGCTGTGTTCAAGGCTGCCTGTATATAGTGACGCCAGTTAACTTTCAGATTATCATTCGAGTGCCGTGCCCAAGTATTCCGTGCCATTCATGTTGCATTTATTCATGCAAGTAATAATGAAAAGAGAAATCAGAGTAAACTCCCACTAACTTTTAATCACGCCTTACAATATAATTGATCAGTGAATCCCTGTTTATAATTATTTTTGTCCGATGAACACCACTTCAGTGTCAATCCTTGTTTATTTATTTAAGGCAAAAATTAATTCATTTCTTCAAAAACAATACGAAAATGTATTATATGGGGAAAAGTAAAACCTGCAAACGGCATTCAAACAACCTCTCTTTCCCTATTGTTAGCGGAATGATGAATAACGGTAGTAATGGATGTTGTTTTCAACGATTGATCACTCTTGTCTAAAATTTCTAATTAATAATCTTCCACGGTACCGTCTCTCGTTTAGTCGTTCATATCTTTCATAGCGAACGCTTTGTTTCGGCTCCGACAGTGAACTCTCAGAGTAGTATCAAACTGTTATACTCACGTTAGGGTATTCAAATCCGATGGAAGTCGTGGATATTTAAGGGCGAAAATATACTTCGTAAGCCTTCCTTCGGAGAGGATGTAAAACCGGCTGTCCCAGACTGAAGATTTAAACATGTAAAAATATGTTCGCTTACAACATGCCTCTGAGATAAATTGCAATCGTCTGTTTCGTTGCGCAGGGGCAATGCCTTCTTCATGATGAAGAAAAAAAACGTAGCGAAATTTGCGTGGTCAGGCGAAAGTGCAGACGTGGTGGCTGAGGCTCGCCACGTGAAGGTATAATTGAATTGAATACTAATGCACCATTGATAACATCTTTCTGGAGCCCGGTCACGCTGCCTCTTGCTTATTCCCTATCACAACTATTATATCATTGCTCTGCCATAAGAAAACTTGCGCTTTCTTCCTTCACATTTTCTACATTTTTATAATCACTAGAACTTTCCGCTTACCAATACACCCTAGAATGCCCTGTTGCGTCGATTCGTCTGTGAGCTTTCTGAATCACTAGAATACTCTTAAGAATGATCATTTATTTTATTATAGTGTCAAGTGAATATTAAGCTGTTGAATGGCTTTAGATCGGTCGTACCATTTTATCGAAACACATGGATCATTTATTCTTCAAATACCCTTTATATTTATTCTTACTAATTTTTTACAAACATTGCACGTACTGGAGTTTTGTTGAGATCATTGAAATATCAAGTCATCAGCTGGCACATCTGCTACAATTGCATTCCAAATTCCTTTACTTCGAAATTCATAAACTCTGTTATTTTAATTGTTGCCTAAAATATCATCGCACTTATTCTCTCGACTTTCTACCTGCCCTGAAATAGCCGATCTGTTTGCCGTTGCTGCTCAGTATTTCTAGCTTTCTCCTTCATTTTCAAAAAGCTGATTTCCTGTAGTTACAATCCAGACGGAGTTACTTCAATTCCTATCTCCTATAAAAACCACCCAACCGACAATTCATTAACCAACTCAACACTCAGGCTTCAATTCCACCCCGCCACTGTCCACTGTCCTTTTTAATCCCAAAGTTGTGTATAAGCCCTTTCCACCCACCCGTTTCGTATTCTAACGTCCCTTTTACTTCTAAAACGCATTGTCCGTTATCCCCATCACCATTCCCCCGCCTCCTCAGTCTTCCTTCTCGGTCACTGCCCCTTCGTTCTCGCCACCCGTCACCACCGCCGCGGTGTGCCCTCCCCTCCGCCTCCCCCGCTTTCGCTCCGTTTCTGTCGCACTCTTCGTCACTTGTGAGACCCTTCGCCGCAGCCCCGCGGCGCTTGTCCTGCAGGTGCTTCGCGGCGCGCGAGCAAACAGCGCGGTTCGCCCGGCGTGGCGAGGAGAGGGGAGGGGAGGGGAGGGGCGGGGCGGGGCGGGGAGGGGCGGGGCGGGGCGGCGAGCCCGCCCTAAGCCCTCTTGATCACGTCTGGTGGCGGTCCAAAGCTCTTCCGCCTCCGCCCCCCGCCCGCCTTCCCGGAAGCGCCGCCGAGGGGCCCTGATGGCGATAGAAAATAAACGAGCTGCCCGAAAGTGGCGAACGCGCGCCTCCTGGGGCGGGTGATAGGGACTTCCGGGACGAGGCGTGCCGTGCTCGCTTATCTTGTCGTTGGGGACAAATGAAGATGCGACTCCGGAGACGAAGCTTCGTATACCGGATGAGAAAAAGTGAAATTGATTTCAAGTGCGGCTACCGAGGTTATTGGTCCCATGAGGGTAATGCCTGTTATTTGTCTAGAAGTCGCTACATTCTTGCTCTGCTGAAATGTTAGATCCGGGACCGACCTACAAGTCGGTTTGCGTTTTTTCCTCCAGCGGTGCACCGCCCCAGCCACGAAAAACTCAAAGTTGCTGACTTGTCTCCCGTCGTGTATGGTGGTGCGTGGATCGCGCGAGGACCATGGCCCGTTTGTTAGGCTACTGCGCCGGCATTCGCCTAGTGTTGAACAGAGGAATCACGGAAAACTATCGATCAAAGCCGCCGGTCGCTAGAATTCTCCTTCAGATAGTTGTTGAATTTTACCCACCTAACTACCAACTCTCAAAAATCCTCCATCGTCGGGGCTCGAATGCAAGGATTCGTAACAGTTTCCGTAGTGGTAGACAGTTGAATCGTAGATCCACATGTAGCTGGATCAGACAACGCTACCTGGATGAAATTTCTAAAGACCAGTGCAACGGTCGATTTTTGTAAGGTAACCTAGTAGATCCAGACAGATGATGGAACAGTACCTTCAACAACGGACAACCCAGTGCACGCAATCATTCCTTCCGGAACCTCCCCTTACTCTCAAACTTTTACTAGGAAATGGGTGAATGCACATTTTATCATTATCTAGAAACACGATCAAAAACGCAAATTGAATCTCGACAGACGTGCATGCAAGTGGATGTTAGAGCAAGGGTCCAATGGTTGTTTTTGAAGAAAAGAAGACAATGCTATGTCATCAGATTACACAAATCTAAAACGATTTCTAACGCAAGTGTAATCATCTTCTTTCTAAAGTTTTTCATGATGCAGAAAGAAAAAAGCTATTGCAAATATCTTGAACAAATACTTAACATAGTTTATACACCTCACTGTCAAGTCAAGAAGCATATGCATGAGATACTCATTAAAAAAATAATTTAGGGGATTCCTAGTATTTTCGTGAATAAATGTATAACGTCATAGACCGCAATAAAGGATTTTTGATGATTAGCTGGCAACAGACGAGGAGTAGAGCCACGTTATTTTGTTATCAATTCTATAAAAGAAAATCTGTACTTCATTGTCCGATGCAAATAAGTTTTCCATTACTCCGGGGTGAAAATTTCTAGTTTACAAATGTTGCTAACATCGTTTTATTGGTACATTTACTCATCATTCAACGAAATATAATAAAACGGTGGGGTAATTCTAGATCTCAAGAGCTCAGATTTTATTTCTCCCTAATACCACAGACTAGGTATGACTACATCAGGAAAAGTGTTACTTAAAGACTTGCGCTGAATTGTAAATCGTGTTATTTTGATATCTTCAGACATTTGGTGGGTCTTCCCACCAATTTAAAAAATCATAAGAGCTGGTTCCGAATTGCGACTTACGATGAAATAAATTCAATTGTCTTCTCTACAGACCTACTAGCTATCGCTATTGTATTTGCATATTTTTCTGATATAAATTAGAAGATAATAACTTTATGAAATTCATTTATCTTAACGCATTTATTGAATTTATTATTTGACAAATCTATTAAACAAATATTTACAAACTATAAAAGAAGTTTCAGAAAAAAACGAATTGTTTTCATGAAAGTAGTACGTACACTTGAAAACGAAACTCGGGTCAATGTAATATGTACACGATAAGCCCTGGTCTCCATTTCAAGGAATGTAAATAATTTCCGAGAAGAGATAGTAAATCTTTGACCAGAATTACGTGTTTTTTAATGTCAAGTACACGGTGTGTGACCTCATTCCAAAGCTGCAAATGAGAATGTTGATCGACCCACCGCTCCAGCACTAGAGACTGGGACGCGCGACCTCATCTGATAGCATCCTCTCACGACTTCGTTCTCAAAATCAGAGCAGCTCACCGGAACTTGGGAAAACGCAGAAAGTTGTTCTACGAGCGCAGAAGAAGGTGGGATTTTGCCTTCCGCTATGTGCGGAGGTTAGTCATCTAAAACACATGACGTCACAGTGAAAAAAAGAGTTTTGTACGGTGATGTCATTTCTCAGTGAAAAAGAACTTTTTTCTCAGAAAGATGGCGAGCGAAGATTGTGCTTTTTTTGATAATCATAGTGAGTAGAGGTGAAAAAGTGATTCGAAATTATTTTTAAACGATCGTAGATAACAATTGTTTATAATTCGTGAGCGAAATGGTCGTTTCTGGCAGGATCCATACTGTTGTCTCGACCTATCGGTCTCAAAAACCCTCAAACTCGATCGCACAAAAAACAATAATTTCATGAGATTAATATAAAAATTAATATTACGGATCTGGTTTCGGAATGCAGGCAGGAAACGACATTGTTTTAAAAGTGATCGCAAACAGAAAGCTCCACTTTTCATTATGAACATCCTGTTTTAGTAAATACGCGTATTTATCACTGTGGTCTAGAATTGAGCATGGCCTTCAGCCTCCAGAGAGTCATAAGGTGCTGGCTTCGACTTATGACAGTCGATTTTGAGATGTATTTCGTCTTTGCAGTCATGTAGCTTAAAGAAATTAAGGAACCACTCGAGGAAACCCGGCATAATTTTATGGTGTATATACACTTGCTGATCTTAGCATTTAAAAATTCTCATTGATTTTCGCACTTAAAAACTTTCTATCTTCGCTTCGCTAACTAAAACTTAACACACAAATGCTTGCTTGTGCCAGAAGTCGAAACAATGACAATTCTTTTCAATAGATTGATTGCAATTGTGTTAGTCGGAATAAGTCTTTGAAATCAGTAATTACGATTGAGTAATCTGATTCTTTAAATTCAAAAATGAATTTACCGTAATATTCTGAAACAAAGGGCAAGGACGTGCAATCAAGATGAGAAGATAAGACTCTCTACGTGCACAATTGTTTGACTTAAGCTTGTAATAGGCGTAAGACTGACGGCCTGACGGTAAGCCTGACGCCTGTAATAGGCGTAAGCTATTACCAACTTTAGCAAACGAAGGAAGGAAGAAAACTACAAAATCACTTAATTTAATTTCAATATCTAACTTCATATCGAAAGATAATATTGCAATGAACTAAGTTTTAAAAGAAAGGAAGGTGATGTTCCTTTAACAAATATGAACTTTGGAGCTACAATTATTTACGCTTCGCTTGTTTGGGGTAGTTCAAAACAGTAGTTAGTTGAATAGCCAGTAGAGACAGTGTAGTTGAAGAGTAATACAGAATTTTTCTAGGGAAAAATAAAACTACTTTTCACGTAATAAAAATAAATATTTTGGTTCTACTGGAAACAGCAATTTAGTGGTCGGCTGCTATGATCGGTAGTTTCTCCGATTAATGCCAGATCAGTACCTTAACAGATGAGTCACTGATTGCGCGCAATATTTCCTTCTTCACCCTTGTCCCGTTCTCCTCCCTCACACACACACACACACACACATACACTACTCAACCACAGATGTTGGGAGCTTGGACCTTGTCCCGGTGGGGGTGTTACCCCGCTGGGGGAGATACCTGGAGAGTGAAAATCCTGCAAGCTCACGTGTACGCGTTTTACTTTTCGAAATGCTCCTCTGCATCACATTTACTTTTCGGCTTTGATACATACATAACTGTATTTCGTTGTTCCTTAAACTAAAACAAAAAGGTTCTAAATAAGCCTCAAATTTCGTTTTGGCTGATTCATTGACATAAAATATATCATTGTTATAGACTTCATACATCGTTCATTTTTACAGTGTAAAGTTAGTAAAAAGGTAATTCCTCCCTGGTACACAGTATTAACTATATGATTACGAATCTAATAGCGGCTTTTCTGTCCCAAGACTTCTTACTTCACACTTACTATACAACGTATGTAACATATCACATTGGTTTATGTAGTGTTTGACAAAGTGTGTCGAAGTTTGTCGAAGTGCTACGTCACACAATAATACTCGAGAGCACCCGAGAGGTCTGCGCTTGAGAACTACGCATTGATCTCTGCCATCTCCTTCCTATATTACCCTGAATAAGCCATTAGCGGTAATTACAGTGATGAGCAGTTCCCAGCTCAAAGGCGATGTCTAATCCTGATATTGAGTACTGTGTGCGAACTACCACGGGGACATGACCTTAGGTAGCCAAAAGCCAGTGAGTCTTAGTGAGGGTATATGAGTTTTTCTTTACCAAATCGATGATTGTTGCTAATTTGCTAAGAATCACTTTTGACTAATGTTTTGTGCAATGTTTCTCTAAATTTTACCCTCACATGTTACATTAGTACGTGAAAGTGCACTAAAAGACGGTAAGCAGCGTAGAGTTGAGGTCCCTGAAAATTACATGTACAGAGCATGTGAAACTGTCACTTCCAATTGTACAACAATGTATATTATGTATACATCGATGCATATATTCTTCAAAATTCAATAAGAAAAGGAAATGAATGAGAAATCTGTAAATATATTAAACGTTTTTTTTATTTTATCACAGGTGGGAAAATTGAATCTGAGTGCTTACTTCAAATATGTATGTTTACGTATTCCACAATATTCATACAGAGGTGGCCAAATTATAAGACTAAATATTTTTTCTCTGACTTAAAGGATTATAATGCGTCCTGAGAAGCACCTGAGAAAAGTAACTGTTTGAAGTGTAAAGTCTGTTAAGGTTATTGGAAATGTATACACAGTTAATGATACAATGAGGCACGACCAGTACTTAGAGGCCCGAAAGAACCAATGGTTCCCTCACATAAATGAGTTGTTTGAAAAAAATATACTACGCTCGATATCACAACAGGAAAGAAAGTTGTAAAACATCAAGACTTGTTCAGTCTGGGTTCCAATGGGCAGTAAATAGTCCTGACATGAATCCCATTGAAAATGTTCGTTCGAAAGTTAAAAGAAACTTAAGAAAAGAAGTCCATAAAAACCATCTCATAAAGCAACTCATTGGCATCTTGCAAAATGACACACACACAAAAAAAGATAGCATTCCTCAGAACAAGTATGTTAATTATGGAATGTTTATAAAACATTAGATATCGACACATTCTATGTACAAGGTTCTAAAATGGCAAATACATTTTGTCATATTCAATAAGACAGAAGTGTAATAATTTGACCACCTCTGTACATCCATGAATACTGTTATCATAGTTTTGTCATTATAATGAATCAATAAACGAGTTTATTATAACTGAATTAAAAATTGACGTAATATCATCGATATGCAAGTGAAACCAAGTCCAAAAACCATGTTTTGGTCGAAATCAAGTTGAAGTTCAGTTAAATATCTTTACTCGATATATTTTACTAGATAAGAGGTAAAATCAGTTTTATACTCAATTTAATTTGTAATATTGAGTTTAAGAAACAAACAATATGATGTGCAATTATTGTTTTTCTCGTACCTTTTCAATTCTGCGACTTTTTAAAATCAAATAATCGATATTTTATTATAACCAAACACCAGGACATCAGCGATTTTACTAATCAAAAATAGACAAATTAGACTTAATAACGTAAAAGGACAAAAATATAAGTCATCGAATTAAAGAATTTTCACTTACATACCGACGACATGTAGTACCACACCTAGTAGTGTCAATACGGGCTTCCATAAGTATCACAACATTTCTGGAAAGCCCTAGTACTGCATTTACGAGCTAACTGAATTGATGTCCGGTACCTAAGAAAGCTATTTCAACCACGTTCCATTGAAGATTATTATAACTTCGTACATCCGTACTAAAAGAAATATGTCTCACTATATATTTCTTATTCTTTGGGATTCTCAAACGAGACAGTATCCAAGTACAGCATTCTGTCTTGGATAATGGAAATCATGTAACTTGAATCGCGTTCATGACGCTACAAAGCTCACGTCTGCGCACGCAAAAACTTAAACTCTTAAATTACTGTTAAAAAAGTGTTTTAGAATCCTCAGAATACGTTTGGAGTGGTAATGAGAGAGGCTTTACCATTAGCAGAAAGGAGCGTTCAAACGTTTTGCTCATATCTAACATCGAATGTGGGTAAATATGAAATGTAATTTCGTTACAATATTTTTTAAAAAAATTATTCATCTAAATCACAAACTGTTGAAAAGTTCATTAAATTAAACATTAGTTTGTGTTCTTCCAACTGGGCCATCTGGAGTGAGAAAACTTTCCAACCAATGCTAATGTTTGAAGAAGAGTCGACTGCCCAGAATTAGGACTGCGACTTAAATAAACATTATGCAAGACGAAACTTGTTTTGAGTGTGGTTATAAATAATTTTCCAGTTTCGAAATGAGAAAACCATTTGTTCCTTGTGTAAATAATTCAACGCTTCCCAATTAGTTGCCTCTATAATTTAAACTGTATATATAATGTCAAATATGAATTGTTTTGTCGAAGTCTCACTGTCCTGACATTGAAATCGGATCGAGAAGAGTCTACAACCCTAAATGTAGCTTGTTTGAAATCGTTGGTGATTGATATATTCACCTTCTTGCCCATTTAGGGGTTCCAAACATAACTTTGTAGTACTCTTGTGTGCGAAATAAGGAAACAAATATTATTTTATTTGACGATATTAAAATAAATGAAGACAAATAGTCCTAAAACGTGTGAACGTAGAGTTCATCTCAAATTTACGATGAGTTCTTCAAAACAATATTCGTTATGAGGAAATCGAATCAAAACCTTCTTGAACATAAGAATAGTATCAACATCAGTGTGATAGTATATGAGCAATTAGAGAGAAAATCAGAATTATAATCAAATATCATTGTACTGAAACTGGGCAAATATTGAATCAACTAGCTAGGTGTGGCGTTTCCGACGCTTTAATTAGTTTTAATTTTTTTTCACATTGAGTTGATAAAAATTAGATTAGTAATATCAAAAAAGTGTCCAGTTCCCCGCCGACAAGATTCCCCAACGACCCAATCGAGATGCATGGAATAACACATCACTTGTCACTAAGGGCGTGCTAGAAGGGGTCTATCTTAATAATTTCTTCCCATACTACATCTTCCCCACAATTCCATTTGGCTGTCTGCTATTTTTTAAATACAACAATAACAAGCGGTAATAATAATAGTAATAATAATAGAAACAATAATGATAATCATTATTATTAGCATTATTTGAGCGCCCTCGGGTGGCTCGTGAACAGTGTGCTAGCTTTTGTCAGGTGGCCCTCGGTTCAATTCCCGGCTGGGATAAAAACGAAGCTATAGCTTTCTAATGCAAATTATCTCACTTTCAAAAGCTGTGTGACAAAAGAAATAGCTCGGACATGCTAAGTAAGCTAGGTACGATGATGGCTATACGTCATATTGGCTACATGACTCCCTTACCCCCAGTTGTGAATAATAAATAAAAACATGGTCCAGGAACATCAATCGCTAGCTGGCAAAAGTCGGATTAATGCAAACCTAAAATGCCAAATATATACATATTATTATTATTATTGTTATTATTACTATTTTTTCTTAAAAGGTAAGAAAATGACCAGTTTCCACCAAAAGACCGAGACACATCGAATGACACCTCGCTCCCCCCAAACGGTGGACGGGAGGGGGTGTGACAGAATGATGGTTGGATGAATAAACGTACACGCACAGTTACCCGACAACTACATTAGAATCAATGTTCAGACTTTTGGTGGCTGGGTGAATGAAAAGAAAACAAAATATTTCTGCTCGTAAATTATGCATAAATGCGGAGAGCTTATCTGAAATCATAGGAAACTGCTCAACAAGCATGCTCTTTCATCTACTTTATTTATTTTATGCGGGACAAAATCGAAAACCGAATGTTAGTGATATATACAGTGAAGGTCCTTTCCTATGGAAGCTCGCCACTTTCGACATCGGAGTTGGTAAATCATTTAATTTCTTCTGGAGGAAACCACAACAACGACCATCTTACTCAGAACGCAGAGTTCAAATGAATGTCCTTTCAATACCCTAGTGAAATGCTTAATTATTGGTTGGGAGAGGGAAACAACCGAAAAAATAAATAATTTTGTGAAAATAAAGAGACGGAGTTAAACGAAATACAATATTAAAATATTGTGCAACATTTACTAACACATTAATATTTACCTACTGCCGGTCTATGCATTATACTGATTAAAATGCTCCTATATTCTTTTTGCATGTTTAAATGTATTTGAATGAGGAAGAGAGACAGTTTAAATTGTACTACACCTACTGTTGCCATGAGTGCCAGCTCAGCATTCTATTCTCGAAGCAATTATTTACATTTTCACGGGAGGATTCTCATTATTCTTCTCAGAATACAACACACTTTCTTGATTCAAAATCCAAGGAACTGTAATATTAAAACTAAGGGTAGGCCTACAAAAGCAATAGAATTATTAATATATTTAAGTTAAATATTTTTTTGTATCTTTGAAAATATTTGATATGGTTTTAGAATAAAAATACACACTAAGAGGTGTATTTGTTGACAAAATACATTGTCGTTAACTGATACCAAGAAAGTTAGCAAATGCCCAGAGTGATATACTAAGAATTCCTACTGATAAACTGTTGCAACATTTAAAGAAGTAATATGAGAAAAGTAAATGCTCCAGAAAAAAGTCCTTTCTTACTTACAATACAATAAAATTGGTCCAGATAAGAAGTTGAAATATCTGTCATGTTATATGCAATTAACAAGGAACTGCTATAGTTATTAACATCATTACGTTGATTTTGCGGGTTCGATGGTGTAATTGTCTGCTTATTGAACTGTCATATGGCTATCATATCAATAGCGAAAAACCCTTCGTTCACCTTCCTTCGGAGGGAAAATAAAATTGACAGAACCATGATGTAGATTTACTGCATGTAAAAGATCCTCAAACCTAAAAGTAATCTCTGAATTAAATCCAAATCGCCCGATTCACCGCCCAAGTGATTCAGTCTTTCTCTGCTAGATGGCGAAAGGAGGGTAGCAAAATTTACGTGGTCATGAGGAAGAGCAAGCCTCGTGGCCTGAGCCTCGCGAAATAAAATAAAGAATTATTAATTAATTGATTGGTTGAGGTAGAGTAAATAACGGAGGTGATTGAAGTGTGTAAATTGAGGCGATAGCTGGAGTTTATTGCCAACGAGGTCCGTTATGTTATCGGCCGCAGCGTTCAGTATTTTGGTAATACAACCTCGTCATAAAAATCATACAAATAAGAGTTCTCCAATGCACTCTTTCACTACAACTTTGTTTCAATTGATGAGATGGATGACGGTAGAACAAAAAATACGAGTGAATAATCAAGTAAAACTTCCAAATAAATGCATTTTTTATGATTGTGCGTCATCTTGATGGTCCATTTTTTTCTTAAAATAACCATACAAGAGATAAAACATACCCAGACGTCGACTAACGACATCTTCAAGAAATGCTGCCTTACGTCTTCTGTGAAAGACCATTAGTTACATTACGGAGTTACTCCGTATTCACTCAAGCATTTTCAATGTCGAGATTGCAACCAAACTACACAAAGCTTTCTACCACACGTGGCATTGTATGAGGCAAAGAAATCTTTACGGCTATAATGCAAACCGTTAGTGAAATCTTGAAAAATGTTATCACACCTAACAATAGCTGCCCTAGTTTCTAGCCTGTTGAAGTACATTTTAATTACAATATATATATAAATATTTTAATAATATAATAATGATAGTGGGTCTGAAAACAGCACAAATATTTTGTTAAAAATAATAAGCAGTATTCACATAATTGTTGATATTTATAAGCGTTCAAATGACGAATTTAACAAAAGGTAACAGTCTGTGACATTTTGAAAATTCTAAACAAATTAAATGTGCGCGTTGGAAAACAAAAATATTTAATATTCATTAAAATGTATTGAATATTCAATTTTGTTTGTTAAAAATTGCGATTGAATAATACCACATCCAAGTAAACAAGTATGACAAATGAAGTTTGGAATTTTCAAAGGTGCTTAATGCTAAATTCGTCCTACGTTTAGTAATCGGGTAACTCGCGTGTGTCCGGGTTTTCGTTCCTTACGGTTAGACCTCTTCTGTTCCACCATCCTGGGCATGCAAGATGTTTCGGACAACTAGTGAAAAGCTGATCGGTTTTTGAAATTCTGCAAGAACTAGCAAGAAGAAGTTTCGAAAAATGTGTTTGTGAAAGAGAAAGCGGACTAAAACGCGTTTTACTTTGAGAGTTTGTCGGGGGGGGGGGAGCCTCATACAGAGGTGACTCCTATTCCACATTCCATTCATATCTACAGGACGGATCTATTGTCATTATTTTATCGGGATTCGTCTACAATGTTCTGGAAGAAATCTAAATAAGTGCTTTGGGGACGTTAAAGACTTCCAGCCTGTCGTGCACAAAATAAATTGTTACGACTGGTTCCGACGATTGACAATAATTAAATCTGATTTTGTAATGAAACGAAAACATCGTTTAAGTGTATCTATCCATTGTTTCCCTGTAGCTTTTTATTCCTAACAACGGACGAGCTTGGCAACTGTATTATGTTTAAAATTTCTATTATGAATTTTCTTAGAACAAATTATATTTTTAAGCCAACGTTACGCCACGATATGCTATTTCACATACTATTTTTCCCCGAAATGATTTATGAAACATTTTAAGTAATTTGTACAATAGAAATAGCTACGTAATTATCATTTCATGACAATGACATCGCTTCAATAACAATTCAATAACAATTTCATGACAATGAAATAGCTAATTATTGGCAAATAATTGAAAATATTTCCATAAATTACATTTTCTCAGTAAATAGAATGTATGCTCGGCACCGACCCGGTAAATAATACCACTGTTTAAATATGCATTATAATATTAATTGAAAAACTCGACTTAAAACATTTCAATTATAAATACTGAAAGTCCACTAAAGATTTATTATTCATTAATGTATATGAAAATTATGTAGGTAGATCAAACAAGACTGAAAAGCCTTACACAGATAAAAAATGCTCGGAGTTGAGAAATATTTCGTATAATTTGTTACAGAGGTTACGGTTAGTCTACGAAAAAGCCTTGAATCCGCCTCGGCGCCCGGCCCACCCCCAGCAACGCCGGCCTCCGCGAGCGGAACAGAGCGACTGGCTTACCTGCGAAGACGCCGCCTGGAGCCGGCTGAATGACTCCGGGTGCTGGGCGTCGCCGCCTTATAAACGCGCCGAGGTGGCCAGCGGCAGGTGCGTCGGGGGCGTCGCGACGCCACGGGGCGGCGCGGTGTGGCGCGTGTGCCGCTCGCGCACGCGGCCCGTCACGCGTGATTTGCGTTCGACGCGTGTCCCGCACGGCACGCGTGCGCACGTGACGAGAGGGTAGCCCGCAGTGGCGGCGGCGCTGGCGGTCGCGGCAGCGGTCGCGTTTTGGGTTGCACCCGGCTGCCGCCGCCGCCGCCGCCGCCACCGCCGTCGCAGCGCCAGCAGCAGCTGGAGGAGGAGATGGAGGCGGAGGAGGAGGAACGCGCGGCATTGGGACGGCCACCCGCTGCCTGTTGCCCAATGGGATGCGGGGCTTCTCACGCAACAGCTCGGTTCTCTGGAAGAGTTCGAATGGGTTCAAGGATGTGCGTAAATATTCATGCAGCCTATATCCAATGTTCAAGTCATGTGTTTTAGTTGACGAAAAAACACATTCCATGCCAGTTTAGATATCCGAGGTGGTAGAGGTGTACTGACTCGACGCCTCGGTACGGAGGGTCGCATGTTTGAAATCCGCCCTGACCATGGATGTTCGACCTTGTTTTCTGGATGTTGGGTTGCCAAAGACGTTGCTTTTGATTACACTCTCCGCTTCCCCGCTACCCCTAGATTCGAATTTTGTCTAGATCCGAAAAATTGAGTAGTAAAATCTAAAAGAAACTTTTTTTTGAGGGACAATAAATGTTGTTTAGCCTATCCGGGTAGCCGAGATCTCTAAGGGAGTACTATCGTGCCGATTTCGGATCGAAGGATCGCGGGTTCAAATCCCGCATCAGGCATGGATGTATTTGTAATCGTCTTTTCATCCCTCATCATCATCCTATCACTTCATTAAACAAGTATTAATAATTCCATGTTCAAACAGGAGGCCCTTGCCCTTAATGGGATGTGCAATAGGTTTAAAAAAATGTTCTTTATCGAGTACGATTCATATAAAGCACTTAACCATAGAAGTTCAAGGTTAGGAGGGATTTAACCAAATTAAATTATTAAACTGGGATTGTTAGTTTCAGGACACAAGTATACCAGAGACCAAATTCTGATTATTTGGCAAAGGTATTTTATAGGCTTAGACGAACATGATGGTCAATGTGGCAATGAGCGTGTACCGGCTCAGCGCTTCGGTGCGAAGGTTCGTGGGTTCGAGTCCCGCCTTGGGCATAGCTTTTTGTCCCTTATCTCTTAAGAATGTGTTGTCGCGGAGGACCTCGCGTTCCGCTGATCCCAGAGCAGAGAAGCCTGCAAGTGTATTGGTGTTTAGTGTGTGGTCGAATTTGCATTCCATCGGGACATGAAGATTAAAGACTGTCGGCTGGATGAAAGCCCTAGCAAACAAAATTATAGGTTTAGAAACACCAATGATCCTACGCCAAATACTACGAGTGTTTTGAAGATTGTTTTCGTTTATCATTTATATCAACATAAACGTTAATTTTTTTATATTACTCAAGAGGAAAAAACGATGTAGAGACCTTTAGCTGTTGAAAAACTGTCTCACTTTTCTTATGACCATTTTCACTGGCACACCCAATGGGAGAGTAGAGTCATTAAAATTCCGTTTATATAATAAAAATTCTTTATAAGAAATCATCAAGTCGACTGGACTCTATACCAACATATAGCATCAAAGATACAAAATATCTGGTTGCCCTTGATTATTCTTTCTCAATAACATCCTCGGGCATTTCATTTAACGTTGTATTGTAATTTTTTATTTGATTAATTTACACAAAAATTAATAACGAATGAACGTCGATTAAATTAATTAAGGAATAAAGTTACAATATATTAATTTTAATCATTAAAAAGTTAACTGACTCTATTTAAAGGATTATATAACACAAATTCTGAAAATAATATTTCATTCGCTTTTGTTGACTTCCGCAAAAAATAAAGTAATACCCTTTTCCTTCCGGGAATACGTGAGGAATTAACCAAAGGCTAACCATCTTTAAACAGAACAGTCTGTCCATGCATCCGCCAACGTTTTAGAAGATTTTTATCCATTATGTCTTCATTCTGAATGCTGTCTTTCATTATATTTTAACTGATTCAGTGCAACTCTCATAGTTGAGGTTTTAACTGATTCAGCGCGACTGTCAACGCTGGGGTTTCAACTGATTCAGAGCAAGTCATCGCTGCAATCGTGCAGTTACACACGCATACACACATCCGCGGCGCAAAGAAGTTCTGAGAAATGAGAGGTATGACCTCATGGCCCGCGAGAACGACGGCCATTGTAAGCTATCAGCGTTCCGTCGAAGATAAATTTTGCAGACACGATCGTGCAGAAAGTGACATCAGAACATAAACCGCTCTAGTCTTGGAAGGACGAATTGCGAAGTAGTAATGTATAATAATTAATATAATGGGAAATAACATTTTCTGAAGAATGTTTCGTTGCATAAAAAATCAATTCAAGTAGAGAAAAGTGATTGGTCTTTTGTTAGATTCTTCTGGATAAAAATATGGTTACATTCAACGATTCCAAAAAAAACGTATAATGTTTTGACATGTGTACAGGAAAGATTAGTACTAGTCTATTAGTGTATTCCGTCGATATATGGATATTTCAAAACGATACGATCAAATACCTCGAAATACCGTCATTTTCATCATCGCCTCGGAAATTTAACATGTACGAATGCACTAACAAACACAAACACATATTCCAAAGGAACTCGTGCAAAAAACGACATAACATATTCACTCTACTCATTGGGGAGGACAAGTTAAGAAGCCAAGTAATGTAGTACAAAAAATATTACTTCGCAACACTTTCAAAAAAGAAATCTACGTACCACGGTTAATTCTTCGTTATTTCGCCAAGACGGTTCGACATTGTTACTTTCTCGCTACGGAGAAGAGAGAAAGTTATGTAATGCTGCACGAAAAACTGTGAATTTTCGACAGGAACCTTTTATAATAGCCTGGTAACGAAGAAGGATAATTCTAGTTGCTAAATTTATGGGGGAAATACTCTATCCCGTGGTGTAGCCACAATCCATGTTTTGTGGGTCCTTGATACCAAAATATCGATTGACGGCTAAGCGTCTATCTGTCCGCTTACCCGTCAGTCTGTATGTTCGTCTGTCTCTCAGACTAATTATCCGTCTGTCCAATCGTCTGTGAACAACGCCAGCGGACGTTGTTCAACGAAACACACGTTGAACAACGAAATCGTTCTGCCGATTTTCTCGAAAATTGATATTTTCCAATCGCTCTAGCTGATGCCTCGCCCTCTTGAATTTCAAACTGATATTTCAATTTTGGAAGATACTTTACATAAAACCCTTGTTACATTTTCGAATTTTTCAAAAATATGGCTCCATCGTTTTTTATCAAATTTTGTTATTGAATAGCGTGAAGGACGTTTAAGAGAATGGTGCAGGTGTCATGTTCGTTGAAAACACCAATTTTTCAAAAATTGCCAAAGTTCAAATTTTTCGAAAATTTCAAATTTTTCAAGGCCATGTACAATTTTTCGAAAATTTGAGTACTTATCGCCTAATTTTGTGTGAAAATACAGACGAGATAGTACCTGTCGCTTTAGCACCAGTATGAGGATTTTTTTTCTAATTTAAGCCGGTTAGGTTAACATCGTGTTCTTCAGACCTAACAACGTCTAGAGACACAGACGAACAAAGAGACATTGTAGCACCAAACGGACAGTTTCATTTTTATTTTCCCACGATATATTGTTTCTAAGTCAAATCTTACAGTACAATTCACAACAAAACACAGAAACTCAAATACAAAAATCGTTTAAATTGCTAGCACACGAAATATTACCAAAAATGCACAATAATATTGTGAATACATCTTGAATATTGTTTTGCCATTTGCTTTTAAACTCTTTTTTTAGTTCAAATTAAACCAAACCGGCTGAGGTTCAGGCAATCAACTGATGTCACTGCTGTGCCTCTGACCGAGTGGTCCTCGAGTTCAAGTCCCGACGGTTGCGGGGGGGGGGGGGATTTTGGAAACTAGCTACATAGCTAAGTCGCATTTCAAACAAGATTTTCCAGAGGATGATTCCAGAGCCTCATTGAATCTTTCCAGACATCAATCTCGTTTTAAAAATTTGTATACCATACATCATGTGTACTTCATCGTTTTCTTGTTTTTCTCTCTTCTTATCCGCAGTCACGCTCCTTTCCCCAAGGGGAAATATACCAGCTTGAAGATACAGTTTCTGGAGGGGAGACAGTCCTACGTATCTCGTAACAATTGGTCATGTTTTATGTAATCCTATCAATCTTCTTTGTGTATAAGGATTCTTTCCTATCCGGAACTGTGTATTCTGCTTTGCAGCCAGTACTCATGTATGAGCTTTTTCGGGGGTGAAGTCTCTGTGAATTATCCAATTTTCAAGTTAGGTTTTTAGCACAGTAATGTTACACTTTTTAGAAACAAAGTTGCTTAAATGAAAATGTAAGATTTCATTTGAGAGGACAGTTAAAATGAGTGATGCTGGTCGATCACTAATGATAATCCAATAAAAGTTGTTCTATAATGCATTAATTCTCGTGGTTTTGAATTTAATCGTGCAGTTACTTGGATTGTTTTTCATTATTATTACTATTTGTTTCTCGACTCCACCATCATGGGGCAACGCCATATGTGCATCATATTGGGGCTCAGACTGGGTAGATGCACGTTCCTTTTTCTATAGGGGAAATCAGCATTCCAATGCTGATTCCATTTTTATACCCCAGGGTTGTTAGCCTTGGGAGATGAAATGATGATGATGAATAATGAAATAGACACTCACAAACATACAAGACACACAACACAACCGTGCCCGGGACGCGAACCCGAGATCATCTGGTCCGAGACCGCTACGGCACTACTGCCTTAGCGGCCTCGGCCATCGGGTCGGCATTATTATTATTATTATTATTATTATTATTATTATTATTATTATTATTATTAACACAATTATAATCATATTTAGACAGAGTAAATATATTTCATAAACAGTATTGTATGACCTTGAAAAAACTCTGAAGAGCACGTCAAACAGCACAAAGGGAACCCTAAGTAGAAGTGGCTCATCACTTGGAGAACTACGTACTCTTTGGAAATCACGATACAATATACTTGGGAAACATTTATACCCTGATGACCAACTACGCGGGTGACTTCTAGCACCTTCACACGGGAATACAAACTTCACTCGTTTATTTTGAAACTGTCAAGAGATTGAATCAGGGGTGGATCCATCCGATCATTGGGGGGGGGGGATCATAGTGTTTTTAATAATCACCATATTTGTACTTATATTGTTTATTTTTGTAATGTATATATGATACTACACAATATTATTTTTAAATGACTTCATAATTATAACATAAATATTTATATCAAATAAAAAAGTGGCAATCGTTTTTCTCCAGGCCTTGGGGGAGGGCACATGGATCCCATGCTCACCCCTGGATCCGCCATTGGCATGAAAGGGAATTGATTTCGGGTGCGTCAACTCGTCTTAGTCCCTAAGATGATTGATTGATTAATGCCTCCGCGCAAGTCAACTGCTATGTTCATTAGTCCCATTAGGATTATTAATCTTAATGCCTAGAGGAGACGGTGTTCCGCCACCGATGAATGGTGAGATCCTCTGCGCCAACCTACAATACACAACCTACAGATTTTCCCTTCTAGCTATTTCCCCAAGCAGGGCACCGCCTAAGCCGGGACAGGCATTAAGCCCCCAACTGATCTCCCGACATGTGCAGTAGCGCAGTGCATATAAGTGTACGTCTATGTGGATGTGTGAGTGTCTGAAATGGGAGAAGATAGGTCAAGGAAGAGGAAGGAAATATCGCAGGCGGCCTGTGGCCCGTTTATTAGGGTACTGTTCCGCCATTCACTTAGTCTTGATCAGTGGAACCACAGAAAAGTAACGAAAAGTACAGTCGCCGCTAGAATTTGCCTCCCACCAGTGGCAGAATTCGACCTAGCTTTAAAGCTAATTTCGTGAATTCGCCACTGTCGGCATTCGAATCTTAGGACCTCCCGATCAGAGTTGCTGTGGACTCAACGACAATGCTGGTTCTGATCTAAATCCAATAGTCTTAGTCCCTAATTGTAATGCATGTTGTATTCCAGGAGATGGTAATGTTCTTCGTTAGAACACGAACCCTAGTGCCTCCCGGTAACTGTCAAGTATAAATTAGGTTACAAACATAAAAAAGTGTAAATTATGATTGTAAATATTCAGAAGTAAATGATCGGCAGATGTTATTGTGACTATTGGTGGATATTGTACAAAAAGGGTTCTATTAATACTCGCCATCTGTTCCATAGTGATTTGTGTTCGACAAGTGAGCCACGTGTCCCACACCACCCGCGTGCGTACGTGACGAGAGGGTACCCCGCAGAAGCGCCTCTGCCGGCGCTGGGATCTCAGACGAGTGGGAGCCTATCCTGCTGCACCCGGCCGGCAACACTTGCCCATGAGCATTTGTTACACCAATGTCACTCTTACGGCAATGAGGGAATCTAGACCTTGGCAAAAGCTAGCACGATTCCACCTCCAATATTTGTGTGTTGATGATAAAAAACATAAAGTAATATTGTAGTACTTCATCTATTTTTATATATTATTGGAGGTACCAGTAATACATTTTAAGATAAAATAAATGTTTTTGATGTATTAATAGTTTAGGTAATTGCTAGCTTCTAGTTATTACTATAAATTCTTTTAGTGCATAATTTTTTTCTTTGATTTTTAACAATATCTGTTTATTATATTCAATATATAAAAAAATACTATTGTCAGTTTTATTATGTAAATAAAAATGTACTGCTGTCAAAAATACTTTTTGTCGCATTTCATTTCTCTTTTTTTCTTCATTTGTTTTGTAGTCACACCGTACAATCGCTTTGAATGAAACATTGATGAACTATACACGTGATATTGTTTATTAATATTCGTGCAACTTTTCTTGAACGATGACCTTGATCCCCCTCCCTTGTGCAATAAACAGTTGAAGGCAAAAGCTCGCAGCGGGCACTAATGACAACCTTCCAAGCATTGAAACGTCGTTGGCGCGAAACAGAAGCTAGCCAAAGCCGGTTGCTTTCATAGTGCAGAATCCCTGTTCAGGTTTATTGTCAATATCGAAAGAAATGGCTGAGTCAGGTCCAGGTTCTTCAAGGGAGTCAACTAAAACTCCAGAAAAAGTTAAGCACAAGATGCAGTTTTGACTTTCATTTCACAGACGTTGGCATTACTTAAAATACTCTAGTGGCCGACTTTGTAACTAATACCCCCACTCCACCCGAAATCGTCAATCCATCGTTCAAGAAAAGTTGCCCGAGTAATACCTAGCATTTATTGTGAATATAAAATATGTAAATAGAACACCACTGTATTCTGTTAAGGGGATATTAAAATATGTTCATTAAATTCAAACTCAAATGTATCGTGTTTTCTGTTTGAAAATTATTAATAGATTACATTCTTGCCTATCCGGGATGAGCCGCGTCTCGGTCAATTGTGCTGACGTTTCGAACATCTTGCTGTGGCATTCTTCAGAGCTATACTGCTGAGCTAACAGCAGAGCTATCTGTAAAGAGCTGATGTTTTTACAACAAACGTCTGAGACAGAAGTCTATCTTCAATTTTGTAGTTTTAAAATGTTAACGTTTTGCAATTTTTGAAAAAACGGAATGTTCGTCGAAACTGTGGTTAGAACCACAGATTTTACCGTCTCTTATAAGCGAAACTTTAAAGACAAAATTTGGAGAGTTTTTTTTTCAGAAAGTATTTTTTTAAATTAAAGCTTCCCTATATTTCGCGCCAAATTACACCAAATAATTCAAATAACAAATATTATCAAAAATTGAACATGAACTTATCTGAATATTTGTCTTTCAGGAACTGATTTCATTAAAAAAAGTTCTCTATCTTTAATATTATGTAGGAAGTAGGAAGACGCCCCCAAATAATTGCACTTTTGCAATTTTCAAAAAAGTCTGGGGTTTCATGAAACATCAAATCTGCACCATACTATTAAAGTCCCTTTCCGATATCGGCGAACAAAATTTAATGAAACAAATTGGAGATATTGTTGAGAAAATTTTCAAAATGAATTTTGAAAGTATCCTAAAAAACTCCGTTTGAAACTCCCTAAGCCTCGAGTTCGTTCAGATCAATCGGGGAAAATCAATTTTGGGGAAAATCGGCTCAACGGTTTAAAGGCGGTAGTGTTGACCACAGACCGACACGCGGACAGACGTTTTGCCGTCAATTGAGTTTTCAGTATCAAGGACCACTAAATCATGGATTCTGACTACACCTAGTGTTAGATGATTTTTTTCTATATTTATAAAAAATGCACTTTTGCAATTTTCGAAAAATTAGGTATTTCAACAAACATGAGATTTGACCATTCTTTTAAGCATTCTTTACGCTATCCTTTACGCAATTTAAAAAATTTGGCGAGACGGACAGGCCGACTGACGTTTAGCAGTCAATCTATTTTTCGGTATCAAATATCCAAAAAACATTAAATATATCTACACCTCGGGTTACGGAAAATAATAGCAATAGAATTTATCCACTTTTTCATTGTCTTACCGGGCTTTTTTTGCCAAAAATTCGCCTTTTTCCGGAGCACGATTACATAACTTTATCTTCTTACGAATTATGTACGAGAAACGAATGTATGGTGGGTCCTGGTAACGAAAAAGTAGATAAATCTAGTTACTAAAGATAGAAAAAAATTCTCGAACACGTGGTCTAGCCAGAATGCATGTTTTATGGGCCCTTCATACCGAAAAATCGACTGACGGTAAAACGTGTGTCCCTAAACCAATCGGCCGATTTTCTCCAAAAACTGATATTTCCCAACCTATTTGAGGACTCAAAGCTTTGGGAGTTTCATTTGGATATTTTGATTTTTGAAGGCACTTTACATAAAGCCTCAAAAACAAAATTTTATCATAAATGACACAAAAAATTTTGAATAAATGTTGGCCTCCGATAGCATAAAGAACGCTTAAGAGAATGGTGCAGGTGTCATTTTCGTTGAAATCGGGCATTTTTGAAAAATTGCAAGAGTGCAATTTTTTGGACGTCTTCATACAATTACAATATTGAAGATATAAATTAATTCCTTAATGAGATCTGATCCTTAATGAGATATCTTGAAATTAGGTCGTGTACAATTTTTCGTAAATATGAGTAATTTTCGTGTAACTTTGCGCTAAATGTAGGCAATTTTAACATTTTTTTAAAACATTTTTCTCTAAAGTTCTCATTAGTTTTAAAAAACATTTCTCCTCGTATGTGGTAAAAATATCGAGCTATTCCCATTTTCGGCTAACTATCTTTTCGAAAATTAGGAAAAATTTACTTTTAAAAACTACCAAAATGAAGATGGAGATTTTTGCCGCAGAAAATTTCTGTTCAAAGCCGCCTGTTCCAAGGTCTTTAAAAAAGTTCCAGTTCAGTTTTTTTGAAAAAACCTAGTTTTTCGCGTTATTTGGGCTTAAATTGAATGCAATTTTTTTCTCGAAAATCACTCAAAATTCATTCTTCACATTTTTCAACGTATAGAAGAAGAGACTCTTAAAATAATGGCACATTTTCGTTGAAATCTAAATTTTTGATAATTTCAAATTCAGAAATAAGGCGAGAAAGTAGGTTGTAGCAACACTACTTGGTAATTAAATTATGGCTTGGTCAGAAATGGCACAGATACAAGAAACACGATTACCTACATTATATTTTTTCAATTTGCCATTCTCGATTCCATCCTCTTAGTAAATATGAAGCGTTTTCAGATCGACAACATGACTTATTTAATCAAATTCTAAGGAAACAGTGTTATTTTCTTTTCTTAAAGATGTCGCTTCCTCAATGGAATTAAATAAAGATTTTTTGGAATATTATCTTTCAAAGCTTTTGACATCATTGATATTTGACATTTTCTTTTAAAATTACCTTCGTATAAAATTCGTGTTATTGCTCTGGATTTCTAATTTTTTGACATTAAATAACAATTTCATAGAGTAGAAATACCGCACTAGAATAATCGTATTGTATTTACCCACTTTTTAGATATATTGCTAATCGCAGATGACATCCCGGGGAGGTCCTATTCTCTTCTTTCTATACTAAACGACAAGCCCTCGACTACTCGAAACGGTAGAACAGTTATCTTTGCTACAAAACTTGTTTGCAAAAAATAAACTGTAAGTAGTATAATATCGAATGTTTCAAATCGATTGAATGACAAATAAGGTTTTTTCTACCGAAAATTCACAGTTTTCCGGCGCAAGATTACGGCGAAGTACTTCGTAAGGCGAGAAAGTAAAATTAATAGTAAATGTGGGATTTCAATGCAAGTTTCAATGAAAATTTCAAACAGTTTCAATGCAATTTTCCATTCCAAATATACAATTGTTCACTACATTGAATATGAATCATAAGCCATAGATTGATCTTAAGGTACCAAAATGTATGAGTCTCTCAATTCAGACAAAGCTCACATGAAATCCCATATAGTATTTGAGTAAACTCGTCTAGTGTTCGGCTGTGCTGTACCGTCACTCATTTCTTGGCCACTTCCCGTGCACCAATCGAGACATACGAGGTGTCTCGGTCGCGTCGCGATCTCTTGATGGGGAACTGATAATTTGTTTTCGGATTCGGTCATAAGATTCCAAGATATTTTCAAAAACGTGTTTTTCGTGTTTTTCGTGCTGCGATCTCGGTAAGTATGCCGGAAATTAAATCAAACCGGGTTTCGAATTTATTTTAAAAATATGTACTACAACAAATTTAAAGAAAAATATTTCGAAATAATTCCTGACAAAGTCAATTTTATGAAACAATTACATTAGGAATGGTTATGGTTCAAGAAAGGCAAAGATAGAAATCGTGCTCATTATCACAAAATAATTGCAAAATTAAAGTGGTTTGTTTGCAACGCTTAAAAAACTTTTAAACTGACCAAAGAGGACTCTGAACCTAACAAAAAATAAAAATTCAAACAACTGAAGTTTAAAGATTCGGCGAAGCCACATTCTGATAGTATCTATAAGATTTATGTTCATTATTTTCAGAAATCTTTGTAATTCATTATGTTGAAAATTCTTTCAAAATATGTCAGTCTTTACACTTCTCATTTGTGTATAATTCATGAATGTTCATTCAATGTCCATTCGAATACACTGCCTCTGACCGGGATATCCTAGGCTTTGTGTCCAGATGGAGGAAGGATTTTCAAGAGTAGCGAGATTGCTAGATCGAATTCAGCTGCGGACTGGAGGCGAATTCTAGCAACCGGCTGCTTTTATCGGTAGTGTTCCGTGGTTTCTCTGTTCAACACCAGGCGAATGTCGAAGCGGTATCCTAACAAACGAGCCATAAACAGCGCGCCATCTTTCCTTCCTCTTCCTTGTCCTAACCTAACCCCTAACTTCTACACATTTACTCTTACTACATGCACTGCACTACCGCTCAGGGAGACCAGTGGAGCTTAGAGCTAGCTGATCTCAGCCCCACTGGTGGGAGATACCGGGTAAGGGAGAACCCCGCTAGCTGACGGTGAGATCACCGGCTGGTCTGTGTCAAATCTCACCATCCAGCAAAACGTTCCTCCGGGAAGTTCACCGCTTCCTCCTGAGGAAAGATATGCACTTTCGGAACTAATTACCTTGGTATTTGCCGCGCCCGAAAACATGAAATAATCAATTAATAGTAAACTAAGGGAAAAGGATTTCAATTGAATTTTTGTGAATGCTCTTTGTGAATATTTTTCGAATGTTTATTCTCAAAATTCCCCAAAGAAGGTGAAAATAAGAAATGTTTATTCTCGCTTGAGATAAGGCTTAAGTCTGGGAAAACACATCGAAGGAATGTGCGAATAATCAGAAAATCCCACTCAGGTGATCCGCTTAAGCTTCTCTGTATTAAGCTAGGAATTGTACTATTGCCTTGCTTGTTTGTTTAAAAACACAGGTTAATAACACACTGAAGACTAGTTCAGGTCCCTGGTTCTTCTGGAGTCATCGTTTGTTTGAACACATCATCTTTTAAAATCTCTTGGATTTGGGAATATTCCTTCCTTCAGTTGTGCTGCGCTGATTTTTGTAAACTTTTTGCAGAGATATGCTCCTCAATTTGCCTTACCCATCGTCTTCACCAAACAATTAATCCAAGCTTTATATGAAAAAGAGGGAGAAATATCATGTTGGGAGGAACAAGAGAAATATTGAGAACACAGTATTTTCCAGACTCATAAGAAACTCTTCTGTTTCTGTGTCTTCTTTAACTGTTTTGAGATATACTAGCCAAAACAAGAGTTCATTTTATTCCCAACAACAGCAATTCCTGAAGGAACGGCTTTGCCATTGAGGATTCGCACAGTCACCATGTGAAAACAGTCCTATTTCAGAAACACTTTGTATACAGTTGTCCCATTTAACTTGACAACTTTAAATAACTAAAAAAATACGCTATGTTCGAAAAATTGAGCCCAGATCAAATCTTAACAGTATTGAAGGGGGAATCACTATATGCTAAAATCAACAGCCCCTCTGCCCCCAGCGGGTGGGGCGGTGGGTAATATTGAAATCTTAAATAGGAACCCCCATTTTTTATTTCAGATTCGGATTCTACAGACAAAAATACATAAGTTTTGTCTGAAACGTTTTTTCTGATTTGTGATAGGTGGAGCTGTAATCGCAAAAATTTGATTTCCGAAGATTTTCGATTGTAATTTGAGTGGTTTTGAGCGTGGTCGATTATTTCTGAGTGGTTAATAAAAATCAGTATTTTCTACGGAAGTCAATAAACTACTTTTAGCGTAACCCAGGAACAAGGACGTGGACGTAGTAGTTTTCTGTTCCTTCGGGGTGCTTGTTTTCAGTAAGTTCCCTTGCCTCTCACTAACGGAGTGCTGGTTTTAGATGATTCTACAAATACCTCAGCATTCACTTAAAGAAAGTGCTCAAATTGATGGCCCTGAACCTCAACGCATTTATTGATTCGTTCTACAAATGAACGAACACATCGCATAAGCATATCTGGTGTAATTGCGGCACAAGCGTCCCTTATTCGTTGCATCATGTTTTCGGAGTAGTAGGTGTTTCTTTATAAACGACATGTTTTAAGTAACACCACAAAAAGAAATCTGGTGAGGTAAGGTCTGGTGATCTGGCTGGCCAGTGCACTGGTCCTTCTGTACGGATCCAACGATTATTGTAATCCCGATCCAATACCTCTCGTGCTACTAATGAGTAATGTGCTGGGCAAACATCATGTGGAAGGGGTAGGAATCAGTTCGTGACTCTTTGTAAATTTCACATTTTTTCTGTTTGTTTCATTGTTGACTAAGTAATTCCTTATTTGGGAGGATAAATCGCAAGTTCGCAATATTACTAACTTCTTATGATGAAAGCTAGAGAAATTGTTAGTACATATTTGGAATCAGAACGTAATACGCAGTAAATCACTCATAGTTTTTTTTCTGATGATTTTTCATTGTTGGTTTGTGTAATCAGTGGTTATTTGTAAAGAAAATATTTACTCAAGTGAGGGACCATACTTTATGACAATATAGACGTCAATAACTATAACCCACGACGTTGTAATTACGTTTATCAGGAGTTAGTATCAACATCTCACTACAAAAACTTAACATACAATCCTTGTTCACTACTTTACATCACATTGCATGATGTCATTAAACAATTAAAATCGATACGTCAATTTAAGAACCAAGTAAAATCTTTTCTGCTCCATAACTGTTTCTATACAAATAGAGACTACACTGAACGTCAAAAACCAAAATTATATTTATTTTTGAAATATGATATTGATTGATGATATATGCGAAAAGTATATTGATCAATGCAATAATTACCATTTGAACCGTATAATTCTGAAAGTCTAAATATGTTTATAACAAGTATTGTACCTCAGATTCTGGGTGAGTGACCCCTATGTCGATCAGATTTATCATCCATTTTTCCTGATCCTTTGAGCAAATGCTGAGATGGCACCTTGGTTTACTTCTCGGCATAAATGTATCTTCTATGTACGTTTTCTTGAGCTCAGTGGGGAATAAAGTTATTCAAATAATTGTTCTCTGTGTTCATGAGGAATTAAATAGCTTCCTTCATGAAGGGCTCCATAAAGAATAATAACGAATATTTGTTGCTCTTTTGCCTTTACAAATAGTTTTTATTTCACGCAAACGAATATTTTCTTATCAGTGTATGCCATGACGCTTGTTACCTGTATACATAATTCAACTTAATAAGTTCATGAGTTATGGTGGGAATTCCAGGGATCAAGACAATGTGCACAGATTCAAGTTCATCCCATAGAAAAGCACAAAAGTCAGAAAGTAATAGAGTATTAACAGTTTTCTAACTTAAGTAAATAAATAATAAAATAAATAAATATTGTAATTTATATTTTGAGACAATTACTTCTTGCACGGGTTGATCGATAGGGCAAATGCGCGAGTTTTCTATGTAATCAGACGACAATCTCATTTCAGAGTACTCCTACAAATCTGAAAACATTTGTACTACATCTTCATTTAGTCCAGTGATACCAAAGTCGTACCATGTACTAATGTCGATGAGTGATATGTTCACCGGCTTAGGTGGCATAGGGCATCAATTGGTGTCGCTACAGTGGCTGTGATCGAGAAGTTTAGGATCTCCCGATTTCAACGTTTAGGTTCGAATACGATTTTTCAAAACTAACCACACACCTACGTCGAATTCAGTTCTGGAGGAGAATTGTAGTGGCCGGCTGCTCTGATCGGTAGGTTTCCGTGGTCATTGATCAAGACTAGGTGAATGCTGGAGCAGCACCCTAACAAACGGACCACAGACCTCGCGCGATCTTTCATTCCTCTTCCTTGTCCTATCCTCACCCCTTACTTACTCGCACATTAACATGAACTACACTACAACACACACCTATCTTAGTCGCGAAATCAGAGGTAATCTCGGCTGGGGCGGCGCCCCTCGGGTGGAAGATACCTGGTAGAGGGAAACCCCGCAAGACGACGGATAGGTCGACGTCGGATCTCGCCATCATGCGGGTTAAGATCACCTCCAACTCTCGTGGTAAAACATGCACTACACTTACTGGAATAACGAGCTTATCGGTTAACGCACCCGTAATCACTAATCAATTAATCATGAGAGTGATAATTTGGTGGCAGAAGTGAGCAATGATGAAATTAGAGGCAGGAGAAAAGGGAGTACGTACGGAAAATCTTCTGAAAACACTCTCTCCACCCTAAATTCCCCATTTTTTTTTTTTGCTGATCCCCAAAACTGGCAAGTTAGAACTCATGCTCTTCCATTAGAGTACCCCAATTTTATATAGGTTGAGATATTTCTGTATGCTGATAAAATAATATTATGTAGACCAAATCTGTGCCCTCGCAGTTTAGCTCATTGGTAAGCGTGCTCGTTTTCCGTTACGGGAACCCGGGTCCGATTTCCAGTGGGGCAAGATTATAGTGTGCGTTTTCTTTGCCATGTTCCAGAATATGTTTCTGTGTGCCGATGAGAAAGATCAGTTCTCAGGTTGAGACGACCAGATCACGGCGTGGGGATGTCTTCGTGCTAACCACCCTTAACCCTTGGGCGCGAGGCCGGGATGCTGCTGGTAGGCCGTCGGCGGGCTGTCGCGCAAACTACAGACAGACAGACCTATGGCAAATTGTACCGACCTAAGTTAAAATGTTTTGTTAAGAAACGAATAAACTTTTAATGGCTGTTAACTCGAAAAACAGATGCGCCATCTGTAACGGTTATTAACAAGTAGGATTTAGCTAACGAATTTTAAAACTGAGCTTCCCATTACTGAACGGACTTTCTTACGATTACGATCGTCGGTTGTATATACTGTTTGGCCTTTTTCACGAGGGTTTAACCAGGTTGAACTTCGTTTACGAAAGATTGGAGCCACGCGGAGTATATCCTGAGATACGATAGTCGATTTTTATTACGTTATTTACGCGAAAGAATGGATACTCCCAAAGAGAAGCAGAGAACAGTCAATTTTTCCAAATGTGAATTAAATATTCTGCTGGATGTGGTGGGAAAATACCAAGGTATTGTGGAAAATAAAAGAACGAAATGGAGTTTCCGTTTAACAAAACAGTGCAGCATTGGCGGTAATTGAAAGCGAATTTTACAAGCCATCAGTTTTTTTTACGTCGCCAATTAATTTGTTAAATGCACCGGTGACGTAATATCTTAAAGCAGTTAATACGCTGTTCATTGGTGAAACTGGAACGTTTCTGTCGATAGGGAACTCTAAGCTCACCATAGCAACACCGTATTTTTGTTTCAACGAAACCTTTCTTGAAACGTCCTTTCACTGTAGTCTTTGAAAGCATCACCTTTATCTACCACAATTGTCCTTTGGGTTATTTCATGGAACAAATAATCGTAATATAACATTTCGTCGAATTCATAATCGCCACGAACCGTTCTGTACGGCATTGCAAATCCACTACTAACTCCAGTTAAAACTACAATGAGTCAAATATGCCCAATTAAAATTAACGGCAGCTAAGAAATATTTAACGAGCATTAAACATTGGGGTATCAGAAATATGAAATAACGGCCGTTAAGTTAACACTTAACGTGAGTTAAATTTTAACCAATGATGGTGCCACTAATATGCGTATGACGTGGCAGTTGTTACTATACATGTCTTGTTCATATTATGAAGGTTTGAAAGTAGTAATAGCATGGTAATGAACACTTGATTTATTATCAAAATCGAGATATCAACATTTACGATTAGTGGTAGGCTTGCTTTTGGCTGGTGTGGATTATCTTGTTACTGCCCTTGGTCGTTCAGTTGTTAGCCCAGAAAATGGCAAAATGGAATTGTAAAAATAATGACTTTATATATGTGTTAAGATTATTATTAATATAAAAATCTGATTTCTAGTGGTCTTTATTTACTGCGGGAAATATGGTAACCCTGTTAACGTTGTGGGCTACCTTATTCGACATTTCTTATTTCAGTGATAATTTCAAAGGCTTTCTAACGTCCATTGTCCATGGTCATTGTTGTATTTTAGTTACTGCATACGATGGAATATGTGAACAACAAGATATTCCGGAAACAACGGCATGACGAGAAAAAATCTCGGCAAAACCAGCGTAAGAGTTGGGAAATGCCACGTGTCTCAAGTTTAATTTTACGACTTCAGACATGTCCTCAAAAACAGGAAACGTTTAAAGACGAGTTCAAGGTCGTTCATACGTAACTACAGCAGGGGCGGTCATTTCCTCTTGTGAACTTGTGGCAAAGGAGCCAGAACGCTATGCAACTCTAGCATTCTTTGGAGAAGCAAGGCGTACGATATCATCCCAATCTCTTCGCAGACGTTTTCACAAAATGCTATACGGACTAGTTCATATACTGATTTGCGTGCATTAACAAATATAAGCATAGAGGCAAATTAGACCGGGTGTGAAAATATCGCGATTGGTTGTACGACGTAAGGAGCTCAATGTTGACCCCTGAAATCGCACATTTGGACACTATACTCGGAAATTTCGTTGTGTCGGAATTTTAGTACGATCGGAAAATGGAATTTGTGAGATATGAAACTTCTTCCCCTTTAAAATGCTCTTAGCTCTAGGGAATAAAAATTGAAATTTTTAATATTTTATTCCGCAACATGCCGCTACTCATAGCGATTCTCTCCATTTCTTGAACGCGAATATTCGTTGCCACAAACTTTGTTCAATAGATGGCATTTTTCATCGAGACGGAATCGTACGAATGCTATTGTACTCTTCATCATCATCGTGCCCTCGTACTCGGCGGACGAAATTCTCATTTAGCTTATCGGGGATTTATGCAGCACATGTACTGAAGTAAGATATAGACATGTATTGAAGACCTCTCATCCCTCACTATCATCTCATCATCCATACCCCAGAGCTAACAATCTTGGGGGATAAAAATCGGGATTCAGCTAAATGCGGATCTCCCCAGATAAAGGTACTTGCACCTGCTGAAGCAGGATGCACGCGTGCTCCGCATTGGCATATACCCGAAAATAAAATTAAAAAAAGCCTGCCGATCGTAACTCCTTTAATTTAGTTCACACAAGTGCGTAACAACGACAATCTGTGGGGTGCATGTGCTACTCGATGACCTTGCTTGTTCATAAGATCTTTACTACAAAAAATAAATGTTTCTTTGACTGCTTTGCGCGGTAAATGAACTGAATGCTTTTTTCCTGTTCAAATTGTAAAGCAACGAAGGATTTAAAAAAATTATTTTCAGGGAATATTTTACTGCAAATACACGTATATCAAGAATTTGAACACGTCACATACACTAAAAACGCGGCTTAATTTTTCAATTCAATTGTATTACAGCGATGTTACACATAGAATCCATTAGCAACAATTTAAATATTTTTATGAACCTATCCATATATATTAGTTTTGTCTACGTGTTTACTTTCTCGTACGTGTAATACATATATACCGAGTATATATACCAGGATCTGCAATTTTAAAACATTTCAAAAACACGATTATCTCAAAAACGGTTCCAAGGTTTTTTCTTTAAACTTTTGGTACGAATAGTGCTGAATGTTCTCTATGAGATGACATAAACGCCATTTTGGTCTTTGTTTTTTTTTCAAAAATTACAAAAATGTAATTTTTTGACCTTTCACGTCGTTAATACTTACATTACCGGCAATTTGTTCACATTATTATATTTATGAGATGCACTTTAAATAATCAATCATTTAATGTCATTTAAAAATTCTCGAAAACTCAATAGTTTCTGTTAAAATTACGCAATTTTAGAAAAGCTCAAACGTTTGTTTCTCAAAAACGGCTTCAGATATTTCTTCAAATTTTTCGTACGGCTAGTACTAATTGTACTGTTTAAGTTGCCCTAATTTTTTTCTGTATTTTTTTTCAACAATTACACAAATATTTTTTAAACATCTCTCACGCCGTTAATATGCTCATTTCCAGCTATTTGTAAACACTATTGCATTTGTGAGTTGAAGTGCTTCAAATGACTTTCAATGACGTTTATCAAAAGCTCAAAACTTTTCTGTAAAAAAGAGCTTCAAATATCGTACGTTACATTAACGCTTAAGCGCCATTTTCGTAGAAGCAATTTTTAATTGAATTTCCCATTCCATACGAGGTTTTACTCTTCCTAAAAAATATTTCGGTTCTACAATAAGTAAAAGATAAAGAAAATTAGAAAACTAAATAGTATGAGAAAGGTTGTGCCATCTGTGCCTGAAGTAGCACCATTAGTTCGAAATGTTTCTTTACATTCCCTTTCAGGGATTGTAATGAATTTCATACGAATATTTTGAAGCCTCAAGAACATTTTCAAAATTTTCTCAAAAGTTGGATCCACATTTTTTGATTACATATTGATCTCGGATAGCGAAAAGAGCGGTTAAGAAAACTCGTGATCGTTGACATTCCTGATCTTTCGAAAACTGAAAAGGTGCAATTTTTTGAAGGGTGTCTTATTACGATATAGCCGATAGATACAATATATTTTTCCCTAAAGGATTATGTTCTTTAAAGAGCGATCTTGAAATAAGGTCATGTACAATTTTTCGAAATAATGTGTAGTTTTCGTGTGCAACAGACAATATCTGTTGTAAAAGCTCAGCTCTTTAAAAAAATGTTATATCCATTTTCTTTGGGGAGAAGAGTACTTTTCGCGTGATTTGTGCTTGAAATTATTGCAATTTCTAAAATTATTTTCTTAAAAACCATCCCAAATCTTTTCAATATTTTCTTTCCACAAATAAAAGAAGGTGCCCCTAAAAATGGCCCGTGTCTCATTTTCCTTAAACTCTCAGAATTTTCAAAATTTGCAAACTTTGAAGTAATGCGAGAAAGTATGAACTTTTTAAGCATCACTAGTTATATTCTTTAGCAGGAGAATTTGTGTTTCACTTGTGTACTTGGGTTAAATTTGGGCACTATTTTTTCTGTATACTTGGGCTTTAATATTATTTTTCTCTGTAGAGTCCGACATTTCCGTTACTTCTCTGGCTTTCGGCTACCTTTCTGCCCTTTTAATTCAACATCTTGTTATAATGTTCTCCTATTGATTGTGGCGATGTAGTGGATTTATATCATTCAATTTTGAGGGGGGCAACAAAAAGGTAGGTTGTTGGTATTATCATTGGTTTCCGTCAGAAACAAGCCGGGAAGTTCATCTGTGATGAGTCTTGTATATTCATTTTCTTGAATGTTCTTGTCCTTTGCATTGCAGCTCAAACATTCATCTATAAGTTATAGAATATAAGAAGTTTTGTAGAAGTCAAGAAACACAATAGACTTAAATCTTTTTCATTATTTTAATTTTCGGTTTTTGGTGGTGGCTCTTGTGGCGGGTAAAAATGTGGCCCAAGGTACGACTGATTTTAGTGTAAATCTATGTCCACTAATACCATTACAATACAATTTTGTTCGTTTAAATAATTAAACTACGAATTAAAAAAATTGGAACCATTTCCGAAAAAATGTAAGAAATGTCGTTGAGGCTTCATGTAAAGTTCCTTCGAAAATAAAAATATTCGTTTAAAACTTTCAGGGCATTGAATCAGTTCAAATCGATCTGCGAATATCAATTTTGGAGATAATCGTCTGGTTAAGGCGTTAGGGTTAACCCTAAACGGAAAGATAGATTAACAGAGACGTTTTGCCGTTAATCGTTTTTCGGTTTCAAGGGCCCACAAAAAGTGGATTCTAACTAATATTTTCTCCTTACTTCGTACATAGTAAAACTAGACAGTAAAAACGGCTGTTTTAATTTATAATAATTTATAAGGCAATCTCAAAACGTTTTTTCCGTAGAAGGTTTCCATTCGTATATAGAAAAGATCAAAATATTTTTGAAATATCTGTCAAAAGGAAAGTTGGTCGATAATTTTGAGATTCATTTTTGAAGACATTAATTTTAAATAAATTGGCTCCATCTTAGCTGTTTTCAATATATTAAATAGATAGGCCAGCGATGAAATTTTTTTGTTGAAAATTTTTATCTCTCCCTCGTGTATTTTTGTATGCTGAAATCAACCATGTAACTAGAAATACTACAGCAGCACGCACAATTTTTTCCACAAATTGACTTTAATTGTGGTAACGAGAAGGCTTCAATTCCTGTGGGACATTCAGTTCACCTCAAAAAACTCTTGAAAATCTTGAAGTGATCCTTACTAAAATACAGTCCGACAACCACCACTGGATGATATGTGAAGACCTGAATATTTTGGGCATGCTTATTCAACAACAGTCTGCGTATTCAAAGTTTCCTTGTTTCTTTTGTAAATAGGACAGCCGTGCGATAGTGCACCACTGGGACCAATTACAATAGGGAGTTTGTGCACACTCGAACGTTAAAGCACTATCGATCTTTCATGCACGCGCAGTTCTTCGCATCACATTTGTGCATCTGCGCGTGCCCGTAAGATCGATATTGCTTTCCGCGCCAACTCTCTAATGGACCCCAAGAACTACTTTAGAACCAGGAAGTAAGAACATTCTAAGGAAAGGGCTTATTGACGTAAAGAACATACCACTACTACCTCTACATATAAAATTAGGACTCATGAAACAGTTCATTTTAGTGCTTTAGCTCTCGCAAGTAATGGGAGATCCTTTAAGTATGTCTGTGATAAGTTCCCACACCTCTCAGAAGCCAAGATAAATTAATTTTTTGTTAGACCAGTTATAAGAAGACGTACGTTGATGCATTTACCACCACAATTACAGATGTCGAAAAAAGACCATGGGTTTCCAAGAGTGGTTAAGAACGTCCTAGAAAACAAGGGACCCGAATTAAGCATTGTTAAAAATATGCTGAAAAACATTAAAGAATGGGCGGTGTTTCTTGAGCTTGAAGATTCACTTCCTGGGTGCACATTTCGATTTCTTTCTTGAAAATAATGGTACGATGAGCGAGAAGTTCCTCAAAATATTAAGGAGATGGAAAGGAGATATCAGTGGAAGCAACATATCAAATCTATTGCAGATGAAGCTTATGCAAAAATATCTAAACTATATCCAATAACAAATACAAATTTCGCACTTAGCACTGACTGCGGCTTAATCGTCCGTAAAGCAATAATAAGATCAACCCTCACATATGCCTGCCCGATCTGGAATAACGTCGCAGGATCCAACCTAAATAAATTAGAAGTAATAGAAAATAAATTTCTCAGAAAGGTCATTAAAGCCCCTAGGTTCATAAGCAACATGCAAATCCAAAACGAGCTAAATATTTCTTCAATTAACGACAATATAAATCTTATGACTCGTAAATTATTCTCATCCCTTCCCCAATCGCGCAGTACAACAATATTCCAACTAGGTAAAACGTATAGTTCACCAAAGAGCATTAGATCACGATTCCCTAAAGAATCCCTTCGTCCACCTTCAATCATTTACCCATCTTCCCCTTCCCTAAAATTCCACCCACTAACACCCATCCACCCTTAAAAATTATCACAAATAACTCCAAAAACGTCATCCACAGTTCCTTTCAATGGCTAAAAATCATCAGACCGCTGAGAAAGGAGATAACGCATGCGGATGTCCATCCCCAAAAGGTAATGTGAAAAATTTTGTATAATGAACACCCCTGAAATAATAATGTCGAGCATAAATGTCGATCAGGCAGATATAAATAATAAAAAAGAGATATCAGGGTCGATGGCACGTAAATATGATGGGTGACTACCGTTGGATGCTCTACCGGGACAGGTCACGGAGCATACTTACGAGGACGAACAATACTTCACACAAAAAAGAAAAAGATATTACAACACAAATAATGTTTTTATAAACAAAAAATATTAAATAATTTGTGTAATGAAAATTGTGTGTATTATTTGGCAGAAAACGTGTTATACTATTTCATATACCCTTAATAAACATGATAATGCAATGTCAGTTAGCTAAAAACTTCAATATGCGTTGTGAAAAAATGGTGCGTGATGGAATAAAACTGAGCTCAAATATGAAATCAGAACCCCAAAAATTATTTATTTTGTATACATTTTTTAAAAAAATTGTATTACTCTTAAATTTGCAGGCCTGTGATATTATTCCAGCGTATCGAGTGTGGGAATTAACGAATGCGGATACGTATATTAAATGCAGGCGCACGTGTCTTTAAACAACCATCCGAAAAAACATTTCAACCGTCCGAATATTTGATTATTTTGAGAACTCCTTTGGAATGAAGTTTTAGAAATAACAGACTTACTGAATATTTTGAGCGAAATTGAGTTGGAGGTGCTCTTTAGTTATGTGACTGCACTCTTTGATGTAAACTGCCCTTCTCAGAAAATGTTTGAGAACATTAGCCAGTGATTGTTTATCTTCGTCTTTGGAAACCATATTCTCAATACATGTCGAAGTTGATGTGTTAGTATTTCTTACTTTATTTCACATTACTATGGTTTTTACTTTCTCGCCTTATTAAGCATTACATACTAAGAAGAAAGTTTTGTAATGCTGCTGCGGAGAACAACGATTTCGGTCTCAACGATTTTAGCCCCGATATCAAAAAAGTGGATAACATGTTTTTGTATGTAGTAAATTACTTCCTGTATCACATGGTGCAGTCAGAGTTCACGTTTTGTTGTTCTTGATACCAAAATAGAGCTAATACAATCACATGTAATTTCTGGCATGTTTCTAACTTTTGGAATTTTACAAACTTCAGACAATTTAACGAAAATGAAACCTGCATCATTTTCAAGCGTTATTTGCTCTATCCGAGGGAAAATATTATTGAAAAAATATGGAGTCTTTTTCAGAAAAACAACTTTTTAAATCGTCTTTTTTGCAAGCAAAAATTACACGAAAACAACTCGCTTTTTCGAAAAAATGTCCATAACATAATTTAAATATGTAATTTTTTATAATATATTTATAAAGAACAAAATTCTACAAATGTACTTTCGCAATGTTAATTTTTCGCTCAAATGGGACCTGGACCATTTTTTAACCGACTAATGTATCGAAGTAAACAGATTAAAGAAACTATTTAAAGCTGTTATTAAGAAAATAATTGTTTAAGAGTTGCCAATATTCCATGCCCAATTGCCCAAAAACTTCTCATTATGATATGATGTTATTTAAAGATCTGTATTTTAAAAACAGGTTTAATTAAGGAAAAAATATATACCTTCAATATTGTTGTTTTAGGAAGATGCCGAAAACATTTTTGACATATTTTGAAAATACACATTCTTATAAACTTTAATGCGAACGAAAATTAGTGAAAGTTATTACGCGTCCTTTGCGCTATCCGAGAGAAAATTTAATCAAAAGATTTGGAGCCATTTTTGACAACATTTTACAAAAGTTGAGGCTTCTTGTAGCACCGTTCAAAATCAGAATATCCGTTCAAACTGACAGTCTAGTTCGTTCAGATCTATCGAGAAATACCATTTTTGTAGATAATCACGTCAACGGCTTAGGTGCAAGTTTTGACCACACACATACAGACAGACGTTTTCCCGTCAACCACTTTTTGGATGTCAAGGGCCCACAAATCATGGAATCTGAAAACACGTTCAAGAGGAAATAATTTATACATGTAGGAGCGAGATTTTCCCACTTTTTCTATACCAGAGACCAACGAAACTAAAACTTCTTACGATAAATCTCGAAAAAGTAAGTATATGCGTAGTAAGGCGAGAAAATAAAACCGTGTTAACGGAAGAACGTCTAGCCGTCCGTGGTCAACGCTAGCGCCTAAACCGTACAGGCGGTTTTTTTTTTTTTTTTTTTCAAAATCGATATTCCCTGATTAATCTGGCCATGGTCAAGACATTCCAATATTGGTAAATTACCTATTGCTTGCCTGCAGATACATATTTTCGTAATTATTAATGTGGGTGCTCTTCGCGTTGACACTGGAAACTTTAAACTGACGTAAGAAAACATGACATTATTTTTGTTGATCGATGAATCTGGGAGCGTTAACAGCTTGAATGATTCTCGTAAGTGTAGTGCATGTTTCTATTCTCCGGGTGCGATGGGTGGAGAGATCAGGCGCTGACCAACCTGTTCCCTAGCGGAGTTTCCCCAACCAGGTATCTCCTACCAGCAGGGCATCGCCCCAGCCGGGAGAAGTTGGAAGTTTCCGACTGGTCTCCCAGCATGTGTGGCAGTAGAGTGCGTATAGGTGTAAGTGTAAGTGTAAGTAAGGGATGAGTCTAGGTCAAAGAAGGGGAAGAAAATGGCAATTTTGTTAGGGTACTGTTCCGACATTCGTCTGGTATTGATCGGAGAAACCGTGGAAAACTAGATTAGAGCAGCCGGCCGCTGAATTCTTTTCCTAGATAGGAAATGAATTCGACCTAGCTATCTATCGAAAATCCTGCCAGCGTCCGGAATTGAAACTAGGACATCCCGGTCAGAGGTGCTGCAGTGCCATTAGTCGATGCCCTGAGCCACCTCTCTCGGTGTTTTTATATTGTATTTTACTGACACAAATATAATAAAGTATTACACTGGACGGTAAATGAACTTTATTTTTTACTGCTACGCTATTGCTTGTTATTGCCTTCGATACTGAGCTCGATATATGCTACATAACTTTGAATGGTGCTACATGTTCTGTTATGGAGGGAATCATGAAAGAGAAACATGATAAGAAACCGAGTCAAACTAACATCCAGTTAATTATCAAATAATCTAAATTATTAAAATTAGGTAAAAAATAAAAGTTTGTGTGTACCACGGACGCTAACTGGTTCTAATAATTTCCGGCGATAAAGGGCACTTGGACAAAAGACCCTTGGGCTTTATCGCTGCTCAATCCATTTCTCCCTAACGTATCGCTTCATTGCCTTGTGTGGCACATAACTAAATATTTCTCGAAATATTTACGGAATTGCAAGATGCAAATAAAACTGTTTTAATTTTTTATTTCAGATATTTACAACACATCGGAGATTTACTACACCGCTACAAGCAATTTTCAACACCCCAATCCCCCTCCCACTTTCGAAGCCCCCACGGCAACCTCGGTGGGGAGTTTGGTGGACTATTTCAGCGGCGGGGACGTGAAGTCGGTGGCGCAGCTGCGCGGCGGCGTCTGGGAGGGCCAAGCCGTCTGCGCCGCGCGCTGGGGTTCACAGACTGCCGCCAGAGTAAATAACGACTCGCGCACTCTGCTCTGCGCGCCGGGCCGGGGGGCTCCCGGGCCCACAGGCGCCCAGAATAGAACAGGAACGGAAAAAGGAAACGAACTAAAAACTCGTCTGGGAGGACGGGGCGGTTCGGGCGCCTCATGTAAACTTAATCAATTACTCGCTTCGTCTGGGCCCAACAGCTTGTGAACGTGTGGACATGCGTCTTCTCCCCAGGTGGAACTCATTCGAGCTGGAAATCGGAATTTCCTCCTTCTCCAGTTAAAATGCGTGTCACATGAATTTGAGCAATACGTACTTTACTACATCGAACATTTTTGTAGAACATATCCTTTAGAAATTGATAGACCGTATAGAATTAGATGTTCCATTCACATCGAAACTAGGCCAATAACGAATTAGATGTCTATTACTATGAAAATTATTAGTTGCATTTCTTCACATCAATTAAGTATTTTTGAATAAATTTAGTATCCGTGTCAAGTTCATGAAGTGTTTCTTTAATCCAGCATTTCAACAGTATATTTCGGAGTTCCCTACACAAATAATAGAAGCATTATTGCGGGAACGAATTGTAGATTTATAATGCCCACTGCCGCAATAATTTAATAACGCATGTTCAGGCAACCTAACTCTGCAGAGGTCGAGTTGTTCCAGACAGCCTACAGACAAGAACATTTTCACAATTTTTTTTCAAACTGTTCGTCATGAAGTCATTTATCAACCAAATGGCAGATCAATATGATAAAAAATAAAGATTCAGGACGGTTTACTGGGCTTGTTTTGTTTGTTTTGAATTGCATTGCTTTTGTCGATTTTTCAATATTTTTGCTGGTTCAACACAATTTCTTAATGCAGTTGTATTACCATTACCAACGTGGAAGTACCGAACACGAGACTCAAATATATCGGTGTTCGAGAGATGTATTAATTTTATTTATTTAACTTCAAAAACAGCTGAATACTGTGTGATGTATTATGGGGAGCAGTGTCTTCGGTTCAAGTTTTCTTAAATTTTGGTATCGTTATCCTTACCCATATACAGGTTTTATTAGAAATAAAGAGGGAGGGGAGCGCATTTGGCAAGAATTGATAAGAAAATTTCTTGATCAGATATTCGCTTCCAGTAACATCTGCGGACGGACTGGTGGGCGTGGACGCAGGTGCGGACACACTGGCGGGTGAGCGTTCTCGGGGACGGGCGGACGGGCCGGCGGGCGAGATGGGCGGATAGGTGGGACACCGGGCGGATGGGATGTAGACGGGTGAGCAGAAGGACAAGAGGGCGGACGGCTGGGCAGACGGGAGAGAGAGGAGTGAGCGAGGAGAGAGCGGGTGGGTGAGCAGGCAAGCGGGCGGGCAGGTAGATGGCGGTCGGGAGGACCGGTGGACGGACGGACTGACGGGTGGGCGGGCTGACGGTCAGGCGGGCTGACGAGGGCGCACTGGCGGACGGCCTACGTGCGAACGGGCTGATGGGTGGACGAGCAGGCAGGCGGTCTGGCGAACGGGCTGGAGGGCGGACGGGCTGGCGGGCGGACGGGCTGGCGGGCGGACGGGCTGGCGGGCGGACGGGCTGGCGGGCGGACGGGCTGGCGGGCGGACGGGCTGGCGGGCGGACGGGCTGGCGGGCGGACGGGCTGGCGGGCGGACGGGCTGGCGGGCGGACGGGCTGGCGGGCGGACGGGCTGGCGGGCGGACGGGCTGGCGGGCGGACGGGCAGGCGGGCTGCCTGGCGAAGGACTAGATGGGTGTTTTAAAGAAAAACCCTTTTACAGGATAAACCCAAAAAGTGTATTTCCTTTAATATCATCGATTTCCGCAGTATTTCATGACTTTCTCAATACATTCTAGCAGTGGAAATATTTCAAATTTCTAGAACTTGTACAGTGATAAAAATTTGTTGTTTTTTATTACAAACATATTGGGAATTTAAAAAAAAAACTGAGCTACGCATGTGTCATTTCGCCCCTCGTGTCATTCCGCGTCTCACATCTGGCGGAAATACCTGGAAGGGGAAACCCTGCATACCGTCGAGATCTCACATTCTAGCGGGGAAGGAACCCCGCCGCTTTCCAACTTCTATGACTAATGACCAGAGTGCTTGAAGAACCCGATAACACTAATAAATGAATTAAAAACTGGGAATTGCAGGACGATTTTGAAAACAGCACATATTTTATGCCAAGAGCTGTACAGGCTTCTACAATCATTACATCGGCTTCTTAGAGGGGGAGTTGAAATCTGGAATTATTCTATTTAACAAGAACCTACACTTAGGGAGTAATTATTATCGTATACGTAGTGTAGGAAAAGTTATGCAATCCTGCGGAAAATCGATTTTGAGATTTCGACGGAAATAAACGTATTGGGGTCCCCTGATACCCAAAAAGGGTTTGTTTTTTTCCAAGCATCCGTCCGTCTGTCTGTCCGTCCGTCCGTCTGGTATCTGCGAACACTACTAGCGTCTAAACCATGTGCAGGAGTTTTCCAAATTGAAGAAACCAGTGTCGATCTGGATCGAGTTGAATCTTTGAGATTTTGAAAAAAAAAAATCTTTAAAATTTTGGGTTACTTTACATGAAGCCCCCAGACATTTTCAATTTTTTTTAAATCTCTTTAAATTTCTTGTAAGAATAAAGTAACATAGATTTGTAAAGGTGGCATAGGTCAGGTTTCCACTGTTAACTCTGAATTTTCAAAAATTTCAAAATTTTTCGATCGTCTTCGTACAACTACAAAATTGATGATAAAGATTTTTCCGTAGAATAAATTTTGTTCTCCATTATCCTTTCATTAGGGTCATGTACATTTTTGGAAAATTTTAATTTTTCGCGCAATATAGCGTGCATTGTATGCAATTATTAAAAATTACAAAAACAAAATTTCTCAAAAAACGACTTCAATTTTTTCTTTAAAGTTTTGATAGGGATAATACGAAATGTGCTCTATAAGATGACATAAACGCCATATTGCTCCAACTTTTGTTTCAAAAATTACAAACGTAATTTTTACGTCCCTCTCATGTCGTTAATATTTATATTAGCGACAATTTTTTCACAATATTGTATTTATGAGTACATGTGATTTAAACAATGACTTATAAAGTTTCTCGAAAACTCTACCATTACTCTCTGTAAAAACTAGCTCAAAACTCTGCATTTTCAGAAACGCTCAAACGCCATTTTCTCAAAAACCGCCCCAAAGTTTTTCTTCAAACATTTCGAACGGATAGCGGTAATTGCACTATTTAATAGGACGTAAAGTTAATTTCGGTGAATTTCTTTTTTTTAAAAAAAAATTACACAAATGTAAATTTTTTGAAAGGTCTCTCGCGCCGTTGTTATGCTCACTTTCAGAAATTTGTAAACACTATTATAATTGTGAGTTAAAGTACTTAAAATGACTTCAATTTAAGGTTTTCGAAAACTCGAAAAGTTTCTGTGAAAAAGAGCTTCAAATTTCGAATTTACTGCTCCTAATTTTTCAAAGAAAATTGCCATTTAGGACGAGGTTTTATTGTTCTTTAATAATCTTAAAATATTAATTCCGCTCTACCAATAGAAAACCGAAAATTAGGAAAATTTCAAAAAAATGTACTTTGGACGGCGATAGACGGAATCAGGCAAGAATATGCGGCAAGTTAGAATAGCTAACCGAGACCAAAGGAAATAGAGAACTAATACGGGAAAGTCTGTGCCATCCTGTAGCTCCAGTAGTTCATAATTCATATGATTTGTTAAAATAATGTCACACCTAGTTATTTGGAAATATTAAAAAAAAAAATTTTTCTAAAAAATCGAAAAATACATTTTGCTTTCAAAGTTAGCTCTATTTTTTCTTTGAACTTTCTGTACGAATAAGTAAATGCTTAATATTTTGACACAAGTGCCATTTTCAATAAATCCTTTTGAGATTTTGAAAAGTAAGCATGCATTTTTTCAATTTACTCGTGCGTTATTAATGTTACATTAATCGTATACATCTGCAATGTATTTGCAATGCATTACAGATATATTTCATTATTGAAAACATTTATGGACTCAACATCTTTGAATGATCTCTTATGAAGTTTCTCAAATGTTTCCTGACGTCTCTCGAAAAAGCTTATAGACGAGACCAAATTACGAATTTTCAGAAATACTTTAACATTTTCTCAAAAACGGCTCCATTCTACTTCAAAAATCCATAAGGAACAGTTTTTGTTTGTCTGTGTTATTCAGAAAGCCACATTTCGATAAGGCAACTGGGGCAGGGGTCCGAAAGAAAACGCGCAAAAAATGTATAGGGTTCTTTGAATAAGCACCATAGTGTTTCATGACACCACATATTGTTTCCCAACATCTTGTGTATTTTTGGTAAATGTTGAAGGAAATGTGTGTTAATGAAAGTGAGAGTTAACTAAGGCGACCAGGATTGCTTGGCATAAGGGGCTGGTTTTCACTCTCATTCCCACATCGGCCACGAATGAAGATGACGAAATTGCCAGATCATGCAAAAAAATCCATTCAAGACCCACACGAATTAATGCTTTAATTCATGCTAAGTTGTTCGCACCAAGTACAAATAAGTTTGTAGCTTTTTGAATTCGGTAGTTTAGTTCTAATGTTTTGAGACAATAAAGAAATTTTTCTATTAAATTCCATTTTGCTAATAAATAATTTGAAAGCCAAGGCTTCCGCGGCCGGAGTCAGTATTTAATTGGCCCGGACAGCCAATTAAATAATAAATAATTTGTCCACGTCTTATTGAATCAATTTAAAGACTGATTGTTAAGAAATTGTGTTGAAACTATAGAGACTGCTGTAATTGCCAATTTGAGGCTGTTCAGCAAGACCAAACGATGATAAAATTATTTGCATTTATTTTTGTGAGCATTGAAAAATGATTTATTTTTCCATTACTATATTAATCCACACTCTCACAGACTGTGCCAACTAATCCCTCCGCCCCGAAGTTTGAGTGTCAAACATTCACAAGTAAAAAAGCAATTGGGTAGCCTAATGAATGTAGTTTCCATTGATATAATCAAACTTGTCAAAATTAGTCTGTAGTTGCGTCAAAAATTGAAAACTTCCAACGGGTGTTAATCAGTCCCGGTCTCCCCTATTTAATGGTGAAGAAGCTATGGAGAACTGTTGACGTAGTAACAAAATTTATTTAGCGCTGTTTATACTTACTGATTTAGAATTTAAAAAATGGAAAAATGGCTGTGCAGGCAGTGCATCCAAGGAGAAAACAACAAAACTTTTAAACTATGAAGTCAATTTTAAACATATTTTGCTTAATAAACTTCTACTGTATTTCGAATCATTTATCTGTAATAATCACTCAAAATTTGGTTTGAAAACATATATTCTATGAAAAATTTTCAATTTCAGAAAAATATACTCAGCAGAATCATGTAAATTGTACTTTTGTTGCAGAAGAAATAGATACATTTATTTAAAAAATTAATACGGAAATATAAAAGTAGTTGAACTAAGTAAATCCAGAATCATTTGGTAGCATTGATCTCATTATACTTCCGCTACTTTAAATTGTCATTGGTCTGTACTCCCAAAATTTGTTCAAAATATACTCCTCCTCTATACACAACTCAGCCCATTGTATGAGTAGTACGGAATCAGTTATTGACTGCAACACTTCTCAGATGTTCTTGATTTACTAAAAAATATCTGAAATTTGCATTACGAGTGAATCACTTTTATGAAGGTGTCATGCGTATACTCGTTTCTTCATAAGACCCCAGATCAAAATCTAGTGGACTAAGTTCAGGAGATGCTGCTGACCAGTTTTGATGTCCACTGCGACTTCCGCGATCTTTCCAGGTTCTGTTCTCTTCTTTGGTTTCCGACAATTCCACTCCACACATTTAATGAAAATTCTTCTTGAAATTGCCTTGCAAGTGTTGCATAGGTGTTAGGAGACCATAAATTGTTGTTCCTTGAATGAATTATTGGACTTCCCAATAAATGTAGCACTCGGTGGCTCGTTAGTTAGCGTGCTCTTTTTCTACGGCGCAAAAGCCTCGGGTGGGGGAAAAATTAATTGGGCGCTTTCCTTGCAGTGTCCCAGTATCTGTTGCTGTGTGACGATGAGAGAGCGCACTTCACAGGTTGAGAAGACCAAAATACAGTGTATGGATGGCTATGTGCTAACCACCATTACCTCTTAACCCATGGTCGCAAGGCCGGGACGCTGCTGGTAGGCCTTAGCCCGTGAAGAGCTGTTGTGCCATAGTACATACATACACCTCGATAAATGAGCTTCGTCTGATAATAGTATCTTACTGCAAATATCAGGTCTGTGAAGAGGCTAGATACAAAACTGAACATGCAATTCTCTATCGTGTGTTGGTCAGCATTTCACATTACAAAATTTTGTTGTTGTGAAGAAACTTCCATACTGTACTCTTCCCAACACCCAAACGAACAAAAATTACTTAATGGATTTTAATGGTTAATGGATTTTCTTCGGGTTCTCTCACATGTTTATTTGATTCTTCCGTACCTGGAGAAAGGTCGCGTTCGGAGATCAGAGAAAAGAACCCGTTTGTACATGTAAGCTTGCGCGGCTCGAGTTCATGACTTCTTGGCTGTCCGGGTGACATCATGTCGTTGGCTGAGAGGCCGACGTTTCGCCTGTCATATCGCAGGCTTCATCAGGGTAGACCCTGAGGAAAGTCAAGAAGTCAAAGAACCAGTGTCTCATAACCTACTGAAGGTGTTATTGAATATGCGTTTATACGGCAAAATAAATTAGAAAATCGTCTGCTATATTCATATGCTCTTTCCCCACTGCCGCCACGAAGACCGTGGATGTGAATCTTGTCCACTATTTCACCGTTGCTATGTATTCGTGGGATTTTCGTGTGAAGTACACGTCAGATTATTTGAAAGAAGACTTATGAGACAAGCACATAGAAGACTCCCTGTTTCAGCATTTTTCAAAAGAAGCGACAGGGGCGCGTGATAAAAGTTTCGAGTCTGGTGGGCTGCATGAATCAAATATTTCAATCGCGAGATCTGCGGAGTTCCTTTTATTTCACTTTTACACTGGACAAACTGAATCATACGAATAAAGCTAATAAAAGAAGAATAGACTGTTTTTATTGTATATATTTTTACTCATCTTGAAAAGTAGTTTTAATATTCTGTTTCCTCCTTTGACACCTGTATTTGTAATCAGGTGTTTTTCTAAAGTAGGTCTTTTATTTTTTTGGGAAATATATTTGTGTATTGTGCATCAATCGATTTGGTTTTGAGATTTTTGCAAAATATAGGTGAAATATTAATTCTTTAAGTTTGTTGTGGCTAGTTCCTTGAGTAGAGAGCGTATGTCGTCTTCGTACTTTTGTGTACAAAATTGTGAACTAGTGACTACGCCTACGATATATTTTTCAGCACATTGAAGATGGATTCACATGAATGCGGAATTATTTTGCCAAGAGCTTGGGGTGATATTTTAGTAGAATAGTCGAGACATTCGTACGTTCGACCCGTTGCAAGTAACCTCAAACTAGCTGTCAGCCTCTCATGATAAGATATAGAAGTTCTCATCGCTGTATTTTTCTTTTGTATTTGAGGAGTTACAAGTGACAACTGTTTTCGGTAGACTTCATTGATGCGAAATAAATTACGGTAATCTGTAGGGTCTGAACTTAACTTATTAGTAATCTTGTATGCGTGTATTCTTTCCCCATTTTGTAAGCCAATCTTTACACCAGGCATTGCTTTTCCGCTTCTTTTTACATTTCATGGCCACTCACAAACCGACAGAAACGATCGTGTCGACTTCTTGTTTGCTTGCCATCACTTGACTGAGTAAAAATCTCCCTGTTTACCGTTGGCTGTGTGTACTCTAGGCTGCACAGGTATACCTTTCCAGGGCACCCGACAGGTATATTGTAACGTGTGTGCCGGGCCTAAGGGGAGAAGAGGTGACAAGGATGAAGAAGGAAAGATAGCGCTCGGTCCGTGGTCCGTTTATTAGGATTCTACTTCGGCATTCGCCTGGTACTTGTTCAGAGAAATTACAGAAAACTGTAGATCAGAGTAGCCAGTCACTAGAATTCTCCTTCAGTATGGGGTTGAATTCCACCTAGCTATGTAGTTAGTGTAGAAAATCTGACACCGTCGGGACTCGAAACTACAACCACCCAGTCAACGATGTCGCTGTGCTATCGGAGCTGATCGTTTAACTGCGAAACCATTACGATCATGTGTTGATAAAATTAAGTTTACATGCTATAAATGCTTTGCTATCAGTTAAATTGAAATAATTTTTCAGTCTGTTGGCATTTATTCTGCGCATTACAGTATTATATTTAGCAATGAATTGGCGTTCAATCTCTTCAAAATTGTCTTTACTGATTATACTTCCTTGATCATAAATTAGAGGTATACTTCGTTGGAGCTCCGGCAAAGCTACCCGTCCAGCCCGTCAGAAGCTAGGCCACTGGGGAGTGAATATGTCCATGTAGTCATCATCGGATATACGCACCCGTGCCTCGAGTGCAGCCCGCGGCTCGCCGGCTGACGAGGAAGCGTGCCCGGCGTGGCGTGCGGCTGGCCGCGGGGCGGGGCTGGGGCTGGGGCCGGGGCTCGGGGCGGGCTGCACGGGCTGCGGTCGCGCTGCAGCGCAGACGCTGACGCGTCGCGGCCAGGGGTCAAGCGGGAGGCGGCAGCCCCGCACTCATTGCAATACTATGCGACGTTATCCGATAGCCTCGGCGGCGGCGGCGGCGTGCGGAGACGCACTAAATCGCCCCTGCACACAGCTGCCGCCCGCGTTCTGCTGCGTACTCCGCCACGCCCAGCGGTGGCGGAGGGAGCTCGAAAAAACACACAAAAACACGTATTACGGAAACGACGGCTGACATTGCCATACAAGGGTGGCGCAACTCCAGTTGAAGCTTCACTGCCAATCTGCTGACCTCAAAATAAAAATTTAATCAAAATTCCACTTGCTGAACCTGAATAGACTCACATTGTCTTTTCTGGGTATGAATAACGATAATGATAAGAATGATAGATAAAAAATTCGTTTCTTCAATTGTATTCATAAAAAGTTCGTATTTTGTTTGTAAAATTTTAATAATATCAATTAAAATGATATGTTTTTGAGTCTTTATAAAATAATAATAATAATAATAATAATAATAATAATAATAATAGTAATAATAATAATAATAATAATAATAATAGGAATAATTCCTTTATTTTAAGAAAATGAAAGGTAACATTTATCGATTTCGTATTAAGAATAATTTTGATTGTTAGAAATAATTAATTTTTTTGCTATCAATTTTTATTTATTTAATTATTTTATACATTTAAATTTATAATTCATTGTTGTTCATATAATACTTATTATTCTGTGCTACATGTGCAATATTAATTAGTAATTACTATTAATTTTATTTTGTATATTATTGTTATTATTTTTTGGTTGCAAATAGGCCACCTACCTTGTAATTGGGACAAGGCGGACGTACACCTGCACTTACCGAGCCTCAGTTACATACTAATAATATTATTACTATTATCTCCTTTCCTCTCCTTGATGAAAATCCTAGCCACGCCCGCAGACAGAAAACTGATAATGATATGAATTATAATGGGGTATTGGTGGAAGAGATAGCCCTAGGTGACCCGTTGGTTAATGTGTTCGCTTTCCACGGCGCTGTTTGCGGTTCGATTCCCGATCGGGCAAAAATCAACTGTGAGCTTGCCTTGCAATGTCTCAGTATCTGTTGCTGTGATACAATGAGAAATCTCACTTCCCAGGTTGAGAGAATACGGCAGAGGGATGGCTATGTGCTAACCACACGTACCCCTTATGTATGGCCGCAAGGCAGGGACGCCTCTGGTAGGCCTTACCTCGTAAAGAGCTGTTGCGCCAATGTACACACCCAGAAGTTGCACATATTACATTGCTGGAAGAGATACACAGGAAAAGGGAGGACTTCCAAGTAATTCTTCCACGCACTTTCAAGATAAAATGGGAGAGTTTATATTTGTATTGATATTTTAATTTTTAGAAGTAGGGAGGAGACGGAGGAATGGGGATCTGTTAGACACTGGGCCCTTTAAATATCTCGTTTTCAAATTATTTCCTAGATATCTACCTTATCACACCAGATGATGCTATAATTCGTATATTTTCTAATACTTTCTGTGCAAAGTAAGAAGTGTTGATCACCAAGAAGAGACACCAAATTGTTTGTTTAATTGTTTATCACACCGAAACAGCAATTCGGCGTCGCTAGCTTCCGCTCCGTGATATCACGGAAGTTAATCGAGACAGGGCGGGTTCCTGGATGGGTGACCGTCTGGGATTCTCAGAAATCTAATGGCGCCACGGCCCTGCCCGAAAGAATGGAAGGCAATGAGTGACGATGACTGACAAGATTAAAAGAGGATTACTCATCTCCACGTTCGACGCCAGTATGTGGTTGTAAATACCGTTGTTACCAATTAACGTAACAGAACTTTAAGAAAGGTAAGTATTTTTGTTTCGTTTTTAAGTTAATTTAACTCTAAATTTGTTATTATTTAGTAGAGTAAAAGTATAAATAGTAGAACTATTTTATTTTGGCCATCATATTTTATCCAACTGGAATAGGGATTCGGATATCGGTAACTTGCTTCAAAATTGCAGTCGGAGTGGGTATGTAACACTATTCCTACGAACCAATCTAAATTAATTCTATTCCTGAACTTGCGCGACAAACTTATCCCGCAGTTGCAAAACAAAATAATATTATATTTGGTTTTCAATTATCTGGCATCCTCTCTTCAATAGTGACTCAATAATTCACTAATGATTTCCTGATGTTTACGTCAGGATCAACTATCAACTATATTCGTTCCACTCCACTGAAGAACTCGCAACAGCCATGCCTACTGAACCTCAAAATAAATATGTTTTGGTATCTTCAGTTTCAGCGAACTCGCCTTACCCCAAAAGCGTAACCTACAACGTAGAAGAAAGGGCAAAAGCAGCATATTAATCATCACACCTGACAAAGGAGAGAGATGCTTGTTGCAGAAAGAGTAAAGTAAGAATTAAATTAAGTTTGGTCCATTTTAAAATACTGTAACACCCCCGGTCGTCTCGTTAGAGAACGCCCGGTTAGCGGCCCGGTTATAGCTCAGTCGGTGATGGAAGGAATCGTTGAACAGATACAATGGCAAAAAACAAACACTTTGATCACTGGTAAAAATTACTTTTATTCCTGGGCAATCAAATCTAATGCCCCAGGGAAGTTACATTTGTAAATTTAGTAAAAAAAATGAGAAAATTGGGTGAAAAGAAAAGAAGAAGAATAGTTAGTATTCAGAGTAAAGCTTAAAAATTAGGAAGAATTATAATTAACATTACAATGGTAAAAAACATAAGTTACGGGTCAATGTGCCATAGCGCGGCACCGCATTACAAGTTTTACACAGGGACGAATGCTTTTGAATAATACTGCCTGGAGAAAGGTCTTTGCGCGCCCGGGGAGGGCGGGCGCGGTCGAGGAGGCGGCTGGGCGTCCTTCAAAAGAATTCAGCGGAGGTCGACGGCCTCCCGTGCCAACAGCTGAGCGGTCGGGTCGTTGACGTCACCAAGGGGTGGTGGCGCGTGGCTGCGGTGATTGAACTCGGAGCGGCCGGGATTCTCTCGATCTCAGGAGCGTAGCAGTCAACTATGCGTACCTCTGCTAGGGGGCGACGGCGTCTGGTAGTATCTGGCAGAACTGGCAGAACTCGGAGTGGCCGGGCGATCTCAGGAGCGTAGTAATTAACCATGTGTCTCTCTGATTCTCATGGTAATTGTCGAACACAACTTCGGAAAGTCAAGAACTCCTTCGGATAAACATTCGCCTCTCTTCACAACTAATTCCCACTTCAGAGCAGTTTTCTCTGTCTACTGCAGTCGGCTCAATGCTCAGGCTCGCAGTAAAATTATATAAGTCCCTTATAGGCGTACTCGCCCGAATAACTCCCCCCCAGAGAAATTTCTCTCCCCAACTGCCCTCAGCCTAATGCTCTGGCCCCGTCTGATGCTCTGGCCCTTCTGATGCTCTGGCCCTTCTGATAAATTTTACAAGTCTTTCAGAGACACACTGGTCTCTCCCCGACGAATAGTTACCCCCCCAGAGAAGTCTCTCTCCCGACTGCTCCCCGTCTAAAGCTCCACACCTTCTGACATTCTATCAGTCGAAATCGTATCAAGTCAACTTTTGCCCCCACCCGCTTTCTCGGGTGCTCCAGCTCCTTATAATAGTCGCGTCGCTATTGGCCAAAGGTAACGACGCAGTGCACTATTTTCAACCAATCGCGACGGGGAAGCCACGGAAATTTCCGCTCTCTGTGCCAGCTGCGAGTGCACAGTGTTATTCTTATTCCTTCTAGAACATCGGCCATGCCTGCGCAAGGGGGCGCGTTGTCCAGTGACAGAATTATCGTTCTAGAGATTTCGCAGCTGTGCTGGCGCCCGCAGGCCTCTCTCTCTCCGTTAATCTTTTCACAACTGACCCTTATAACGACTTTCTTAATGGGCCGGGGGCGCAAATGGCTGTCACGATAAGCGGGGTTGCGCGTGTATCGCCATCTGTTTACTCTCCCAGTAGAACTCAGGGTGGCCGAGTTTGTTTTATTTAATTTTCCTGGTATGAGGAAATCGGTATCGCTACAATACGAAAGTCTGAGAGGGGTGTCAGGATGTTACAGTAATTGGCCACATTGTCTTGCGACCGTTGGTCGCATACCTAACGTGCATTCTAGAAGTGTCCGTCGGTTCGTTTATGACATGCCTAGAAACATGTAGGTCCTTGTGACACTTAGTGCTTAATAAAACAATATAATACCGACGTGTGTTGTATAATATTTAACAAACTTCACATGGCGCAGTTGGTAACAACTAGAAATTAGAAAAATTCGACGAGTAACCAGTAAAACAGTTCAAACAGTGAAAACACATCACTGAAACGTAACAAGCCAAGCCATCAACAAAAAAAATTGGAAAAGGTGGACGTATCGCTTCGACTTATATACATGATGGCATCAGGTCTCATCAAAAAGCAACAGGCACAACAGATACTAGTAGTACTATTACATGTGATCGGAGAAGAAACTTAAAAAAGATATAATACTTTCGGGTTAATTGAAGAACAAGAGATGAGTCGGAAAGTAGTTAAAACGCTTTCGAAAAAATTCGCGCATTTAAAACAAAAGAAACAATTTTTTTTGTTTAAAACTGCCTATATTTCCAACAAAAGTTCACGAAAACTACTAATATTAAAAAACTGTACATTACCTTATTTCAACGTGTCTTTTAAAACCATATTATATATATATATATATATATATATATATATATGATCAACCGTTGGGGTGAGGGGTAAAATCACCCTTCAATAACCTAGCTCAGTTGGGACAGTTGACCATATGTTTCGACAATCATTCATGACAAATGACCATATTTGCTTTTGAACAAAATATACTGTAATGGCCTTTAACTCCTTCTCCCACATTTATATACCAAGAATATACACAGCACAATTAAATTAAATCTTTCCTTACATGCTAACATATTTACTGTACATACTTTCAATTACTAAGTTATCTTCTGACATTTATAACGATACAATAAAGTATGAAATCTCTTTTTAGACTTTAAGATTTTCTAAATAGTACCTTTTTTCTTCTAAATTTGCAAGTCGATTCAAACAAGATTAAGGTGAATGTTTTCTTTACGAATAGCACATCTCTCCTTAAACTGAATTACTATCTCAAGTGATCCACACAACTACAACTTTCCTTTACTGACAAAGCGTTTAACTTTGTGAGGCACCTTGTGATTCTATTTACCCATCAGTAAATCAACAACTTTTAACATATAACCAACTTTTCATTACTTGGATTTCATTTCCAAATTAAGAAAGAAAGATTAATTTGAACTAACTTTTAAATAGTTACAAGTCCTTTCTAATCTGATTACTGCATTACTCGACTCTAACTTGAGTTCAAATAATAATAGAATCCTCATTAGAACGTTCTTACTTGATTTCGACCGCAGAGTGACGAGACGTCGAATACATTCAATCACCAGGGTTTTTGTTGCTGTTATGGCGTTCGCCCCGTGACCTCCAAATCGCCTCGCCACCAGTTGAAGTGCCCAAGTTCCTTGATATACGCGGTCGGGAGCTCACTGCTGCTCGCTGTCTCGCGTATCCAAATATTTCATCTACTAATTACTTGACGTACAAAAGGGAAGTGAAATCAACGCGTAGCACAGACACTCAAAACTCAAAAACACAAATCACAAAGAATCTGAAGAACGCCAGCAACTTAACTGTACGACAGCAACGTAGATAAACACTTCGACAACTACCCGACACAAAATCACGTAGGCAAAAACACGATTTACGTGCCAACACACACCATTTCGTAATGAAGTTTCGACAAGATATCAGGGTGAAATTTCCCCCACCCTTAACTTTTGACGTCACTTTCGTGACCAATTACGAACCATTAAAATTATTTCAGAATTGTATATTTTTACAATTTATATAAATCGCCCACGATTTGCTTTTTAAATGTATGTACTTAGTTACGCATATTGCTCACCACCCCTCCCCACCGAAAGGTTCCCCTCGTAACACCCTTCGCCCTTCCATGGTGGATTTCCATCTCGGCGGAGCGGCGCGAACTGCCAGTTTAAACGACTTCCTGAAGTCGTACCGTGTACTAGGCTTCACCCTAATTAAGTTTAGTACTTGAGTTTTGTGTGAAGCTGATTTTGCATTTTTGTTTTATACTTTGATTGTGTTTTGTTTTCTCAATTGCATGAACAGCTGTTGTGTTTTTATAAACAGTGTGATTATATAATTTATGGTTTTCAGGTTATAAGCTTGTTTTTTTTGTAACTGAAGTCATTATTATTTTCAGAAGCCACAGCAACAGGTGGTTGGTACAGTTTGCCTGACCCTTTGGAGAGTCTCTTTGAACATGTTGTCTTGTCGTCGTTCTCGTCGCCGTTTTCGTCGTTGTCGTCGTCGTTGTCGACGTCGTCGACGTCGTTGTCGTCGTCGTCGTCGTTGTCTTCGTCGTTGTCTTCGTCGTTGTCTTCGTCGTTGTCTTCGTCGTTGCCTTCGTCGTTGTCTTCGTCGTTGTCTTCGTCGTTGTCTTCGTCGTTGTCTTCGTCGTCTTCGTCGTTGTCTTCGTCGTTGTCGTCGTCGTTGTCGTCGTCGTTGTCGTCGTCGTTGTCGTCGTCGTTGTCGTCGTCGTTGTCGTCGTCGTTGTCGTCGTCGTTGTCGTCGTCGTTGTCGTCGTCGTTGTCGTCGTCGTTGTCGTCGTCGTGGTTGTCGTCGTGGTCCTCGTCGTCCACGTTTCTTTGTTCTCTCCCCCGTACGGAGACGGTGATTGGGAGTCTGGTTTGATGGGTTATTTTATTGGCGAAGGTAGGTTATTTCGTTAAGGGTTTCTGAGGTGGGGTGGGGGGAAGGATAGGTATTTGGTGATGATAGCTTGTGGGGAGGGGATGGCCCTTTTCGGGGAGGCGGAGGGAATGAGGTGTTGGCAGATGCTATTGTCGACGGTAGGAGTGGATTTTGTCGATTGGTTGTTGTTACCGTTTTTAGCCTCTTTGCCGTTGTGAAGTGTTTGTCTTTTGTGTTGTTTGTCGTTTATTTTTATATATGTCTGTGTCTTTCTTTCGTGTGGTGTCGTGTGGTGCGTGTTTGTCGTATGTCTTTTTTGTGTTTCTTTTGTATTTTTTTCGATTTGTTGCGTTTTGTCGTAACCGTTTAGTTTTTATATTTGTCTCTGTCTTGAGGGCATCTGTCGTTTGCCCTCCGACTTTGGTGATGGGAGGAGGGGAGTTGGAGGATGTCAAGTGGGTGTTGAGTGTGGCCAGGTGGGTTTCTGAGGATGTGATGGTGGGGAATGTTTCTTTGACGGAACGTAAGATTGTTGATACATTTTCTGATGTGGGCAGAGTGGTGGAGGTGGAGGTGCGTAAGGATGTGGGGGATTTTGTGTTGAGATGTTAATAAGTTGAAGGATGTGTACATGGGAGGGCGGAATGCATGGCGGAGGGCGGAATTTTCCGTTCTCGTGATTTTAATGTGAATTGACGATCCAGGTGGAGTGTGCGTATGATATGATGCGGCGTATGTAGGTGAAATAGGTTTGGATATTATTTTTCTTAGGAAGGGATGGATGGGTGAGGATGGGGTGTAAGACGTCGGTGGTTCGTACGACTTTGGTGGATGTGGTTTGTCCACAGGAGGCAACGGGAGAAAGTTAGTATTTTACTTCGTCTTTCCAGGGGATTGGTATGGTTGCTATGGTTAGGGGAGGGGGATTGGTGGGGATAGTTTTATATGAGAAGATGATTGCTTCTGAAGGGGTTGATGGTGGCGTTTTGTGAGGCCCAGAAAGTGAAGGTGTTTAACGATTCTTGAAGTCTGATGAGGGATCGGTTTAGAGAATCAGGGAATGGAAGGATGTAAGGAGGGCAAGGTCATCGGCGTATAGGAAAGTTTGTACTCCAGGGGTATGTGGGATATCACTGATACAGATGGAGAATAGGATTGGGGATAGCACGGCTCCTTGTGGGACGCCGGCTTGGATCGGGTGGTTGGGTGAGATTTTTGATAAGTGGTGAATGTGCAAGTATTGGTAGTTAAGGTATCTCTGAAGTAATGAATGGAAATGGTTTGGTACGTAAGAACAAATTTTTATGAGGAGGATTTGGCGAGAGGCAGTATCGTATGCTTGTGAGGACAGTTAAAGAGAGTGGTGATTTACTCCAGGTCTTAAGAGTGGAGTGGCTGTTGCAAGGGAGAAATTGAGAATTTGTAGGGCCGCAGAGCGATCCTCTCGGAATCCAAATTGAGAGATGTTGATGACAGTTTCTAGGATGGGTGTTAGGCATAGGAGTAAGATTTTTAGAAATGTTTGCTGAGAATTGAGAGGAGGCTTTAGGGCGATAGTTTGACGGGAGCCGATGATCCTTGTCGGATTTGCGGAACATGTCACGTGGGCGGTTTTCCAGGTGGTGGGGAAGTAGGATAGTTTGAGACAGGAGTTAAGGATAAAGGGAAAGGAAATTCTATTGCATTTTGTGTCAGGTTTCTGAAATCAGATGGGAAAACTCTATCGGGTCCTGTATCTTTGTACAGTCTATTCTCCTTAGTATTTGCCGTACTTCAGCTGCATTGGACGTGCTTATTTGTTGTCTTTTGGGTGGTAGTGAGGGTGTTCTCTGTTCGTTGAGGCTAACATTGTCTAGGATTGGGATATTGAGAGGGAGGAAGCGGTCGGCTAAGGATTCTGCGAGTGTGTTGGTGATTAGTTGGGTATCAAATACGAGGGAGTTATTGTTGGTTTAAGATTGGGGATATTGGGTAGGGTTGTTTCGTACTGCAATTATTACTTTGTGTACGTTATTTGGGCTGCGATATTTCTTTAGGAGGACATCGTATTTGTGAGTCTAGTGTTGTCGCAGTAGAACCTTTATACGTCTTCGTCTTTGTGTTTTAGTTGTTTTTCATCTTCTCTTTTGTGTTTGTTGTAAAGTCGTATTATTCGTGTCTAATCATGGCGATGACACATGGATACATGGATTGGTCTAACGATTCTGCTGTAGAGATATCTAGGGAAATGTGGATTTTCTTAGAAAGGTGGTGTTTAAAGATTTTCCAGTTTGTTGTTGAGTGGTTGGTGGTTTTGGGGGCTGCATAGTAGGAAGCGTGGAACAGGTGAATACAATGGAGAGATGGTCAGAGATGTGGAAGAGATCATATTTGTGATACGAGATTGTTATGAAAAGTTGAGAGGACTGGATAACAATGTCTAGGATGTCGTGGGGAATGTCATTGTAGATGTGTTGGTTCCGGGGGACATTTCAGATGGATGTGGGTGTTTTGGTTTCGAAAGTCTCAAGTAGTTATCGCACTGCCCCATGAAGTTGGTTTACTATTTCGGTCGCCTGAAATTATGAACGGGTAGGGGATGTTATTTAAAATGTCAAGGTTAGAATTGGGGATTGGCATTCTGAGTTTTTTATAGCATGGTATGATGAGAATTGGGGTTGAGGTTATTCGTATTGCAATGCCAGTACATTCAAGGGCAGGTTTTTGTGGGAGTGGGTATAGGGTGTGTGGGATGGAGCGTCGGGTGAGGATAGCCGAGCCGCCTCCAGGAGATGTGGTTCTGTCCGAGCGAGTAGAGATGTAGTTTGAAATAGTAAATGATCGGTCGGGTTTCAGCCATGTCTCCTGTAGTGAAAGAATCCAGGCGGAGTAGTCATTTAGGAATTGGCTAAGGATGGGTATTTTCTGGTTTAGACCGCGTCTTGCATTTCAAGAGGACAGAGTTTGGATGCGGGGAGGGGAGCCATTTTAATTCAAGATTTCTATGGTTTTGCCACCGGTGGTTATGAGTTTTGTGACTGTCCTCTGGGTCTTTTTGAATTTCTAGGTATGGTTTAAGGTTGGCTATGGTATTCTGACTATGAGATTCTTGACTATGAGATTTTGGAGGGAGTAAATGAGTTCTTTAATGTCTTGAGCTGTGGATTTTTGAGGTTGGGTTTCTGAGTTGGATTGAAGAGGGTTGGTGGCTGAGGCGTAGGAGCCATTTTGGTTTTGTAAGTAAGGAAATAATTGCTCTGTGATTTCTGGGGGTGTGCAGGAGAAGGAGGTGGATTTCATTGATTGTTGGCGAAGGGTTTTTGCTTTCGCTATGGCTGGGCAGGATGGGTCAGAGGCGGGGTGGGGGAGGGAGTAGTGCGTTTGGGGGTAAAAGACCGGTGAGAGACTGTGTGGAAGAGGCATTCTTCCACACACATCACTTCCTGTGATGGGCTTGTGTGCAGATAGTGCAGGTCGCGGGGATCCGTCGACAGTAAGCTTTTGTGTGGTAAAGGTTCTGGCAGGTTTTACACTGTGGGATCCTGTCTGCTGTCTTGTAGTTTTCTAGTCTAATTTTGTAGTAGTCAATATAAATTAGTTGTCGCGTGCTTCTTCTGTGGCTCTATTGACGTGATAGGAAATAGTAACGAAAAATAATCCTTTCAGTCTTGGGTCCCTGGAAATTTGTTAAAGTCTTTCTCTGATTTTTGTATGTGCTGTCACAGTCAGGGGTTGTATCAATAGTTCTGTCCTTGTGCATTTGCAGTTATGTGGTTATTACGTGCAGGCACTAGGTCTTTTGTTATTTCAGTTTGGTCAAGGATTGAAGTCAAATTGATCCTGGATTGTCCTATCCTTCCTTTTCCGCGGTTTGATGGTCTAAGACTCTCTTGGGAGGGGGGCCGGTAGGGTGTCTTGGAGAGAGACTGTCGCTCTTGGATGTTGTTGGAGCAGATTTTGGGTCAGGGGTAGAGAGAGAGATGGTAAGCGGTTTTTGTTGCTTGGTGCTTTGGGGACAGTGGGGATTTCGGTCTCACTCAATTTTTGACGAGTTGAAATTCGCCGTCCAGGAGTGTTTCTTGGAGGATCGATCTAGGGAAGAACCGGGGGAAGAATCATGTGCTCGTCGCCTTGAACCTGTTCGTAATGTTAGGCCTTCGCATCATCCGATGGCGTGTTTACCAATTCAGTCAGCTGCATTCCAATGGCGCCGGTCATCTCCACCTCATTGTCGCTCATGTCGCCTGAGGTTGGCAGCGGCCGAAGCCCGCGCCTCTTCAAGGAACCGCCGCGCCGGTTGCTCTCCTGTAGTGCTCTTAGGTACATGCTTCCAGAGATGTTGAAGAAATCAAACGTTTCTTCAGATGTTGCTGCCAGAAAGATGCTAGCCACTTGTCACTAACAAATAAGTGCTTGTTGTTGTAGGTTTATAGCTGTCACGTCCAATTCTAATGCGTGATTCTAGTGCAATTCGAATGCTCGGGCTTGAATGTTTGTATGCCCATTTTAACAATTTACCGTTTCCAAAATCCCCGTTGCCAAACTCTGAGATTTATAATAACATTCTCTTTAGATTTTCTCAAAGTATACTGACTATCCCACAAGATCAAGTCTAGTCTACAAGATATTAATGAAAAACATGATAATTAATAATAAAATTAATATTCATAATGAAAATTAATAATAAAAATTAAAATTCATAGTAAAAATTAAAATCCATGGTAAAAATTAAAATTCATGGTAAAAATTAAAATTCATGGTAAAAATTAAAATTCTTGGTAAAAATTAAAATCCATGGTAAAAATTAAAATCCATGGTAAAAATTAATATTCATAGTAAAAATTATAATTCTTAGTAAAAATTAAAATTAATTGTAAAAATTAAAATCCATTGTAAAAATTAAAATTCATAGTAAAAATTAAAATTCATGGTAAAAATGAAAATTCATGGTGTAAATTAAAATTCATAGTAAAAATTAAAATTCATAGTACAAATTTATAGTACAAATTCAAATTCATAGTACAAATTCAAATTCATAGTACAAATACAAATTCAAATTCATAGTAAAAATTAAAATGAAAAAATAGAATAATTCCTCCGTTTCTTTCGCAGAGTTGAGATTGTAAGAATTGCTCAGTTTAACTTTTGTCTCAACAATAATCACGGAAGATCAATAAATTGTGGAGACAAAATTGAATAGTTCGTGAGTGAAGAGATCAAGGAAGCAAATCTATCTTCCCTGATACATTAGGATGTATAAAAAAACCTTTTGTTCAAAACATGTGTCCCGAGGGATTTTCTCACTTGTTTTGGGACTAATAGACATAATTTAGTTTTAACCCTCTAGTTTAAGAGGAAGTTTACCTGAAGAGTTCAAAAGTTTTAAAGAGTAACAAAAACGTACATTTTTAATTTTTTTCAGATTTTTTTACGGTTACGGTTATGTGTTAAATTGAGATTAAATATGTTTTTACGGAATTGCTTCAATAGATTATGATCACAAAACAGTATTAACTGTACCATTAGCCAGTCATGATTTCAGAGAAATCGAACACACGTTTATGCACATCTGCACTGGTTCTAAGATTGTTGGTTTTTGGAAATAGTTGGACAATTACAATACGTTCACCATAACGACTTAAAAGTTTACTAAAATGTTGAACATAAAAATTAATGCAGTGATAAGTTAGAATCTACAACTTTATTTGATAGCTTTTCACATAAGATTAAGGTGACTCAGTATTTTTTATAAACCTTTGCTTCTCATGGACTTTTACTATACTTTTCTCCCTAACGCGTAGTAATGCCCTTAAGTTACAATAATTGAATAGCTTACTTGTAGAATACTAAACGTTTTTAAAAATTGCAAAATCGTAATGTGTGAACATTTTAACTTTCTTTAACGGGTTATGAAGGTGTTAAAACTTGTTTAAATGTGACCCTATAAGCATACTAATATTGTGAGTATAAATTATAAGATACACAATGTTTAATATGTTATAAAACCCAAAAAAGTTGTAATATGTAAAATGTTCAGAAAAAAATAATGAAATTACTGACCTTTTTTGAATCCAGCTTCAAACAGTACATGGAGAAATGGTGGGAAGTCCAGTTATAGAATGTATGTGTTCGACCTTTTGAAGGTACTGCATGGATGTGAGTTTGCGCTACATTAATAAGACTCCTTTCCGTTTGAGTGTAAAGACTTTCAAGGAAAATTATATCACAACAAAACTCTGCAAGGAGCAATTTAAAGTTGCAAATTAATACCGTAAATAGCGAAGTTGAAAAGAAAAGGTGGTCTTTATTCCTCAATATGATTCTCAATAAAAGTAAAAATCTTATTTGGGATAGCTACAGGGCTTGAGCCGAGTTGGTCCTATTGAACACTATTGGGAGAAACTCTACCTCGGGAATCTTGTTAGCAAATGGTCGGGAGCATTTCACTAAACCAGGTTTATGTCTACAGTACTTTAATCGGTGAAGAGTATGCTTTTAGGTAATTAGTGGTGCTACAGCAGCACATATTTTTCCGCATTATTTCTAAACTTGCAATTTTCGAAAATCCAGAAAGTTAAACGAATGTGAGAACTGCGCTTCCCTGCAAGCGTTCCTTTCCTGCAAGCTTCCCTCCGTGGGGGAAAAATGAAGAAAAAATTTGGAGAGGTTTTGAAAATTTTGTATCGTGTTTTGCGTTACATTCACGTAGAAATTACGCGAAAACTACGTATTTTCAGGAAATTGTACATGTTCTTTTTTAAAGACCTGATGCTTTAGAACAGATTTCATTTACGACAAAAATCTACCTGAAATATCGTACTCTTGCAATGTTAGCTTTTAGCAATTTTCGAAAATATTCACCGAAAAATGGGACTTGCGCCATTTTTATACCGTTCTTTGATACATAAGAGGAGAAAATTTTAAGAAAGAAATGTAGCAGTCTTAACGAAACAATGTAAGCCTACTTAAAGGTTTGGACACAATTATCCTATGGGACTCGCCTGTAAAACGTGTGCAACATGAAACATAGAGAAAGAAGAGGGGTGCGATTACATATCGAGTGAAGATTGCATTATTCATGCCCTTTGGTGACCTTTCCACGTAATTTAGAAGTCAATAGATGAATGACAATCAAGAAGTGCACCATAATGAGCTCAGTTACCGTACCGCGTGTCAAATTGAGTTTAGGTAATTTCTATTAATTTGCATTTTCTAAAAGTGAAGCTCATAAGTTTATATATCATCCTAAAAGAAGTTAAAAAGAAGTTCTAAACTAAAAATTTATTCTAATAAGAGTACATCAAAATCCAGAAATATGTCTTATTCAAATAATGGGAGAAGTTTCTTTCCAGTGAATTTGTGTATGGGTTGCTGGCTCTTTCTGGAAGTGAACAGTGTCTTTCATCGCTCTGGAAACCGTTTTTAGAATCATAGGGGAGTAGAAAAAGTCTGTAGGTTAGATTATAAATCGGCAACAGAAATCCCATCCGGCAAGCAGCGACCCACTAATAAACGTTCCTTTTCTAATTATATCGTAATTTATCTCCTGGAACTGCCTCTCGCTTTCGAAACTCAAAGAAGCTGTTGCCCACATCGCGATATGCAGGTGCTAACATTAGATGTTTATGAAGCCACAAAAGTAGATTGAGAGGAATAGTGTGGTAGGAGTAGAGCCGCGATGTGTTGGTTGCCATTTTTTAGCAGTACAATAAAATCAAGTTAGTAGTTCATTTACCGATGGAAATAACTATTACTCGGGTATTACTATAGACAGAATTGTCTAGTTTTCGAATATTTCTACCCACGTTTTGTTGGTTCCTTTGTTGTAAAAGGGTGGGGTAGGGACCACCGTTTGCTTTACTCCGACCTCTCCATCCGAATTAACTACAGGCATATAGCAGATAAGCACAGTTTTAGATGAAGATTTGAACCGACGAAAGTCATAAATACACCCTGGCCAGGAGTGCCATGCTTTAGCGATCACGGTTAAATTGACATAAGGCAATCAGAAATGAAAACGAACTTGCTTATGTGTTTCGTTTAGGATATCTACGTCTATTGAAGAAATACAATTTACAAGGAATTGCAACAGAAGCAAATTTGAGTTGACTAGACGGACCGCGCGCAATCTTTCCTTTCTCTTTCTTGTCCGAATTTCACCTCTTAGTTACATGCACTACACTACACTACCACACATGTCGGGAGATTAGAGCTTGTCTCGGCAGGGGCGGTGTCTCGCTGGTGGGAGATACCTGGATTAAAAAAAGCCCGCAAGCCCGACATGTAGCACGAGTGTTCACGCAATATCTCGATTTTTCTAATGCCTCAAATGCGGAGCTCTCGGTTGCTACTTCCCAACAAGTTCAATTCTTTTTCCACCTGTAGTGCCCTTCCCTTATTACTTCTTATGTACGTTCTCCTCTCATTTCACTACAATACCAATTAACAGCAGCATTTCTTCATGTACGTGAACTTCCCTTGTCATTTTTAACATTTTTTCTTCTACTTATATTGATCAGAATGCTGTTAAAATTTCGAGAGCTACAGCCATTCATTTCAATTTCCTTCTCTTTTACTCTACTTTTCCATTTTTCTTTACTTATTTTCTTTTCCATTTCTTGTTCCTTTTTACATTTTCACGATACTACGTACTTACATTGTGAACAGATTGTATTGCTGCAGCAGAAAGTACCGATTTTTCATCAGAACAACTCGTGTTGTCGGGCCCTGATGTAAAAAATTGATAAATAATTAGTTTCTTCTATGTAGTAAATTACTTTAACTCCTTTTGTAGTCATAATCTACATTATATGGGTCCATGATACCGTAAAATTGGTTTACGGAAAATGTCTCTCTGTCCGCTTTGTTCTTCCGTCTGGTCATTTGCGGTCCAGGCTAATACTTGAACCGTTCAGACTATTTTCTCCAAAACTGCTATTCCCCGATCAATCTGGCCGAACTTGGAGCCCCGAATTTGAAACGGATATTTTGATTTTGGGGGGCTACTTTACATAAAGCCTTAACATTTTTAAAATTTTCTCAAACTAGGCTCTAAATGGTTTTATTAACTTTGTCCTCGAACATGGGAAATTAAGCTCAAAATGGTGCTGTTCTCATTTCCCACGAACTCTTTGAATTGTCGAAAATTTCAAACTTTAAAATTTGTTAGGAGTCTTCTTACATCTACAAGAGTTTCCCTAAAAGCCTGTTTTTCTAAAATAAATATTAAAATAAGTTCATGTACAAGTTTTCAAAAATGAGTATTTTTGCTTAATTTTGCGTGAAATGTAGGTTGTTTTTTTAATTCTCAGTAAAGGCGCAACATTTATCTAATAAAGCGATGAGAGGTGGAAAACCTTAAAAAACACTTTGGTGGATTTGAAAACTACGAAAAACCTTACTGTTGTGGGCCAGCCAGAACGGTCTTCCATCTTCGAGACAATCCCGTTTCCTCTTGAACTCGGCAAACTACCCATAGACAGTGGCGTGTGGAGGGCAATGATATTCAAATGCACGCTTCGATCTTTAAAGGCATTGTTTCTTTTGTAAATCAACTTTAAAGTTGCAAAAAATCGTAGCTCTAAAATTCTCTCATTACACCTCCCTCCTTGCTTACTCAGAACTGGCTTAGGTGACTCAGACCAGGGTTTAGAGTCCCGACTGTGGCAGATTTTTCGTCACTAGCTAGATAGCTAGGTCGAGTTCAGACGCTTTCTGGAGAAGAAATCTAGTGACCGGATGCTCTGATTGGTAGTTTTTTGTGGTTTCTCCTATTAAACAATAGCGCAGGTCTCTTTTTCGTCGAAATCACCGACATTTGAAACAACAGAAGTTCCAAAACAGAAGATACAAAATATTTTCGGCATCTTCCTACATTTTCAACATTGAAAAAATCTTAATATTTTTTTGTTCAAAGTCATATGTTGAAATACGGTCTTGTATAATGTTTCGAAAATATTAGAATTTTCGCAATTGTGTATTGTGCATATAAAATATAGGCATTTTTTAAAACAATTTTCCAAAAAAAGACTATTTTTTTTCTTTAAATTTTCTCCTCATGTGTCTCAAAGAACGGTAAAAAACGTTCTTCCTAGTGTCATTTACGGCGAACACTGCGTTTTCGAAAATTTCAAAAAGTTAATATTTTAAAACTACAATATTAAAGAGAGTGATTTTTGTCTTAAATGAATATCTGATTAGATTAGATTTATATAGTCAAAAAACAGTAAAAGACTGTATGTGATCTATGGGGGAGAAGATGCGCACATTTTCTTGAGTTCCAGAATCCCTTCCCATCATTTTAACTATAAATAGTTGAAAGATAAACAAAAGTTAAAACCAAATTTAAAATAATTATTATAATATTTTTTTAAAAAAGCGCGACAGTAGCGTCATTTGAAAAACTAGACATTATAGTTCCCGAGTTATAGAAAACGTATTTGCAACGGTAAACGAACTGCAGATTTTATTTTCTGCATTACTAACAAAATAGTAACTCGCCCTTACCTCTACTCCTACCACTACAAGCAAAAGGAGAGTTCAACAAAACGTGCGCATAGTGAAGCTACATTCTGTTCTAAAAAATCAGATCTTCAAAAATTTATTTTCGAAAACTGTTAAATTAGAAATAATGCGGGAAATTATGTGCTGTTTTAGCACTGATTTATGATAATTCATACCTCTTGGTTCAACGCATCCTTTTTACTCCGTTTATGTCGTCCATTGCCCGGTGTAGCAGCGGAAGGGACTCTGTGCGCTGGACTCTGTCGAATATGACCGCAGCGCAAAGTATGGCCTCCGCAGAATTCAGCGGTAGACGTCCCGCAAGCACTCGTCGTCACACCTTGCCGTGTCCGACGACAGCAACGTTCGCTTTCCCCTAGCATGCCCCCAATGCACGCCGTCGCCTAGGCATCGTCTCGGAGCTGGATTTGCAGCGTCGCTGAAGCTGGTGTGGACACACTTATGAGCTTGCATACTGGGCGGACACGCGTGCACGCAGCAATAGCAGCAAGACCGGCGTTCTCTTTGGAAAGCAGAATGTTAGAAATGGAAATCAATACAAGAATGAAGAGTATTTTCTCCAAGCCGAACGTAAGCGCAGTGACGGCTCGTTCTTGTTTTGCACGGTTGCACAACCCCAGATAATAGTAAAATACTAATTGGTGAAAACTGGTGTTCCCCTTAAATATTGTGGTTCAATCGAGTGACGGAAATGTAATGTAGGTAAATGCTTTAGTATCTTATTGGTTTGCTATACTGTAAGTGCGAAATAATAGTAGCTGGAAACAGTTTTTATGTGGTTTTCAGAATCGTCACTTTTTTTCGAACTTTCTACCGCAGTGACTCACAAACCTATTCGGACATTTATTAATTTTACCAAAAATTGCTTAAATTTTCCTCAGAAAACCACATAACCATTAGTTCGTTCTTATACACATAAACATTATAAATACTTTCAAAAATATGTATTTGTTTGATTAGAAGAGAAATGAATCCCCAATGCAGTCTTCGCTTCAACAAAACTCTTCGGACAGCCGTTGGGGCAACGTGTTAACGAATATTTTGATCTCCGGAAAGAACGTCGAATCCTTCAACCCTTGCTGTACATTCAAGGTCACCTATCAGTAGATGAACCAGATTCGTGGTAACCCTAACATTTATGCGAAATGAGACGCAGAGGAAAGAAAGCCACTTTTCAGCAGCGTCAGCTGGTTATTTACAATCATGCAAAGGGCAAATCATACCGAAAAATTTTCAAAATGCGATTAATGAAAAGAGCACACACAAGGTGAGACTCATAACCTCACGGTGCATCAATGAAGATATGATTGCACTTGAACGCGGAAAAGGGCGCTCGAAAACATTTTCTGACCGATAAGAGATACTCATAGTGAGAATAATAAAGAAGGAACCTAGTATTAGTGCACCTAAAAAATATTCCACAGTTAGAAATTGGCATTGGCAAGAAAATAAATACCAAAACTGCGAAAGGGTACCAAGAAAGTCCAATTTCCCTAGCCAGAAGTAAGTAATTTACAAGTAAAGCAAACCGACGAAAACGACAGGGGTTTGCTAAATACACGCACAAAAAGATGAAGATTGGTAGAATAGAGTAATCATCGTTGACAAATCGAAAATGTATATCTGTGGATCCGATGAAAGAATTTGAGTGTGTGGGAGAGACTCAATTAAGATCTGAAAGGAGAAATCATGTAAGCAATCGTGAAGCACGGAGGAGGAAATGTAATGGTGTGGAGCTACATGATAGTCAATAGTGGCGGTGAACTTATGTTCGCAGAGCAAACGATGGACAGGTTCAACTATCTTGACGTTCTTATATTGTACGGAGTTGCTCTACAGCTGTCGCCGTTTCTCCTGTCTCCATGCCTCTCTGTTTGACTATAGATCATCTTGCATGTCTTTTGCCGTCATAGCCTCTTGCACTCCCTGCTGCCATGCAAATCTGGTCTTCCTCTCTTCTGTCTTTCTGTCGGCATCCATTGCAGGACTCGTTTTTGCCATCTTTCGTCTGTCATTCGCATAACATGACCGTACCAGACAATTTGATTTTTCTGTATTTCGTCAAGGATAGATTTTTTTACATCCATTTTCTTTCTTATGTCGTCATTCCTGATTCTGTCACCTCTGCTATAACAGCAACTTCTACGCCAGAAGTCCATTTCAAGGGCCAGCCTTCCCTCTTGTTCTTTTATCAACCTCCCAAACTTCTGAACCGTACACTCTTAACTAGTGTGAAGTAAAGACATCTTTTAGTAGTGTTAGTGATGGTTTTGTTCCATAAGACAGAGTTTATACTTTGTGTCACGTTTCTCCCAAAGTTTATTTGTCTCTCAATTTCTTCTTGACTATTTCCCTTTTTGTTAAAAAGTACACCCAAATATTTATATTTGTTTACTCCTTTAATTTTTCATTTTCCAGAAGATATTCTATTTCATTGTTATCAACTGCCAGGTATTCAGATTTGTCCATTAAATCCTGCTTTTAAAAAACCTTCTTAAAAAAATTAAAACAAAGTGCTGAAAATCTTGGTATTCTTGATAGATTTTGTTTTTATCAGTATAATGATTACTAACATGAGTCACAGGTTGTTCAACTATGGTTGCTGTACAATTGCCCAAAGGTACTTCATCCACCCCCTTCGTCACCAGACCTTTCTGTAAGAGAAATTTTAGGGGAAATTAGAAAAGGTGCTAAGAAAATACCCCATTCATTCTAAACAAGAATTAAAGAAAAGAATGCAACATAAATGGGAAAAAAATATTGTTCTTATATCCAAAAACTTGATACAAAGTGTACCAATTATAGTGAAGGAAATGCTGCAACGAAAGGGGATTGCTACAAGACACTGAATTCTCTTACTGCATTATTTTTTACATGTTTTTCTGTTTGAACATTATTTACTGTGCATATTTTTTTATATTTCTATTCAAGTGTCCAAATATGTTTCGAGAGTTAAGTTTTCAGCATAAAAAAATTCAAATTTAAAAATATCAGTTTGTTATTGTGATTTTTATAAAACTTCCACAAATACTGCTTATGAAAGTAATATAATAATATACTGTATTACATTTATTTTCTTCTTTTTATATTCAAAATCCATGATTATTCTGCTAAATTTCACATGTCTGAATAATTTCGTGGTTTAAATCTTTAAATGTAACAAATAGAAAACCATTTCTACGTTATTCATTCTGTTTTAAACCCAGGCTTCAACCATGTATCCTTACCTCCGATCAGTTTACTGAAAAACCAATTTTGATTTTTTGATCAAGTACTGTTTTTCTATGATTTTACATTTTCAATAAAAGTTTGAAGACTTGAAGTCGACTTTTGAGGTAATACGTTTTTCTTCAGCTCCACACACTTCTTGTGCGAGACCAGTTGAGAGTTTAGAGCTTGTCCTGCTGGGAGATACCTGAATGAGAAAAGCCCTGCAAACTAACATATAGGTCTGTGCTGCCAGTGGGGAAGGAATCAGTGCCACCTTCCAAGAGCAATCACGAGTCTAATGGGACTAATGGCAAAGCAATTGATGTGCCTACAAACATCAATCAATCATTATCATTATCATTAAGGCATAGTGAAAAATATCTCTTATGACCTGGCTGAAGTTGCATACACAATAAAAGTTATAATAGACTTTCCCACCATTTTTTCATTGTATATCGAATAAACGGTGAATTTTCTGCTGAAGGAGCATGTATACTTGCAGAGTATGCAGCAAGCTAGAGTTAAGTTTGGGGAAGGGGAGTCATCAGACGAAAATCATTTCTTAAGGCTATATTGAGATAATATATGTTTTAGACTTTAATGTCATAATATTCTAATTCCATTTTTCAATTTCCAGCAAGAGGGTTTGTTGTGCTGGTTTAACATAGCCATATTTTAATTGTGCTATATATCTATTTATGTGTTAAAATCTATTCTGTAATTTTCTTTTGTCTATTTTTATTTTGAGAGTGCTAGTTGTTTTTCACAAAATTTATTCTTCAATGTTTGAAATTTTATTTTTATCATTAAATTTTAACCATTTAAAAATTATTTATTAATTACATTTGATACATCACCAATATTATAATGGAAATATTTTGAAGTTTTTAGTGAATTAGCTGCTAAAATGTTGAACAGTTAATTTTTTCTTGTACAATATATGTAAATAAAGCATCATTTGAATCAAGTCAAAACAGGAAAAGTTTTTTCTTTCTCCTATTCCATACTGCCAGCATGAGAGAGTTAATAGTAACAAATATAAGAAATTCCTTCAGTTATCATTGATTGCCAGTACCTACTTATATTATACAGAGGAGTTTTCTAATTTGATATGTGAGAATGAGACATATATAGCCATTTGACAAAAATAAATCAAATTCTGAGTTGACACTTATCCTGTATAATAAATAATTATTTTATTTTAATATGTCAAATATTGATTTTTTTTTCTGAAAAATTTACAGTGGGAAAAATTATCAAGAACTATACATAATGCATTGCCATATTTCATATATTTCATTCAAATAACTTTAAAACATCAAAAGATAATGTTTTCTGGTAAAACTGAGCAAAAGAATTACACAAGATGCGTATAAAAATAATCACAATTTCACAATAGTAAGATATCATTTGTATAAAAAAAAATGGTAAGCTATAGCTTTTAAACATCATAATTTATTTCATCTCAAACTTGATCAACTAGTACAAATATTGTTTTAAATATTTAATATACATCTTAAATCCTTCACAATAACATGCAGAAATAACTACTCACCTCTGTCCACATAGTATGATCAGCTTTGCCTAGCTGTAAGCTCTCAGTTATAATCAAGTAATCCATTGTCCACTTTTTCCCATTAGCTGCTTGAATCATTTTGAGAAGGGGTTTTCAAACTTCTTAACGATTGTGCCCCTCACATATAACTAAACATATATTTGTCTCTTGCACATATCTAAATGGCAGATTTTAGTAAATGTCTAGATAAATTATCATGGTATTTTTAATTTGTTGATAAATAGTTCTAAATGTACACATAAATTATTAAGATGAAAGCACTAACTTTTCAATTTAAAGATTAATTTCTTCTACAAATATTCCCATGAAAGTTGTTCATGTTCATCCTCCTACAAGACTACAGCATAATAATGTTTGAAAATCCCTGATTATAAAGGAACTGTTTAGAGCAACTTTCCAGCAATAGTTAATATGACAGTTTGATACCTTCTTGTATGAACAATTGTTATTATTTATTAATGAATAAAATGAAATTAATTTTCTGTAAAATTGAATCTGTAGTAAAATAAAAACAAACGTGATATGCTGAATTTTACTATCTTAACCATGAGCCTTGCTGAGTATAAATCAATCAAATTTCATTTTACAGGCTTTTTTAATGATAGGGGAGACCAATATGAATATCATTTTGTATTAAAAATAATCACAAAGAAAATTCTTTTTATAAAGTTTATGAATTACAATAAAAGAGAATTTAACTTTGTGTAATTGCTTCCTTAACAGAAATGACAAATTTTAAAAGAGGAGTTTTCATCTTTTTATTCCAATCTGTTGCACTTGCTGCATGTTACATGCTTGAGAGACTTAATTAGATATCACTGCCAAATTATGAATAGCGTTGTCTGGAGTTAAAATGCATATACAGAGTTATTAAAAGCACATACATTTCCACATAAATAACATTTGATCTGAAATGAAGCAATAATATGCCTATCAACTGAAATTTTAGGATGAATAATGACCTCAATGGGGAAGAAAAAGCTACTATTCAGAATAATTGTCTCTTGGAGAAGAATATTGGTATTTAATAAAATAAAATAATTTTTTTGATCTAAAATACGTTAAAAAATTATTTGTACTGGCAATCATATTAATGAATTTTCTATCATCTGATTCTCTGGGCTCTAGGTCCATACCAATTGATATGTCTAGGAAATTTCAAGAAATCTAGTATTTTCATTCAACCATGTCTGATTGTCAGCTACGGTCTAGGTACAATTATATTTTTTGATGTAAATTTGGTGAAGGGATGTAGAGAGGACATCTCCAAAAAATATTAAAAATATATAAAAAAAAATTGAATGACCATATTTAGGTTTCTGTTAATTTGAGCAATTTCACTTCTACCAATGTGGAGATATTTCCATGGGAAGTTGCTAGTAAGAGGCAGGTAGCAGGTACTATTTGGTCCCATTTCTCCAGTTAGAATAATCCCCAAAATATATTAATGTTTAGATCAGATTATTGAATGTTATGGTATTTTACTTCTTATTTTAGAAAATAAAATAGTCAAACCTTGATAACTCAAATGTCAATAACTCAATCTTTTGATATATTCAAGCAATTTTTCATTCCCGGCCCCGTTATATGTATTTCATGTGTTAACTCGAAATCAAAAACATTTTCTAGATAACTCAAAAGAATATCTTCTTCCCCGAGTAAAAATCACACTTTTAACTCTAAGGAAATGAAAATGTTTTCACATCTTGAAATCTGGACCCTCTGAGCCAATTCCTATGGAACACTGACCATTCTACAGACAAAGAAATTTTAGTTTCCATGATGATAGCAGAACAAGAGGACTCGCCAGAGGAAGAAGAAATAGGAGAAGCACATGATTCTAAACCACTTTCTGCCCCACAAGCTCTGAAGGGGTTACACACTTTCCGGCGTTATGTTCACTGTAAGCTTGGTGAGGACATCTTCATGCAGTGGATTTACTATAAAACTTTGTGGAACAAAGACTAATGCAAAACAAGAAACATAAATAATTACTGACATTTTTGTCTCTAATTCCTTGAATTCAAAACCTCAGCAGTACCAGGTAGGGCTGATTTAAATTAAGTAATTTTTAAAATCATTTATTATCTTTATAATTTGTTTCACAATATTTTTATCTGAAAATAAATGCTTATTATACTAAAACTAATGAACATCAATTTTATCATTTAAAGATTTTACATATTTAACCATCCCTATTTAATACAGTTCATATGTTTTAAAGAAAGTATAATTATGATATCTTGAATTTTTGATTAGTCAAAGAAATATTTCACTCTGTAGATGCTTTGAGATATCGAGATTTGACTGTAATTTGTCTTAATGGTATTAATAAAATTTATCTTCTAAGGACAGCTCTTTCTTATTAAAAGCCTCTCTTGCTCCCTCACTGCATCTTTCACTTTCAGTATTAAACCTGGCTTTGCATTCATGCTTACTACTTCACCTACTTTGATATTTTTTATTTTTGAGACACAAACATTTTTGTGACATATTGAATCTTTTTACATCTTTTTTATTGCTCTCCGTCCTTCATTACAGTAAATATCTTAGGTACCATCTGTCTTTTCTTCGCATATGCAATCTCTCAATTTCATTGTCAATGACAACACAAGTATTTCCATCCATGATTACTTACAATTTAGGTGAGAAAGAATTAAAGAAGTCACATTTGTTAAATTTGCACAATTCTTTGGATTCAATGGAGCTTATTTGCACAGAGAATGTAGTCCTATGTGCGGTAGTAGACTACACCCCCCCGCCCCTCAGCCAACTGTTGAAATTTGTCAATTGTTGAAATTTTACCCAATTTATTCAAGTCAATTACTATATGCCAACTACAACTATCAGGGCTAGATTTGGATAGGTTCCCAAGCACAAAATCATCTCATCCCACGTGAAAGAGTATCATTTCATCATGAATATACATTTCTTAAATTTCAAGATAACAATTTTTTTTTTTTTATATATTGAAACTATTTATTAGGAATGACCTGAAATTGCCCCCTCCCTCTAAATTCTTTCTGAATCAGCCTCTGCCTTTTGACAAAGACGTTATAGACAATAGACTTTGCCCTAATTAAAATTGTCATAACATGAAAAATACTCCGATAAATAATTTACAAATATCATAGACATGTTTTTAGAATTCTTCAAACTTACGACAATAACAAATCATTTCACAGGAAACATTAATTGTTTTAGACAGTACTTGTGACGTAGCATTACCAATTCCCATCAATGATGAAATTATAGCAAAAACTATCCTGATTTATGATTTTTTCTGATCTTTATTTTAGTCATTTGCAATTGTCTTTCACAAAATTATCACACGTTTCAAAGTTAATATGGTTATTACATAATTAAATTTATGACCTGATGCAGACAAAATAATAGTGTCAATTTGACAATAAACAGTCAGAAAGGTGCACTAGCCAGCATTTGCATGAAGCTGATATCTGTAAAGAAAACAAAATTCTTTAAAAAAAATATAAAAGGAGCCGCAATAAATGTAGGATAGAATACAATATGGAACAGATGTGAACAATTTTCTCATTTTTTTCATTTAAAAAGGGATACTCCATAAAACATATTAATTGTGAATGTCTTCTTATTATAAACAAAAATTATGACTTAACTCACCATTATAATTTTCATTTTCCAAGAAAATTATAGGATTTAATTTTTTTCCTTTTGCAGCAACCAACGATAGCAGATTGTTTCCTTGTACAGGTAGTATGGGAATCTGTAAAGTAAAAGCATTATTGTATAAAGTTCAAATAAATGGCCGACTTCACTAGCTGAATCCCGATTCAAAACTTCCGCTTTCCTGGTCCGGTGATGGTCTAGGAACCCCGGGATCTACCAGCGCAGAGCCTCTGGCCAAAGGGATAAAAATCAATGACCGACTATGACTGACGATGACTGACGAGATTAAAGGAGGATTACTCCATTACTCCATGTGTTCAATGGCCCAAAAAGTGACTTAAAGATTAATTGCAAAGGCGCAACAAATAAATAAATAATAATTAAAAACATTCAATTGTCTTTGTGTTATAAACTAATTGTCATAATTCTTACAAATTTCATCAGTAAACTTCTGGAGAATTGTATGATATAATTATTGTGATATTTTTTCAAACTCATGGCAACAACAAACTTGATTATTTTGTTGTTTAGTAAAATTCCAAGCAACTACAATCTTCAAGTGGTTTCAATACTGTATAGAAGTATTTCATGATATTGAATAATAAAAAATAATAAAAAGAAACTAAATATGGAAAAAATATAAAGGGGGAATCATAACAGTTCAACATATACCATGAACTTGTTTAAATTGGACCATTATAAGAACTTCATCACACAATTTCACATTTAATGTTCTAGGCACTCTATATCCAAAAAACTTTCTAAAAATCTGGTTCCCACTTTTGCTGTAAAGGCAGCTGCAAGTAAACAGGGCAAAGGCAGATGGGTAATACCCATCAACTAGTGCACATTGGTATGTGTGCAGAGTGGGAAAGGGGGGAGGGCGTCTGTTGCTCAATAAAAATACTGAAAAGGGGCCCATCACATGGCCTTACTTTTTTCTCCATAAATATGTCAAATCCTTGATAAAATTCCTGATGTAATGTATGGATAATTTTAAAATTTAGTGTGATGACAAATGGATGGTCACATTATTAGACTATTTGTATATTATTAATGTGCCTGTCAATATTACTTTTTTGCATAAGGATATAAAAATAGGAAAATTTCAGCATTTTACATCATTATAAAAATTAACACTTGTGCTGTAATAATTTCCTATTTGATATAAAAAGTAAATACCAAAAATTGGAACATTGTACATTTTGAATGTAATTTATATATATATATATATATATATATATATATATATATATATATATATATATATATATATATATATATATATATATATATATATATATTTAATTATTTACATTTGACTTTTGAATTGGTGGTACTTTAAATTAGATTTAGACCTTTGTAATTTGCAACTACAGAGTCAATGAGGTTCAGTTCTTTAAGAAATATTGTAACACCAAGTGTGATTTGACATGTCATTTTCTGAAGTTTATGAAATTATATCTAATATATTACAAAAATAGTTGGAAATAAATATTTGAAACATTGAATTTTCTAAAACTGTGGAAATAGGAATTGTAATTGTGAACCAACATTTTAATTGACAAAACATAAAGAAAATTTTCTATCTACCCTAGAAAGATGGCAAATTTTGGCTCAAACCCTCCATTGAAACCCTTAAAAATGCATCAAAATCCCTAAATTGAATGAAAACAGTCAAAAATGTTTTTAAAAAAATTAAGCTACTCCAAAAAAAGACATGAAGCTGAAATTGTTCCTTCCTACAACTGGCCAAAAGTACATTTAAATAATTCAAAAATTGTTGTGCAAGTGAAATGCTATAGGTAAATAAAAAGTTTAAAGGATTAGGGGAACCAGAAACAAAGTTGGCTCCCACTCTCATTTTAGGCTGCATACCCCTATCTTCTTAGACTTGTATGACCCTTCACATATGTCATGCAACATACACAACAACACACTTTTGTTATTGTCGTTTAGGTCACTTTTCAACAACTTGGTCATATAGCAATCTCTGACTTTATAACTGTAGAGAGAACACATAAGGGCTACACGAACACACAAACATTCATGCCAGAGGCAGGATTCGAACCCGCGACCCTTTGAGCTAAGGCAGTTATGGCCCTTCAGCCATAATGACCTCAGCTATTCAGGCAGGCAACAACAAACTTTGTCTATTTGAATGAGATCAAAGGCTACCTATGTACCTTACAATCGAGATCTGTTCTAAGGACATGGATGTGACTAAACGTTTGAATGACTTCCAATCTGCACAAAGGTAGAGATGATATCTATCCTCTTATACTTGCATGACTGTCTGCATGACATCTGTCGTTGCTAATATACAGACTCTTAGGTATTCAAAGTGAGTTGGTCTTGATGCAATACTGAAAAAGAGAGACTTACCCTGTTTGTTTATATTTCTAGATTAGTATAATTAATAATTGAAATAAATGACTGTTTGGCCTGTAGTGGCAAAAATGTTGCAGAACAATACCGCACAAAATGACTTTTACAAAAAGCAGCATACTCACTGATCCAAAACAAAAATGAAATGATCTTGTATAATGCTGTAATATTTTAACAAAAACAGACTTCATGAATATTGCAATAACATCATAAAGTATATACTCAGTACAACAGTTTTTTTTCATACCAAGAATATCAAAACTATTGCGGTTCCTTTACATAATACATGAATAGCAAATATTTAATGGCAGTTGGTATCTTCCTTGGAGCCTTGTTGTCACATGACATCAGGTCATAAGCACTAATACACTAAGTATGAAAATGCAGTCTGTATGTGCAGTATGAGATTATATAGAATTACAATTCAAATATCTGCATTTTTCAATAATTGAAACTTTCATTGAAGGAATTTGTAATTTTGTAGATTCCTTTTATCTTAACAAAACCATAAACACTTCTCACTTGCTCAGAGGCTCCATAGTTTTCTGTCAATTTATGCATATACTGGAAATTACTAATATAGATAACAAATTCGTGTAATAATAATAATAATAATAATAATAATAATAATAATAATAATAATAATAATAATAATAATAATAATAATTTATTGAGTCACATATACTATTACAATCGTGTATGACGAGTCAATATGATGCCTTGGGTGGAGAGAGCGAAGTTATATTACTGTTCAGGAGCAAACAAGGGGCCATCTCAGCATTTGCTCAAAGGACCAGGGAAACTGAACAAAACCTGATGGAGATGGGGTCATTGGCCTAGAAATACAATACTTGTTACAGTTAGATTAAGATATTATACAGTAGATAAATTATCTGCTAATAATTAACATTTCAATATGTTATTTTAATGCTACTACTTATAATAATTATATTAATAATAATTGCATTAATAATAATTACATTAATAATAATTACATTAATAATAATTACATTAATAATACATATAAATTATGTTTGCAACTACATCAAATTTAACAATAGTAGTACATTCTATATTTATAACTTGAAATGGTGAGGAGACAAGTTTTGACCAGTTCTTTTCTTCTTCTATTCTCCAAATTCCTTCCAACAATTCTCTTGTATACTTTATATACAAATTGAGAGATAGTGGCGGGATTCAGGTAGGACAAGAGGGGGCAACTGGCCCCCAATATTGGGACAGTTCAGTATTATAAAAGATGTGAGATAATATTTAGCATTACTGTGAATATCTCTTATTAATAAATCTTGTTTCAATTATATTTTGCCTTTACTTAGAAATTAAACAGTATTGTTTAAACGAAATTAAACAGTGTTAGCATCATGAGTCATAATTACGACCCAGATACTTAACATGTCGGATTTTTTTCTTTGTGTTATTTCAACAGAAAAATAAGTTAAGCATGAATTTATTTACAGTAAGTAAAATCATGCAATTTTCATGTGTCATATACAGATGTATTTTGGCTTTTTTTAATTGGCTTTTGTCATTTTTCGTTTATATTTCATTTTATGGTCATATATTTCCATAAACGTTCATATTTTTGTCATATTTTTGTCATATTTTTGTCATATTTTTGTCATTTTGATTCCTTTTTCAAATACTTGCTTGAAGTCATCTCAAAGAGATTTTTTTCATCTTATTCAAACCTTGTTGTTGGTGTGTTAAGGGGAGACTGAGCAGCAGATAAATTTCTCATTTCCTGTGAAACATTGAACAGAGAACTACTCACTGAACATATGCTGTTACCTTGCATTAGCAATGAATCTGTTGTGGTCTGAAAGAGTGAAGAGAGAAAATGTTCTAATGTGTCAGTACTAAGTGTTATGTAATACTAAGTGTCAATGATGCAGCCCCTATCATGGTGGAAGCTGGCAAGGTTTGCAGCTACTTTACTCTAAAATGATACGTGTAAAATGCATTGCGCATGCACTAATAGTTGTGGTAGAAATTCGTGAAATAATCCTGATGTAAGTAAATTAATTTCTGCAGTGAAGAAAATATTCATCAAAGCTCAATTATGAGTGCAAAAATTCAAGCTAATGGTTCCTTTGATGCCATTGCATCCCCAACCCATTATTACACATTGGGGCATGTGGCTTAATGCCGCAAACTACTACTGTACCAATTAAAAATCTGTCAAAAAGGTTAATACATTCAATTAAGGCAAAACTGCCACCATCAAAACCACCAAGTATCTGTTTTGAAGTACCACATTGATTGGAGATCTTGTTTATATCAAAACCAAATATTTTTTAAGTCGTATTTCATAGTCATAACAATCAAATTAACTCTCAAAAAGACAGAGTATTTCCTGTTTATTATGGTCTACAGATATAAATAAAACTATAAATTACTTCAATCTTGCCAAACACCAAATATTGCATTATAAATTTAAAAAATTATTAATGTAGATATTAAAATTTGTATCCTATTTTAAGTTATGCATAAATATTTGAGATCATTATAAATAAACATTTTCGATATTTTGACTGAGAAAACTGGTGCTTGAATTAACAGTTTGGACTGTTCAAGTAACAATGAGAAACGTCACCTCTGTGTTCAACTAATCTAATCAATAACATTCAATAATAATTAATTAAATAATTAACAAAATAGAAAATAATGTGTATAGTTGTATCACAATTACCTTAAATCATTAATATAAACAAATATATTCACGTTTATAATAGCGCCCAAAATTGCTCCCCCAATAGAAGATCAAAAACCCCGTCTCTGGAGATACTTTTTGCTTCTCTTTCTTGCTCACTTGTCCAAAATATGCAAATGTAATTAATTTTTATAAGTATAGCCCAGAAGTTTAGTGAAATGCCATTTTATTACTATTGTTACAATTTTAATTATTTTGACAATAGGAATCAATTATACTTTTGGAGTTGTTTTAGATGATTTTCATTTTACTTTTTTTGTCTATTTAACTTCTGATGCCTGATTGTAATATTTTGCCTCCTTTGGCCTTTTTATTCCTTTAACATGATAATTTTTCTTTTTTCTCCTGGCATCAATCTCAATCAAGCCTGGACACCTGCAAGCCTGGACAACTGTTTTGTCTTTTTCTGCAGGCATAGATATGATATCAAGCAAGAAGTGTTAAACTCTAGGGCCAGGATGTGTTAAAAAATGCTATAACAAAGCAAGGTGATACCAGTCAGTATTTTTGGATTTCTTTCATTGAGGGCAACAGACTTTGCTCATGAGGTATCCCGTCCGAACTATGAGTATGGGGGCAGAGTTCTCAGTGAATAGTATATCATACAACTCTTCTCACTACCAGAGATTACACAAAGAACAAGAGAAAGAGAATGAAAAATATTGTTTTCATTTCCACTGTTGTGTCATTCCAGGATTTCTGCCATTGGCATTTAGTAAAAATAGTAAATGCCTTATTGCCTGCCTATTTTAGGTCAAATTATTGACTGAACTTCTAAGCTCTAATTATAAGATCAATGCATTTCTTGAATTATATTAAAGCATCTACCCTTTTGAAATATACAAATTTACCATAATTTTTTTAATTTCTATATTTGTATCTTTGTATAATATAAGCTACAAACGTTACAAATATATGTTCTACATGAAAATACTTTCCTTACTTCTAAATCCTTGTTCAGAATAACTTGAACTTCTTATATAATGTTGCTTTTATTATAGACTATCCTTTATTTTGACAGTTCACAAAGAGTGAAATGAATTTATTATGATAAACATTGCAATCGTAGCAATGTTTTGGGTGTCAGATTTAGACCCACCCTTCGGACTACTATAATTTTATTATTGAAGAGCAGAGAAAGGAGGTAGAGAATTAAAAGTTAGCTATTTGGTGAAAGGTAGTATTGAATAGGTACTTTTTAATTTAATTTAAGAAGTGTGTCACAAATGAGAAGTTTGACATAGTACAAAAATTGTTACTCTACTTGTCAACATAATAATTATAAAAAATTATGAATATGAAAAATACAAAAAATATTTAGGCTACCACTCACTTGAGTGGATCAGAGCATCACTGCAGGTGGGCATCACTGTAGGTGTCAGAGCATCACTGTAGTCCTGACGGTGGCAGGATTTTCGACACTAGTTAAAATAGCTGGGTCGAGTTCAGCCACTGTCTGGAGGAAAATTTTAGCGGCTGCTCTGATCGGTAGTTTTGCGTGGTTTCTCCGATCAACACACCAACTTAAGAGGCTCAGTGCATCAATTGATGTCACTGCAGTGCTTCTGATCGGGAGGTCCTAGGGTTTGAGCCCCGGCGATTACAGGATTTTCGACACTAGCTCGTCGGCTGGGTAGAAATCAGCCGCTCGCTGTCTGGAGAAGAATTCTAGTGACAGGCTGCTCTGATCGGTAATTTCCCATGGTGACTCCGATCAGCACCAGGTGAATGCCTGATCAGTACCCTCACAAACGGACCATGGACCGCACACGATCTATCCTTCCACTTCTTTATCCTATCCTCACTCCTTACTTACACACACACACACACACACACACACACACACACACACTAACATGCACTTCACTACCTCATATGCCGGGAGACCAGTCAGGTGTTAAGAGATTGTCCCGGCTGAGATGTGCCCCGCTGGTGGGAGACAACTGATTGAGCGTAAGCCGTCGTAGGTCGTAAGCCGAAGTAGCTCGACGCCGTAGCTCGCCATCTAGCGGAGGAAGATCGTCACCTCCCGCTATAAAACATGCACTTCACTTACGGGACTAATGATCCTAGCAGTTGACGCACCCGAAATCACTACTCAATCAATCAACCGACCAGCGTCAGGCGAATGCCGGAGCAGTAGCCTAACAAACGAGCCACAGTCTGCGCACGATCTGCCTCGCAGGAGAGGGGCGATCGTGTCCGCGTAGGTGGGCACGATCCCTGGTGAAGAGTTGTAGATGATCACCTGGACCCTAAGTTTCACGGCGCCACTCACGTCGTTAGCTTGAAAGTGCAGGCAATGAGTAGTCGATGATAAGCTCCTGGGCGCCGGGCATGCCCGGTGACCCATCAGTTAGGCCTATGGCTCGACGACCTTGTGGAAGGTTTGGGTGAAGGAGCTTGCTTTGGAATACACTTCAAGTCCGACGGGGAACACCACCACCCGCCAGGTTGACTCGGTTTCAGCGGAACGCACGTCGTCAGTCTTAATGTGTAGGCTGTGAGGATACGGGATGGGGGCTCCGAACCGCTCGAACCTCTGTTCGGGTGGCACCCATTTGGGCACTCGGCTTCGTCGTGGCAGTGGCCCGATACTCTGAGCAAAGACGAGCAATTTGGTGTACCGGCACATGTGAGTGGCGTGTTGTCATACGACATACGACGATATTGACTCCCGTACTAGCCTGGATAGCTAGTAACTCTGAGTTGGCAGAGTGGCCCTCCCCAATCATAGATTAGGTAGGTTGTCGAGAAGGCGTACTGGTTCCGGCCGGATCCGGATATCGGCCCGTTGTACATATGCGGTGGCGGGGGAAGGGGCGGATAAAAGCGCAAAGCTCAGATGCCCACCCCGGGGACTTGTGTCCCCCGATAGAACATGTACTGTTGTGGAGTTGTGCCCACACTAGGAATCGATGAGCACGATCTTTTCTTCCCCTTCCTTGTCCTAACCTCACTCCTTTCTTACATACACTTGCACTACATTACTACACACGATTTAGATTTAAATTTATTCAGTCAAAAAAAAACAGTAAAAACTTATGTGACATAGGGGGGAAAGGATTATCTGCGCACATTTTCTTGAGCTCCAGAATCCCTTCCCGTCATTTTAACTATAAGTAGTTAAAAGATGAGTAAAAGTTTAACATAAATAAATAAAATAAATTTTAAAAATCGCAAGATTAGCAATATTTGAAAAATAGTCATTTTTGTTTCTGATTTATGGAAAAAATTTGCAATACAAATGTAAACTAATTCATTATATATCACTGTTTTGTTAAAATAAACATTATTTTTCTTTTTGATAATTAGTATAGTCTCTAATTGTATAGAAACAGTAATGCAGCAGAAAAGATTTTACTTTTAACTTAAATTTGTGAACCGACTTCAATTGTTTAATGCCATCTGGCAGTGCGTTGTAAAGTAACGTACATGTATTGTATGTGGATTTCTGATAGTGAGCTGTTGATACTGACACTTGATGAACGTGATTTTTACGAAGTGTGTTGTAATTATAATTATCAGTATTGCATGAAAATATGTTCCCACCGTTAAGTAAGTCACTTTTGACAAATATTACAGATTCGTAAATATATAGGCAAGGCTGTGGTAAGATTCCAAGCTCAATGGAGAGAGGCTTGCAAGGGTAAAGCGGATGGCATTTTTTCATTATTCGAATAATTTTCTTTTGCAATCTAAAGGTCTGAGTACTACATGATGAGTTTCCCCAGAATTTTGTACCATATCTCAGGCGGGAATGTACATTTGCAAAATACACGCAACGAGCTGCATGAAGGCTGACAGAATTTGATAGAATTCTGAATGCGTAACATAATGAACTTAATTTAGTGTTTAATTTTGTTATATGTACATTCCGTCTGAGGTTTGACTGAATTGACAGACCTAGAAATTTTTTTACCTGAATATCACCTAATTGCATATTATTCATTTTCAATGGAGCATGCGATTGCTGATTTGAAAGGCAAAAATGCATTGAAACTGTTTTTCCTTCATTAACTATTAATTTGTTATTACAAAACCAATTTGAAACTTCTAAAATCGTGCTATTTATAGTTTATTTTTTGCAAAGAACATTCGAGTCATCGGCAAACAGAACCGTTCTTCCGTTTTTAATAGACGACGGCATATCGTTTACGTATAACAGAAAGAGGATAGGACCTAAGATCGAGCCTTGCGGGACCCCATATTCAAGTGGTAAAGAAATGGAAAGATAAGTAAATAATGTCGGGAGACCAGTCGGGGGCATAGAACTTGTCCCAGCTGGGACAGCGTCCTGCTGGTGAGAACCAGGTTGGGAAAAAACCCGCTAGCCGACATGGAGGTCGGCGCAGGATCTCGCCATCCATCGGGGAAGACCACCGCCCAATCCCGCGATAAAAATATGTACTACACATGCGGGACTAATGACCTTAGCAGACACGCTGGGAATCACTAATCAATTAATTTGCCTACCATCATTTTGTGGAAAGAAGCTGCCCACATCTTTATATAAGTTGCAAGTCTTGTGCTTGGTTCTCCTGCAATTATTGGAATAAACGGCATTGGTTTGGACAGTATTCCTGCATCCTCCAACCCAGGCAGACGACAAGTTGTAGATATAGCTGTAAAAATCAATAAAACGACTGATAAGAAAATTAGAAGACTATTTAAAGGAAAGGCTCCCAATGAAGTAAAGCTTACGTTATACGCACTTAGATTAAAATATAAATCCGCATCCCTCGTGTTTATTTCATGTTCTTTAAGGATAAATTTCTTCTCGTCATCATATGAAAATATCATATTCAATTTGTTTATTCCACGTTTCTCAATTATAAATTTCTTCACATCATATGAAAATTTATTTGCAATAATTGGATCATCGCACGTGGTAAAGGCCTGGAAATGTAACAATTATTATTGTCATACATTATGACAATTATTACATTCTTCAAAGGATTGTCTTAGACCTAATTATTAAAAAGTGGTGTAGTGCTTATGTATATACCGCGTCTACATACCAGGAGAGACGGACACATTTTTCTAAATAAATAAACGAACATTAGAATAATTCGTTAAGGGTCACGAAGTACGAGAACATTTCATAAATAATTTAAAGAAAATATTTTCAAATTTTCCTGCTATTTAGTATTCTCACCATTTTTGTGGAATGTCCCAGTTGACAAAAATATATCTTCTGGTGGTGCAATATATCTTCTATTAAAACTCAAGACTTCACCCTACACTCTGTTGCTCATACTGAGTTCCTAGATCAACTGTTAAATTACAGTGGTCAGAACAGAAAACAGCGTATGGCTGACGTCAAATGCGAAATTTAAAACCGTTGAAATCTGAGAATCATTTAATATTGTGAGTTCTTAGTAGTGATGAGATTGAACATTAGTCATAGCACGCAATATTTAGACACAGACTATTCTTTAGAAAAAATATTTAAATTTATTAACACACACGCATCTAAACATATTTTGCAATGAAATGTGAAAGAAGGGCAGCTGTGTAGTCATACTAATTCACGCTCCAAAACACGGTTCACACGTCACGCTTCGGCTGAGGATATTTTTCTGTGAGTTAAAATAGTTAAATGTTCTGTAAGGAATATCGTATAAAGTATCAATAACCCATAATAAAAATTATGGTGTTTACGGAAAGCAGCCAAAACTAGAGTTACGATAACCGCTTTATTCAGCACGCAATTGATCAATGCGAATTAAGACTTTTCTTTGCACCGACGTTCGCATTTGATCACAAGGATGAATAAAAACTTATCAATACAAAAATTTACTCACTACTTTCACCGAACGTGAAGTTTTTAGTTTTGTTAAAAGAAGAATATATGTTGTTAGGAACCTTGCCTACAACTACAAGTAACAAAATATTAGATTGATTATGTGTCTTCAGGCGCGTGACCTGCAAAGCTCATTAGTCCCGTTGGTGTAGTGTCTGCCATATTCCGAGAGGTAGCGGTGTTCTCTTCTCCGGAGGAATGAGATCCGGCACTGACCTACACGGCGGGTTACGGGGACCCCCTTCCAAGTATCTTCACCATCTGGGCGAAGCTTGAATCTCCCGATTGGTCTCCGGCAAGTGTAGTGAGTGTGTGTACGTGTATCAAAGAAGAGGAGCAGTCAAGGATGAGAAAGGAAAGATCGCGCGCGGTCCATGTCCCGTTTGTTAACGTACTGCTCGGCCAATCGCCTGTTATGAATCATAGTAACACCGGAAAACTATTGATCTGAGCAGCCGGCAGCTAGAGTAATCCTCCAGACAGCGTCTGAATTTGACCAAGCTATATAGCTAATGTCGAAAATGTGCCGTCGGAACTCGAACTCTAGTACCTCCAGGTCTCAGAAGCTGAAGTGGCAACAACTGTTGCTCTGAGTCATTAGCACAAAATATTAGACAAATAGTCAACATTGTTGAGTATTTATTTTTGAATAATTTAAAGCACTAGAATGTATTTAAATGTATTTAATATCTTTGTATTAATTCTTTTTTACTTTTTCGACATCGTAAGAAAAGAAAGTATTGTAATCACTCGCCGGAATACGGCGATTTTTCGACACTCTCATTGCCAGACCCTGATAACGAAAAAGTTGATAAATCCTGTTCCTTTATATAGTAAATTACTTCCTCTAATATGTGTAATCAGAATCCATGTTATGTGCGTTTTTGATTCAGAAAAATCGATTAACGGCAAATCATCTGTACGTGTATGTAGTTTCTTGTTGTTGTTGTTGTTGTTGTAGTTTTTGCGAGGGTAGGTGGAAATATTCAAAAGACACTGGGTAGACCGTACTACCCAGCGTGTGAGATGTGTATTAACTAAAACCGAACCTCCCTTTACATGCGTCCTCCTCACGGATCCGCCTATAGGCGGATCATTGCGGGGAGTGGTATAGTGTCTCAGCCATTTGATGTATCAATTATATTCTGGTGATAGTTGGTAAACGTAGAGTGAAATCAGGAGATGTCCTTCCGTTCTTTCCCCAGGCGTCTTAATTTCAGTAGTACTGCTCGCACAAAATTACACACCGCCTTCCAACTGCTTTCAGAAGCAAGCATTATGCAACTAAGCTTTCTGGAGTCATCTGGCCTGTCCCAAACATATCAACGATGATTCATCTGAGTAGTAAGGTCATGTCAAATTTTTCAAAATTGAGTAATTTTTGTGTAATTTTGTGTGAAATATAAACATTTTAAATTATTTAAACAGCTATTTTCTCAAAAAACCGGTCAAGATTTTTCCTTTAAATTTTCTTGTCGTATGCACCAAACGACGGTAAAAAAAATTGGTGTTAGTCTCATTTCCGGCAAACTCTCTGTATTTTCGAAAATTGCAAAAAGTCAACATTTCAAAACTACGATGTTAAAGATATAGATTTTTGCCTTAGACAAAATCTGCTACAAAATATCAGCTCTTTAAAGGAAGTCATGTACAATTTTTTGAAGAAAAAAAAAGAGTTGTATTCGTGTAATTTGTGATCGAAATTAATGCAATTTATAAAAAACACTCTCATATATGAAAACCGCTCCAAATTTCTTCTAAACGTTTTTTCCACGATTAAAGATGGGATGCGTAAAATAATGGTGGAGGGCTCATTTTCATTCAACTCTCTGAAGTTTTAAAAAATTCTAATTTAGAAATAATACAAGAGTATTTTTTGTTGAAACACCACTAGCTTTTTCTGTTCTGACTGCCCGCTCACGTGTAGGAGAGCAGAAAGGAGGGTTCAGAGGTTGAAATTCTCGTCTTTCGTCTTCTCCCTTCCCTCGTTTCTTTATTGTTAGATTTCCCAGGAAAATATTTTCTCACAGAGCGGAAAATCCTTATTTAATGACGCATAAATCGAATACTCATGCAATTGCATACATTCCAGAAACTGCTATTCTACCTAGCGGTTCTTGTCGTGGACGAATCTTACTCGTTAGAACTTAAAACTCTGTATCAGTTTTCATTTACAGCATCGCACTGTCTTCGTTGTTTGGATGTATTAGCGTTTCCTTCTACTTCGATAGAGAGCATTTATGGTTGATAGCTCAAAGTCATCGCCGTGATTCTAGATTTTACGTTTTTAAAATTATCTACCACCAACAAAAACAAGCGACCTTGAAGCGCACCTAAACAAAGGTCTTAACTTAAATCCATTTATATCCGCTGTCTGTCCATTGTAACATCTCAATCGATAGTGTCACAGATGTTCACCAACTTCGCGTAGATCGCTTATTAGCAGGAGATAGTCTTTCTGAATAACAAAAATAACAATTTCATAACAAGACTTCCGTCATGCAGATACATAATTTATATCAAGTCCTATTAACTTTTGCAAACATTACAGAGTTATCACTCCTAATATCTAAGGCAAATCAAGGATACTATTGCACAAAATCCACGATTCGTAGAACCAACAAGCCTTGCATTTCATCTCCACAATCTCAAGAAGCGTTCTGCTTGTTTATTCAGGATTTTCCAACATGATATCGTTGCCAGGTAGAGACAAATGACTAACGCACCCTACACGTTACTGTCCGTCCGGTCATCCATTCGTCCGACCATTCGTCTGTCCATCCGTCCGTTCAATCATCAGTTCATTTGTACGCCCATCAGTCCGTCAGCCGATTCGTTCGTCTGTCCATAAAATACGAGAAAGTAATATACTTCCTATACGGGGAAGAAAATAAGTCCCGCAGGGATCGATTTCAGGTCCTATTCTCTTCCTACTATACATAAACGATATGCACTCGACTATTAGAAACCAAAGAACAGTTCTCTTTGCGTATAATACGAATATTCTTTGCAATAATGAAACCGTAAATAGTTCAATATCAGATATTCCAAATTGGTTCCGTAATAATAAATTAATAGTAAATGAAAAGAAAACTGTTTCAATGCAGTTTTCCATTACAAATAAACAGCTTTGTACTCCATTGAAAATTACGGTGTGCCATTGACTGATGTTAAATTAACGAAGTTTTTAGGTGTTTCAATTCAGTCAAACCTTAAATGGAAAGTCTATTTAAATAAATTGAACACGAAATTCCCTAAATTGAGCTCTTTAGACTATTTCAAATTCAGTCAACTTCAACACTACTTGTTGTGTATATTTCGTGAATGTTCATTCCTGTCTGAGATATGGCATAATATTCTGGGGAAATACAGCTTATAGCTCCAAGACGTTTAGAAAAGAATTGTACGAATAATAAGCAAATCCCACCCCCGTGATTCTTGTAAGCCTCTCTGTATTACTCTAGGTGTTTTACCATTACCTTGCCTCTTGATATATGAATCAGAGGTTTTTGTCAAAAATAACTTACTTAAGGGCAGGAATGTATTTTCACCAAACGCTTATGTCCGTAACTACAACACTCGACATAGTAATGATATTCATCAGGTGACAGTATCAACAGCTCACTACAAAAAATTCACATACAAATACATGTACATTTTTACAACACCTAGCCAGATGATATTAAATGATTAAATTCGATACAAAAGTTAAAGTTCCAAGTAAAATATTTTCTGCTGCACAACTATTTTTATACAATCAGAGACTATCTAAAAGGAATCCAAAAAGAATCGAGCATCTAAAAGGAAAGCAATATTAATTTTTCACAACGACATTTATTGTATGGTTTACCATTTGTAATATTTAATTCTAAAGAACCTGTAAAAAGTATCGCCCTTCAGCTTCTGGGTCAAAGACCCCCGTCTCGATTAGATTTTCGTCCAGTTCCCTGATCCTTCAGCAAATGTTGGGATGGCCCCTTGTTTTGGTTCTGGACATAAATGTAACTTCAAATTAACGTCTCCCCATAGCACGTCAAACAGTTTTTAACTGTTTTTGACGTAAATAAATAAATAAATAAATAAATAAATAAATAAATAAATAAATAAATAAATAAATAAATAAATAAATAAATAAATAAATAAATAAATAAATAAATAAATAAATAAATAAATAAATAAATAAATAAATAAATAAATAAATAAATAAATAAATAAATAAATAAATAAATAAATAAATAAATAAATAAATAAATAAATAAATAAATAAATAAATAAATAAATAAATAAATAAATAAATAAATAAATAAAAATCCATTTCGGTATCAAAAACACAAAACACCCTTTCTCCTGAAGTGTGACATAACTTTCTCTCAAGAAATCAAACATGCCCAGAACTTCAATGGAATATACAGTTTGCGTTTCATTACTACATGAAAAGATCGCATAATGTACTAAATTTAAAATTAAATAATATGTGTTTTGAAAAACAAATACGAAAGTTAATGTGAAATGCTAAGGTTCACAAGTTGTATTTTGGAGTTGCTGTAAGAGTGTCGTAACTGATATAGTTGATGTCTTTTTACAACAGATTGCTGTGCAAAAATTGTGTACATAAAAATAATGTACAATCAAACAAGTAATTGGTAACAAATAAAGGTTATTTCATTAGTTATAATGTTTTTCAGTATCAATGATATGTGTAAGTGGTAAAACTACAACGTCTTACGTCTTAAGAGTTCCAGTAATTTTTAAAATTTCATTGATGAAAATTGTCCCGTTTTTTATTATGAATTTCCCGATTATAAATTCATATCTTGTTTCTATATTTTATGAAAGAGTTTGCAGTTGAAATCTTTCTATCAAAGCGAATGGTATGACTTAGCTTGGAAGCTACTCTACTTGATACTATTCAAATCGCATCTTCTCTTAGAGCTCTCGGCGACTGCTCTCAGTGTTCAAGAAGAGCTGAACCCCCATTTCCATTACAAAAATATAAGAAAAGGTATTCAAGGTCTACAAAGAATATTAATGTAAGAAAAAAACTGAAAGAAGAAACATGAAACATTGATTCTTAAAAATACATTTAAAAGTAATTTCGAGCATAATACATTATTCTTTCGACTTTTACTATGACCACCTCATTCAACCTCTTCTTTTTTCTTTTCTTTTTCTTCTTTTCTTATTTTTCTTATAATTTTTTCTTTTATTATTTCTCCTTCGTTTTCTTTTATTTTTTTCCTTCTTATTTTTCTTTTATTCTTTTTCCTTCTTTTCTTTTATTCTTTTTCCTTTCTTCTTTTTCCTTTCTTCGTTTTGATTTCTTCTTTTTCCTTTCTTCTTTTTCCTTTCCTCTTTTTCCTTTCTTCTTTTTCCTTTCTTCTTTTTCCTTCTTCTTTTTATTTTCTTTTTGTTTATTCTTGTTGATTTCTTCACCGTTACTTCGATATTAAGGAATCTCATCATCTCATCAATTCCATTCTTCCAGAAATCAAGTAATTCAGGATATACCAAATAACCTGTGTATTGTTATCCAGCAAATTGCTGCAACTTCGACTAAGCTACTCCTGCTAGTTATAGTGACGGTAATGATGGTAATAATTTATGCGGGCATTTGACATTAGAGGGTCGGTGTTCCCAGGCCTGCGCGCTATTTTCATTAATTATCCGCACCTGGGAGTAAGGGAGTCATGTTGCGAGCATAACTTATTCCCATCACAATACTTTATTCGTGGCATGTCTGAGCTTTTTCTTTCCACACAAATCTATAGAAATTGAGACGATTTGTATTAGAAAGCTACAGCTAAGCTTTCCCTGGGCGGGAATCGATCCCGCGACCGCCTCATAAAAAGCTAGCACAGTGTTCATGAGCCAGCCGAAGGACTTAATATTCTTCTTCGTCTTCTTCGTCGTCTTCTTCGTCGTCTTCTTGGTCGTCTTCTTGGTCGTCTTCTTCTTCGTCGTCTTCTTCTTCGTCGTCTTCTTCTTCGTCGTCTTCTTCTTCGTCGTCTTCTTCTTCGTCGTCTTCTTCTTCGTCTTCTTCTTCTTCGTCTTCTTCTTCGTCGTCTTCTTCTTCGTCGTCTTCTTCTTCGTCGTCTTCGTCGTCTTCTTCGTCTTCTTCGTCTTCTTCTTCTTCGTCTTCTTCGTCTTCTTCGTCTTCTTCTTCTTCGTCTTCTTCTTCTTCGTCTTCTTCGTCTTCTTCGTCTTCTAATCAAGGACTAGGTTCATCAACCTGTTCCGGCGCCCATTTAGCACGTGGTCTTCCAACGTCACGTTTTCCTTTTGGTCGATATTGCATTGCCAAAGCTGGAAGTCTGCTGCTTGGCGTTCGCACCATTTCTTGTTATTTTTGACCAGCTTGTCGAGAACTCGTTCTATCCCGAGTTCTTCCCTTAGATCATTATTTCTTTTTTTTTATCTAAAATTGTATATCCTAATGTGCTTCGAATAAATTTCATTTCTGCTGTCTGAACTTTTGATTTATCTCTGTTTGTCATTCCTCTAGCTTCATTTCCGTATGTTAAAATGGGCACAGCCACAGTATTGAAAAACTTTACTCTAGTATCTTTTCGTGTTTGTTTCTCACATTCCTATGAATTGTTCCACATATGTTTCGGAAATGGTTTAATTTTATGTCCAGGTCTACGTCTTTTCCTTAAGAAATGTGGCATCCTAGATACTTAAAGTGTTTTACTTGCTCCATTATTTCTTCTTTTATGACTATTTTTGTTCTTACATTTGTAATATTAGTATTCGTACATCACGTGGACCTTCGACCGTACTTACTTCTGCCAATGATAATAACAAATCGTCTCACCCATTATTTCCATCACGCAACTTTTGAAAATTCAAAGAGATCCACAAAATTAGATCTGCGTCATTTTTTAAGTATTTTGCTCCACCCGTGGAAAATAATTTTAAAAAATAGAACCGTTGATGAAAAAAGTGTTTGTTTGTCATAAATTTCATTCATCAAGCAGAAATTGAGCAAACTCTGCTCGTTTTCATAGAGTATTTCATGACCTTTTTAAAGACATAATTTTTAAAACATATTTCATTAAAGACAAAAATCCCTATTTTCAATATCGTACTTTTTCATTGTCAATTTTTTCAATTTTTTAAAATTTAGACGGTTGAATGAAAATGAGACATGTGCCATTACTTTAAGCGTCCTTTTTGTTAAGGAGTTAATCAAACTATTTGGGGCAATTTCTGAGAAAATTTTAAAATGTAGAGGTCCCTCAAAAATAAAAATATACGTTTCAAGTTAACAGAGCGTTAGGTTTCTTTAAATCGATATGGAATATCAATCGGTTGGATTGGAGAAAATCGGTTGGATGGGTTGGGCACCACCGATGGCTACGGATACGAGCAATTCCAGAATTAACTGCCACTTAGAGGGTCAAAAAAAATTTTTTTTTCAAGTGGCACACCTTTGGAAAGCTATTTCCCGTGTTCAGGAGACCCTAAAAAACTAAGAAAAAATAGGGTGCCATTGAATCAAGCAGGGTGACACCTCCAAAAGTGGAAAAATTTTAAATTACCTTTTAAAATTTAAAAAAATAATTGAAATCGAGTTTGAAGTGTTCGATTTCAGTATGATATTGTTATTTAAGCTATAAAAATTTAAAGGGATCTTCGAAAAGTTAAAAAAATTTTGGCGCCAGGCTATTTAGGCGCCAGAAATTATAAGTGCTACGTCTAAAAAATGATTAGTGGGTAAATTTTATTTGATGTTTCTAAATGGTGCTTGAATTTATTTCCATCTTTACACCTAAATATTTTAGAGCCCAAATTCTTCAGCGTCTGTATACTTCGGCGCCCAAACAGTATCGCTATAATCTAATTTCATTTGTCAAAAAATATTGATATAATTTTTTTTAAACTTCCAGATATTAAATTTTGATCTCAATAAAATTTGTAAATAATTATTTTAAAAAATAAATGATTATAACATACTTTTTTCCACTTTTAATTTTTAATAGTTAAACAAAATTCAACATTGTTGTTTTTAAACTATTCAGCATATAACAATAAAAGGATTATAATATGCTCAATAAAGAACAACAATTAATCATAAACAAGAATTGAAATTGAAATAATAGAAATAATTGAAATAATATAATGTAAGCTTCGCTATTGACTGAACTACTGGCCGAGAGATGCCGCTTCCCGCAACAACGTATACTAGTATACTGCTTGAATTTGATTTCATATTTACAATTTTGCAACAATATTAGAATAATTATCAGTTACCTAAAATCTCTCTATTGTTAAACATTTGAAATTATTTCATTTAATTATTATTTCGGAAAACATTTTAAAAAAACGTCAAATACTTCACTGTTGGCTTTATAATTTATAATGGAAGATATTATAACAAATGTTCGAAAGTTAAAACTTTTACAAAAAAGAGAGTTTGTGAAAAACAAAAGGAACAAATTAAATGAAGCAAAAAAATTAAAAGCTGAAAAACTTCATGATCACTACATGAATAAAAAAAATGAAAGGTAAAAATTGTACATTTTAATACCTAAAATACTTTATTTAAAAATTTTTAATTTGAATTGATGGCGGCTTTGATTGAAATCATATCGATCTAAAATTGTAGGTTAGATTATCAACGCGGTTAGAGCGCGTATTTTAAATTTTGTTTAATCAATTTGATTGTTGGTTTGATATGTTTTGTTTGATGATTCATTTGTAATTTTTTTCATATTATTCTAGACAACTGAAAGTACAAACTGAGCAAAATTTAATCACTGAAAATGCTTCCGCGCAATGTGAAGAGAATTCAGGATCTACAAGGTTTCTCAGATCGCCTGCCGAATGTTCGCTGCACGAAGAAGAAAATCTTGCAGATAATCTGAATTCTGCAGGGCCGCCGAGGAGCGTGACAAAACAGTCAAAAAAAAGTGTGTTGAAATTGCAAAAACAAAATGTTGCGCTTAAACAGCAATTAGAGGACCAAGCAAAATTAATTGTATCCTTGCGAAAAAAACTTCTAAACGCAAAAAAGAGACAATCGACATTGAAACAAAAAAATAAAGCTTTATCTCGTCAAGTGTTGTACTGTAAGCAGTATTTTTCTCATTTAAAGAAAACGATACCTAAAATAAAATCACGAAAGGTTAGAAAAACGGTCTTACCGTTATTGTCTAGTAATTTTAATGATACTCGCCGAGCACCAACCAAAAAATTGAGCTTACAAACCTGCTTACGCGTCGATAAAGCTTTCAAAGTTTCAGGACATCGCAGTCAATCAAAAACTAATGAAAGTTACAGAAAACAATTAAAGAAAGCAGTAGTAGTTTTTTACAAAAGAGATGAAATCTCGTGTCCTGCTCCTGGCGCCCGCGAATATGTCACGAAAAACAAGATTCGAATAAGAAAACGATATTTGACCGACACGATTGATAAATTGTACAAAAAATTTTGTACAGCGCATCCTAATCTTAAAGTCTCACAATCACTTTTTTATGCTTGCGACCATTCTGGGTAACTAAGCGTAAAATTACCTCCCGCGACACGTGTCTCTGCAAAGAACATGCAAATTTTGGACTGATTTTCGATAAATTACGTGTTCTAAAAATAGTTCAATCGAAGAATGTACATGAATTTATTTGTAGTATTTGCTGCAATATTCATAATAAAAATTGTATGTTCAGAGAATGTCAGACTTGTTTAAAAAATGAAGTGCCGCTCATTGATTCAAATCAATCAACGTGGTACTATTCGTGGGTGACGGAAACTGTAAGTCGACCTGGTGCGAAGGGTTTAACTTACAATGTAAAAATTACGTCAAAAAAAAACCATTTACTGCACTGTCGCTGAACTGATCTTGATGGCAAATAAGATGATTCCAAAGTATCTTGCGCATGTTTTCAGAGTAAATCATCAATTCAAAACGATGGATTCGATTAAAACCAATTTAAATGACAATGAAGCTTACGTTGTCATAGATTTTTCGCAAAATTACGTATGCAAATACGCGGAAGAGATTCAAAGCGTTCATTTTGGTGCGTCTAAAAGACAAATTTCATTGCAGACAGGCGGTTTCTGGGTTAAGAATGATTCAGGGGAAATACAGTTTCATTCATTCGCTTCAATATCCGACTGTTTGCGACACGATGCGGCGGCTGTTTGGGCTTTATTACAACCGGTCTTTCAAAAAATTCGTGAATTAAAACCCGGGTTACAAAAAATTCACTTCCAAAGTGACGGCCCAACTACCCAGTACAAAAACAAAAAAAACTTTTTTCTGTTTAACTACTTCTGTAAAAATTTACAACTGAATTCCGCGTCTTGGAATTTTAGCGCTGCCGGTCATGGCAAAAGTGCCGCTGATGGCATAGGCGGTAGTATAAAATCAATGTGCGATACCGCTGTAGCGAATGGTCAAGATGTGTGCGCTAAAGACATGATTAATGTTGTTAAATGTCAAGAGAGTAAAATCGATGTATTTTTCGTAACTGAAGAGAACATGAATACAATTGACAAGGTTATAACGATGGAATTACAGACGATACCACAAACTCTTTTGGCACATCAAATTTCGTGGACTAACGAAAGTCCCGATAAATTAAGTTTACGCTACTTGTCTTGCAGTGAGTGTATTTCCAAATACTGTTGCGATCATTTTGAACTTGGGAGAACCGCAATAAATTTTGAAATTTCGGAAACTTCTGAATTGACTTCAAAAGAGGAAGCAGAAATTCCCTTTTCTGTGTCGGAAAGTGATTGGGTAGTTGTAATTTATGACAAAATGTGGTATCCTGGTCGAGTAGATGAAGTTTCTGGAAATACACTCACAGTATCGTTTTTATCTCGAAAAAGAAAACTGTTTTCATGGCCTGCAGTTCCAGACATACAGAAATTATTCGTGTCACAAATTCTGTGTAAAATCGATCCTCCTCAACATGTGTCAACAAAAAATACCGACAAAAATCTGCTTCGCATGACGGCTGAGCAAGTCAATTATGTTAATAACGCGGCAGAAAAATGCGTAATTTATGAATGAATTTAAATTCTTGTTTATGATTGATTGTCAATTATTATTTAGAATATCATAATCCGTTAATATATACTATAGATTATAATTTTGTTACAGGCTGAATAGTCTAAAAATAAAAATGCTGAATTAAAAGTTGAAAAAAGTATATTACATTTATTTATTTTTTAAAATAATTATTAACAAATTTTATTGAGATCAAAATTTAATATCTGGAAGTTTTAAAAAAATTATATCAATATTTTTTGACAAATGAAATTAGATTATAGCGATACTGTTTGGGCGCCGAAGTATACAGACGCTGAAGAATTTGGGCTCTAAAATATTTAGGTGTAAAGATGGAAATAAATTCAAGCACCATTTAGAAACATCAAATAAAATTTACCCACTAATCATTTTTTAGACGTAGCACTTATAATTTCTGGCGCCTAAATAGCCTGGCGCCAAAATTTTTTTAACTTTTCGAAGATCCCTTTAAATTTTTATAGCTTAAATAACAATATCATACTGAAATCGAACACTTCAAACTCGATTTCAATTATTTTTTTAAATTTTAAAAGGTAATTTAATTTTTTTCCACTTTTGGAGGTGTCACCCTGCTTGATTCAATGGCACCCTATTTTTTCTTAGTTTTTTAGGGTCTCCTGAACACGGGAAATAGCTTTCCAGAGGTGTGCCACTTGAAAAAAAAATATTTTTTTTTACCCTCTAAGTGGCAGTTAATTCTGGAATTGCTCATACACGTGCGTTTTGCCTTCAATGGATTTTTCAGTATCAAGGATCAAACGTGGATTCTCCCTCACGTGTTTGAGGCAGTAATTTACTATTGGTTTGGAGATCTTTTAATTTTTTAGCCAGACACTCATAACAAATTTTATACAAAGATATGAGGGGAGATTTCTGACTCACATGAAATATTGCATGTATTTTAGTCAGGTGAATTATGAATTTAAATAATTATTTGATGCCATTTCTCTTACTTGAAATGAAATGATAATTTTGGTAAGTAATTTAAATTGTTTTTTCATTACTACTGCTTTTAGTTACGATTAAATTTAAAATATATTATGAAATAATTATCCTAAACAAGAAACAAATTGAAAAAATGTGCGTCATAGATTAATTTCAACAATTTGTCATTTAAAGTTTGTCGATTTGTTTAATTACTGTTGTATTAATTTATATTTATTAGACCCTGAAGATAATTGCCAATGACCTTCGAAACGTAGCTGTGAAAATTGTATAAATTTAGTGAAAATGTATTATGTGAATGTCTGCCTACAAATTAAAGGACATTGAAACCAATTTTAAAGAAAACATCAAGAGAGAAAGTCTTTAAATTTATTCTCATTAATTAATTTTAAAGTTTTCTTTTGAAACAGTAATTTACTATATATATATATATATATATATATATATATATATATATATATATATATATATAAACGATATTTATTCAATTTTTCGGTACTTGGGCTTATTAAAAATTTTTTTCTGTCATAAAATCGCCGTTTTCCTACGCACGAACACAATATTTCCTCTTCTTACGAAATAAGGCGAGAAAGAAACATTTTCCACGTTCGACATCGACTTAGTACGTGATGAATAGTGCAATGTGCTTTAATAGTCACTTCAAGGTATAAAGCCTGTAAATAAGAATACTTAACGAATGAAATTTTCTGTCTTCATGTATCGTTCTACAGAAGAACATCCTCAAAAATAATTAGTATTTAATCACATTTAACTTGGAGCAGCTTTGTAGCTCTTGTAGGAGCGAGAATGAATTCTCGTTGCTCCGTTCGCCGAATGAGTTCCTCGGAAAGGAACTGTTGGAAAGTACAAATGAATCAGCTTAGAAATATTGTAAACTGAGAATGTGGCCTGCAAGACTTTCAATGATGTCATGAATGTGGTAACCCTATGCCCATAATTACACATCGAAGAATCCTTCCCAGTAGTCAATATGTACGGGTGACACATAGCTTACGAGTTAGTGAGGATTTTTACTAGTTTCAGAGATATTTCGACCTTCGCACACGAATTTTGCGGTAGTCGCAGCGGGTTTCTCGAGTTTTTCCTGTTTCCCTGCCCTTCGTATCCTTATGACCCCATTTTTCACTCCATTACCATTACGATATTCACACAGATCCACTTTTGAAATGTGTAAAAGATATACAAAAGTCACTTTAACTACCACGAACGCTGGTCGTTTTTCGTAGGATACAGAGGTAATATGCCACTCCCACAACAGGTAGCAGAGAATGCATACCATACGGTAAAACCAATGGTCCACTAATTCATGGCAGTAAAAGGTGAAGTGCCCAGCTCCACTTATCAGTTTTATCAAAATTTAATTGCAAAATTATTGAATCTATTCAATACTGCATTGCGCAATAGGCGAATCTGGGAGATGGAAGTGTGAGTTCCACCCTGAAAGATAGGTATTGCATAGTATTTTGGCATAGCACTGAAAAATACAAACTACCATGGTTCTTGGCAGAGGCTCATCCCAAGTAGTTCCGAGCGCCTACCTACTCGAACGAAAAGCTAATGTTACAAGTTTAAATATGATTTATAAAATCAGCAATAAGACGCTTGCAGAGTATACAACTACATTTAGTATTCAGAAACAAACGAGATTCACCCATTGCTGACTTTGCCTTACAGCTCAATGAGAACATTTTCATGATAATATAATTCTTTTCAATGATTCATTATCGTTATTTAAAAGTCACAATGTAACAAATGTGCAAACCCAGGAGTATGCTCGGATGGACCCAAAGAGCATTATAGTAAATGATACAAAACATCCGTACCTGTTTCTACCCGAATGTGCAACGCAAACGAAGGTAATGTGATGGGTAACGAAGTCTGTATGTTTGAAGTATATTCCCTTCTAAATCTAAATTTAGTTCTCCGATTTTGTCGAAACAAAAATGGTAATAGTCTACAAATTTCCCTGTGGTATTTGGACTGTGTACAATTTGTACCCTCTTTGGTGACGAGGCAACGCTGCCGAAGCGAGGTCATCTTGAAGCGCTGTGCACACTTCTACCCACGAGGTCGACCAGTTCCCCATGCCGCTAACCTCTACCAGGGTGTCGTAACTAATTTGTGAGAAACAAGTTTTAGAGAACTGAATTTCACAAAATCTGTAATTTTCTTTGCTGTTGCAAACCGAAAGTTTGTAATTCAAGTGATTGTGACTCACGAGATTACTAGATCTGGAAATGCATTGAATGCAGATATAGAAATTCAAACACAATTTTGAGAAAATATAAATGTATGAAAGTTAGTATTGTAATTTTAAGAATATTTAACTCAGTTTAATTGTCAAGATTTAGTTAGAAATAATAATACTGAAATAAAAAGATTTAATGGATTGTTCGATATGGTAAAACTGCACTAGACAAAACAATGAATTGTGACTAACCACAGTGCCAAAAATCATAAGGCTGATTGTTCGAAGATGACTCTTCATTTCCATTATTTTGTTTATTGCGTGTCAACTTGATATAAACTAGTGATGTAGAGCACATACTTTCTCGCAGTATTTCTAAAAGTTCAATTTTCGAAAATCCAGAGATCAGAAACGAAATTGCGACTGCACTATTCTTTTAAGCATTCTTTTTTGTATTGATGAAAAATTTGAGAAAATTAAGAGCATTTTTTGAGATTTTTTATAAATTGCATTAATTTTAGGCACAAATTACGTGCCACCTACTTGTTTTTACAAAATATTGTACATGACCCTTTTTATGATCTGATTTTTTGAAACAGATTTTGATAAAAAATGTTAATCTTCAATTTTGTAGTTTCGAAATGTTACATTTTTGCTATTTTCGAAAATACTGTGTGTTCACTAGAAACGAGTCTAGCACCACTTTTTACGGTCTTTGATTGATACGAGTTGAAAAATTTGAGCCGTTTTTTCTTTAAATGTAAAAAGCTTCATTATTTCTCCCAAAATTACGCGCAAACTACTCATATTTTAGAAAATTTGTCCATGACCTTATTTTAAGATGTTTCTTTTTTAAAATTTATTTTCTTCGCCAGTTTTGCCTTTCAGGGGTTTGTACATATTTTTAGTACACAGCATTTAGGCATACAACCTCTCACTCTTGTATATTACTACTAGCTAATTTACATCATTTCATACTTATATATTTAACATATCTAAATAATTTACGCATAATACATTCAAAAATTTTCTTGATATTGAAGTGAAAAATACATTTTTATTTTTAACATATATTCTTATGGAGGATATTTATTTTCATGGGTGTTTGAACATATCTTTCGGATATCGTGAGTGTATTCTCTTGGGATTGTTTAATGTTTTTCCCATTGTAAATTTTCGCTGCAAGGAGAAGATGGAAGAAGTGTAAAACATTTGTCACTTATTTCTTATATACTCGTTTAGGGGCTCTATTTGAAGTTCTCTTTGAATGTGTGTATTAGAAATGAACCAAGGAGCCTTTGCACATTTTCTTAAAAATTTGTTTTGTATGATTTTAAGTTTTTGAATGTTGATTTTGGCTGTGTTATTCCAGACCGGACAAGCATAAGTGAGTGATGGCCTAACAATAGATTTAAATATTAAAATTGCGCATTCCAAATTTAGGGCTGAGTGGAAATTGATTAATGGATATAGTTTTGAAATTTTGGCATATGTTGCAATGTTGCATTGGTTATTAGTTCAATGTGCTTTTTCCAGGTTAACCTGCTATCAATGTTTATGATCCGAATCTAGATCCGGAACAACCGTTCGATAAATTTGGAAATTGATTCCTTTCGAGATTCTATCTAGGATATATGGGATGATTCTATTGTTGTAAGGGTAGTGAGTTGGTTCACTGGGTGCTTGGATACCTAAATTGTTGTTAGTAATTAGTTGTAATATCATTCTGCCTTGTGATGAGGTTGAATTGCAACCCCAATCTGTGTTCTTACTATAAGAACTTTCGAATGCTTCTGGAGTATATTTTTATAAATATCTTGCGGGAAAGGGTAGTTTGGTGGTTTATACCCTGACACAATCACAATTTTCTCATTATTCACGTAAGTTAGAATTGCTACCGTTTCTGGACTTTTGTCGGATGAAATATCTATTTGGAAATGTTTACTGCTTTTGTGAATTAAGATTGCAACTCCTCCCGAGGCACAATGCGTTAATCTATCGTTTCTATACATTGCGTATTCATTAATTTTAAAATTATCACCTAGCAGTAACTGGGTTTCAGTTATGCAAGCAGTTTTTATTTTATTATCATTTAAAAACTGAGTGAACGAATTTGTTTGTCGTTTTATGCCATTGGCATTCCAGTTAAATATCCTCATTTCATCATTATTATTTAATACCATTAATAAGAGCAGGAACTAACGATTGAATCATTGTTTGTAACTGAGGACCTATTGTGCTAATTAAATTTAAATTGTTTGCATTATTAGGGTTTTGGGTTCTCCAATTTGAATTTGAATTTGGATTTTCGTAATTTGGAGGACGCAAAGGCATATTTACTTAAAGCAGTGGGGGAAAGTTTTGAATGTTATCAGCTGGGGGCGGCCTCCTTGGAGGTTGCACACTCCGAGTGGTTGTATTGGAAGCTTGAGCACTGTAAAGGCCTTGCCATTGCTTACGTCCACTTCCTGCCTCTTTAAATGTTTGGCAGCCACGATAATTTGATATGTGATTAACCCACAGTTAACGCAAATAGGTTGTTCTCTTTTTGATCTATTACATTGCGAATAATGATGGGATCCATCACAACGAACACACCTTGGACTTAATTTACAGTTTGCTTGGGTGTGTTTGAAACTCTGGCAACGCTTACATTGTATTAATTTGCTTGGAACACTTTGCATCCGCAGTTTAAATACAGCATAAAATAATTTAGTTTCATGAAATATTGATTTAGCATTTTCAGTTTCCATTAAATCTACAGCACAGGACCATAGAGGTTCTTTATGTTACGCTGGTTACTGGGTACGTAAGTCTTGTTAATTCATCAAATATTCCTTTCTGAGAGTAAACTACAGGTATACATAAATTATAACTGAGAGCTTGGAATGATAGGGATCTCTGAAGGAATGATATTGTACATTATTTTCACCGCAAAATTTTCTGTAACCTCTGTAGTCTTCAATTGTTACAAAGTTCACTTGCTAAAAATATTTTTGTTGTTTAATAGTAAAATCGTTTTTGCTACTTTTTTAATGTCACTAAGTAGAAGTAGATATCCGTAGCCGTTAACATTATGAATATATATTGGTGGAATTTTTACAGCTTTATCACTTTCAGAATTTGGACATCTAAATTTCTACGAAAAATTGTCTAAATTTCGAAGCAATTCATAGCGTTAACTTACTGGTATGTTGTACCTGATATTCTCCTCTGTTCCGTGGTCAAAGCCAAACCTTTTCCTCTTGTTTGAATCGGAGCACTCGTTGCCGTTGAAACTCAAGTTCTGTGATGTGTTTCCTGATATTCACCCACTGATGATGGCGGTGGCGGTGGCGGTGGACACGCGCCCACTGATAATGAGGATGATGATGGGAACATGGGAACCCCTGTCCGTAGAATTCACCGCCATTTGGATTTTCGTTAGTCACTTCCATTGACTGCACAATTAACCCTGAGGTTTCAAGTACCCCCCTGCAGCGGGCACTATCAACACTCATTTTGTCAGATAAATCGTTGCACTATGATAAGTAACTACTAATCTAAGTTCTTCATACACTGGAGCGCGGCGGCCCGCGCAGGTCGAGAGCGCACTGACAACGCTGCCTCAACGTAAGATACGAGCTGTCTCAACACGAAGTGTTCACCTCGGCGGCTCGAACCGGAAAGGAAGATGTTTCTTAAGAATAGATTTTAGAACATTCAAGGAAAAGATCTCCATCTTCAATACTGCAGTTTTAAAAAGACGTCGACTAAAACTTTTACAGTATTTGAAATACCAGGGACTTCAACTAATACAAGACCTGAAGCACTTTCCTTAAGCATCTTTTATTCTATTCAAGGACAAAGTTTAATTTAAAAAATTGGATCCATTTTTGAAAAAATACTGACTGATTCATGTAATCGACTTTTCGGTATCAATAATCCACGAAACATGGACTCTGAGTACTCGTGTTAGGGTAAGTAATTAAGTATTCACAGAACGAAGATTTATCCACTTTTTCGTTACCAGGGCTCGGACGTAAGAGTATTTTTGTCGAAAATTCGTCGTTTTCCTTTGTACGAAACCAATATTTTATCTTCTTACGACGTAAGTACAGGAAAGTAAAAAAAGCCGTTCACGCTTACAAAATCAACACGACCGAAAAGGAGAACGAGGAGGAAACTTCCTTACTCACAGTAACAATGACAGGCGGCCAAGTCTGAGGAGCCAGACAGTAGTGTCAAACAACAGACTTCTCAGCGCTTCCTTCATATATCTTCTATTTCCCTATCTTCGGCCTTCTATTCTATACCTTCTATTCTCCCTATAAATGGCCTTTCCTATTTCCCGATCTACTCCACATTAAAAACTAGTACATCCAAATAAAAAAAACTGTGTATCACGTGCTATGGGGAGGAATTAATTTGAAGTTACATTTTTGGCCAAAAGCAAAACAAGGGGCTATCTCAGCATTTGCTCAAGGATCAGGAAAACAGGACAAAAACGTGATCGAGATAGGGTTTACTAACTCAGAAGCTGAAGTACAATACTTGTTGAACGTTCTTTAAAATTATTCAATCCAAATGGTAAATAATACATTAACTGACATTGTTAAAATTAGTATTATTTTCCTTTTCGATGCTCGGTATGCTCTAATTGTAAAGAAACAGTGGAGCACACTCCTAACGGCCGGTTTCTCTAATCGCTAGTTTTCCGTGTTTTTTGCGATCAACGCCAGGCGAATACCGGAGCCGTACGAAAACAAACGGGCCACGGACTGCGCGCGATCTCCCCATCCTCTTCGTTGTCCTATCCTCTCCCATTACACCCACACTTACACTAACATGCACTACACTACCACACATGCCGTGAGACCCGTCAGGAGGTAAGAGCTTGTCGCGGCTGGGGCGGTGCCCTGCTGGTGGGAGATACCTGGTTGGGACAAACCCCACTAGTCGACGGAAGGTCGGCGCCGGATCTCGCCATACATTGGGGGAAAGATCACCGCCACCTCCCGAGCAAATATACATGCATTCCACTTGCGGGACTAATGATTCTTTAAGTTGACGTGCCCGGAATCACTAAACAATCAGTCAATCAAACTTAATCTTTTACTTTCTCGCTACGAAGAAGTGAGAATATTATGTAATATATATGTTGATATTTTGATTGTTGAAATTTTTTACATGAATTACATTTCCCACTTTATGCCATTGCCCGAGTTCGAAGCATGTGGGGCATCTGTAGTCTAGTGATATATAAGCCAGCACGTTAACTGCGAGAATCTGCGTTTGAGTGTCGGAGCATAAAAATAATTTGCTGCCTTTTTCTGGTTTATATACTTGCAGAAACTTGCGAAGCACTTAGAAACATTGCGAGAAAGTAAGTGCTTAGTAGCACTTACTTTCTAGTTTCAGAATGAAATATGTTCTTCAAAATTAAATTCCTTAATCATGTCATATACATTTTCTTTTGGAAAACAGTGTTTCGCATAATGTTTAGTAAAAAATGGAAAATTCTAAAAATATGTAAATAAGATTCTATTGAAAACGACTCCAAGTTTTTCTCATACGTTTTTGCTCAAAAGGATCAATGGTTTCGTAATAATATGGCATATGGTTTAATTTCATTAAAACCTATGTCATTTCGAAAATTTCAGAAGTTCAAGTTTAGTATGGAAAGAGAATTTTAATGCAATTTTCTCCTCGATATTAAACTTTTAAATATTTTTAGGTGCAGTTATTTCAAAATATTACTAGCTCTCATGAAATTGTGAGTAATATCGTTCGATTTTTTCAAGTGAAAGCAACGTAAGAAAGTAGATGCAAATTAATAATATTGCGTATCTGTTACCAATAATACGGCAAAGTGCTGTTATAGCACCACTTGTTTGTATTTTAATGTTGCCAGTTGGTTCTAGATGTGCGCGTAAACAAACCTTGGCTATGCTCCAATGTCTGAATTATACCTGCATTTGCCCAATCTGAGCGGGAAACCAAATCCTCCCATTGCTTGTGTCTGGCATGAAACCCTGTCTCCTACCTGACGATAAAAGGGGGCCGACGCACAGGGATATTATCTCTCGCGTTTTCTTGGAAGCGGATTTATCGATTTTAAGCCCGCGTACGCTGAAAGCAATGCTTCCCAAACACCGCGGATCGTGTTGTAATCGGATTGCGGATTTCCTTTCTTCTCCATCCTACAGATTTTAAAATAATATTGCGCTGCTCTGAGATTGCAAGTTTTCTTGCGCTTTCAGTCTTTCCTTTTGTTATTTACTTGCGCGTGCTTTTCCTATTTACCTGTGCACGTTCTCATCTTATGTTCTTTAGTACATGCTATTCGCTGAATGCAAGGAAATATTTTCCCATATGAGTAATAGAGAGTTATCAGCAAATGGGCCTGAACAAATTGATGATTCCGTTACCGTAAACTGCTTCCTTTTCAGTCACCGGCTTAGGTGGCTGAGGGCCCCAATTGATGTCATTACAGTCCCTCTGACTGGGAGGTCCTATGGTTCGAAATCCGACGGTGAGAGTATTTTCTAATCTAGCTAGACAACTAGCTCAAGTTCAGTCGCTGTTTGGAAGAGAATTTTGGCAAGTGGCTGCTCTGATCGGTAGTTTTCGTGTTTTCTCCGATCAGCAGAAGGCGAATGCGTGAGCAGTACCGTACCAAACGGTCCACGGACCGCGCGATCTTTCCTTCCTCTTCATTGTCATATCCTCGCCCCTTTAAACACACATTTCCATGCACTACATTACCACACATGTCGGGAGCTTAGAGCTTGTCGCAGCAGGGGCGGTACCCGGTCGGAAGTGACAGGTTGGGAAAAAAAACCCTCTTGCCAACGTGTAGGTTGGCACCGGATCTCGCCATCCTGCGGTGGAAGATCATCGACATCTCCAACTATAAAAAGCATACACTAAACGTACGGAACTAATGACTTAAGCAGTTGACACGCCCGGAATCACCACTCAATCAGTTCCTCTTCCGTCGCTTTCATTGGATCATTCTTCTATCATTATAGAATTTCCACCAAATTACAATCACTTTTTTAAACACAAAGAAACCTGCAAAAACTATCACCTTCGTTGCGCGCTCTTCTCTATTAACGACCATTTTACCGCGGAACCCGTTGGTTTAAGCCTATGCTACGTATGAAATTTCTTCTGTTTAGTTGTGACCTGTCGCAGAGGTCGGTGTCTGGGCAAATTTCATAGATTAATCGGCCAAAACTCATTGACGAACACTTTAAGAAACAAAGTTGTTGTGGAAAGTTTCGCTGATTGGCTATTATCCTGAGGCCCGATGAATTGTTTTATTACTTAGAAGATACGTATATACAATGATTAACTCTACAATGTTTATTTTGTTTCTGACAGCTAAATATGATTTTAAAATGTTTTGAATTTTTATGCAATGTAAATTGCAACTAAAAGTCTAGTTGAGAATCAGAGCAAGGAGTAGTAAGAAAGAAACAGTGGAGTGGAAAAGAAAAGAGAGCAAAACGGGATAATTTAATGATTTTAAATACGAGTTGAATATGCACGTGCAAAAGTGCTTCCCATATTTTGTGGTTTAAGAGTAATTTAAAAGCTGTTAACAAGCAATGCACACTTATTAACTAAATAAAAACTAGAAAATTTCTCCAGATGTACGCTTTCCATTTTCTTATATATGCCATTGTGGTGGGCAACCATCTAGTTCGTTTTATAAGTCTGGTAAATTTCTATGAAAGAGCGCGAATCGTTGTTAAAGATGGGCATTGTTAAAGACCATGATTCTTGTTAGGCAATTGTTTGAATTTTCAAACAAATGCGACTCGTAGTTATTTGTTGGCAACCAGATGAAAGTGAGGGTTTGACGTGCGGTGTAGAAGTTGGAGAAGAACGAGTTTCATGCTGTGATTAAGCATTTTTATTTCAAGGGTTGGACTGCAGCGCAGATCAAAACCGAATTAGATGAAATGCAGGTGAAGTCTGTACCAGCACTGAAGAACATTTACTTCTAGATTAAGGAGTTGAAATGTGGTCACAAAAGCAGAAAAAACTATCATCAAAAACGTTGTGAAAGTGTGAACAGTGAAAGTGTACGAGGTAGCGGAAACTGTTGGCGTCTCAAATGAACGAGTGCACTTCACCTTGCGCGAAAAATTGATCATGAAAAAGCTGTGCGCCAGAGGGGTGCCGCGATTGATCAAGTTGGAACGAAAGCTGGCTCGGAACTTCAAAGCAGAAACTGAAAATGTTGAGGAGACATCAGCAGGACGTTTAGCGCGAATTCGTGATCGTGGATAAAACCTGGGTCTATCACCACGCTCCTGAAACCAAAAAAGATTCAAAACAGTGAACAAAGGTTGGCGAAGGTGCACAGAAGAATGCGAAAACAGGGGCCATATTATTCAACATTATTGGATCGTTTAAAACGGAAATTGGTTGAAGAAACTGCCAAGATTGGCGCACAAAAATTGTTGTTCCATCAAGAGGACGCACTGGCCCACACAGCTGCAATCACAATGTCAAAAGTGCGTCAGATGGAATTCGAGTTGGTTCCTTATCCATCATACTCACCGAGTGTATTTCGCAGCCTATGACAGAACCTATTTCTCCAATGGGATGAATAAATGGAAATTCGCAAGTCAAATGCATAGAGGTCGAAGGAGTTTATGTTGAAAAATAATGTAAGTTTTTCAAAAAAAACAAACAAGAATTAGAATTAGAAATAAAAAATGCAAAGATGGACTTAGTAATAATAACAGAAACAAAGAAGAGAGAAGAAGGAATAATATGCCATAGGATCTTACACAATGATATGTAGCGTCGTCCCGATAGATAAAAGAGGTACGTCTGGAGTAGGAATACTAAGACTTTTTTAGCATTCATCTTCAGGAAAACTAGAGACGGACGGACGAAGAGACGTGTTTGGCCGTCAATCTATTTTTCCGTATCAAGGATCCCCAAAACACGGATTCTGCCTACAACACATGTTAGAGGACGTAATCTACTATATATGACAAAATAATTTATCCACTTATTCGTTACCAGGACCCGGCAATAAGAGTTTTACTGTTCGCTGTTTTCAAAAATTCGCTGTTTTCCAGCGATTTACTCTTCTTTCGAAGTGCAAGATAGTAAAAATCCGTGGGTGGCGTTATTGTCTTGTGAGGAGACAAATTAGATCGTGTTAATTCAGAATTAGGGATTAATATTAAACAACTATTATAAACTAAACATACATATTTAGAACAAACCAGACGTTTATACAAATTTACAAACCATGCAATTTTGTCGTACATTATGATTGGAGAAGAGACGCGTGTATTCATGCCATGTAAGTAAGTATATTGCGTACCTTCTCGGATGTCACATGTACCATGTATACGACGATTAGAAAGATCAGTTATTATATCAATACCAGTTATTGTAAAACGCTTAATATAAACTAAAGAAAAAACATTTAGAAAGATGTAAAATCACTAATCAGGCATGTTTCTATGTTCGAAAAAAAAAACTGTCGTAATCAATTGCTATCATGTACGTACTCGCTTTAGCTTTTGTCGTGGTATCTCTGGGATGAAATATGTACTCCATGGGTTAGGATTTCTAGTTTGTAATAGTATTATTAGGTCGATTATAAACGATCGTTCACAGAATAATTGAAAAATACAAATCTTTTAGAATTTGAGATTCTTCGCGTCCGTATCTGCTCTTGCCACGGCGTGGGGTTACCCAGAAGACCTTAACCCTCCAAAATTTATAATATCACGTACTTTTGGCTTATTAACAACCAGAGAGAGACACAGAGAGAGAGAGAGAGAGAGAGAGAGAGAGAGAGAGAGAGCTGGCAACAAATAGCGTAGACAGTCAAATAGTTCAATTTACCTAATTAATTTTTACCTAAAATTCGAGATTTTGGACGTGTCTGACTTCTGAAACCAGAAAAAGGTACTCAAAAAAGATTAATGGGTGAGTCAGGCTAGCATGTCAGAACGAGTTTTTATTACTTTCTCGCCCTTCAAAGGTACTCCGTAAGGAAAGTTATGTTATAGTGCTCCGGAAAACGGCGGATTTTCCGTTTTCTGCCAAGGGGAAGATGGTGTAATAGAAGTTTCTTACACCAAAAGGTTGAGAAGTAAACTTTTCAGTTTTTACCAGAGTACATACAAGAGTTGACGGAAAAGAAGTAATATGTTTCAGAGTTTTAATGCAGGCTAATATTGGTGACTTAATGGAAGGCGAAAAAGCACAATTCTTTGTGCTTCAAGGAACGCATTCGGGAGAGGGCAAAAAGGGGAAAAACACTATGTGAACTAATTCCACCACTGATAAACTATTATTTTACAAAAAGAAACAACAGAAAATAGCTTAATGATGTTGAAAATTAGGTAGGAACAACCTTTCTTTACATACTTAGTTCCTCGTGAAGTCACAAAACATATCCAAATATTGTCAAATTATCATGACCATTTGGGTCCCGTGGTCTAGAAAATGTTTACTTTATGTTGCAAATTCATGCTTGCTTTCCTTATTTATTTCGTTCGTTCCTTCTTTGTTTCTTTCTTTATTTCTTTGTTTGTTTCTTTATTTTTTTTCTTCCCGTGATAAAATATGATTTCTTTCTTTTATTTCTTTCGTTGAATAAAAAAGCAATAGGTTAATTCATAAATAACAAATCAAAATCTTGGTAAGAAATAATAACGAATAGTTTAGATTACAATGAGGTCCACATTCTTAGAATTATCAGGTACATGGACCCTAACATAAATAGTACATGCTTGTGTAGATTATTAACTACAGGGAAAATATAATTTTTTACAGACTACTTGATTCTGGAATCATGGGACGCGATTTGTGCCTTTGTTTAAAGTGCCAAATATAATCTATTGATCTCAAAGCATCAATTTCACTTTAACATGAACTTTCCTCTTAAAAGCAGAAAATTAAACATTTCACGGAAAACCAATACTTGTATAAAACAAGGAATAACAACATCGTGTAAAAACAAACGTATTTTGCTTTATTTCTAAACATGATAACAGATCTCCCGGTTTCCATTCTACTTTCCAAAAGCACAAAAGCATTTTAAGGAACGTAATACCACAGGCAAACATTATGAGAAATGATCAGGATATTTTGAACGCTAATAACAAATCTAAAGTAAAAGAAAATATCGTAAAAATACAACTACTTCATCTCGAAATGTAGAGAATGTTGCTTAAATGAACTGTAACATAAAGGTAAGAGATCCGGTGAAAGTTACGACATTTTTCAACCTACACCTTTTTGAGAATTTCTGTTGATCTCACGAAGGAAAGAAAACCACAACACTCAACATAATACGTTTCCCCAAAACATTTCGACGCGATGTTTGTTTCCGAAACTTTCTTCCAATGAAATCCTTAGAATATTCAATAAATTAAATAATAAATATTCAACTGTTTTAAATGAGTTTCCATTTCTTTATTAAAAAAGTGCGCATCTGCCCTTATAAGCCCGGCAACTCACATTTTCACTTCTTTATGCATATGAATATATTCAGAAACTTTTAAAAGAGTAAAATTTAAGACACTGTTTTAAAAAAAACATCAAAAATTCAATTCAAATGTTATAGAGTCAAATATATATAAAAACAGAAAGACTGTAACAAAAAATATTAATAATTTAACACTTGGGTATCCTTTTACTTTCTCGCTACGGAGTAGAGAGAAAGTTATGTAATGCTGCGCGAAAACAACGGCGAATTTTCGGCAAAAAAACTCTGAATACAAGGCCCTGGTAACGAAAAAGTGGATAAATTCAGCTGCCAAATTTTTAAAAAATCCTCTAACTCGTGATGTAGCCAGAATCCATGTTTTGTGGCTCCTTGATGCCGAAAAATCGAATGACGGTAAAACGTCTGTCTGTCCGCCCGTCTGTGAACAACGTTAGCGGCTACACCGTTTAGCCGGTTTTCTTCAAAATTAACATTCACCAATCGATCTGGATAATGCCGCGGCCCCTTGAATTTGAAGCCGATATTTTAATTTTCGGGGATACTTTACATGGAGCCCCTGGGACATTTTCAAAACAATGGCTCCATCGTTTTTGATTAAATTATTTTCTTGGATAGCGTGAAGACTTCACGCTATCCAACAAAATAATTTATGAGAATGGTGCAGATCTCATGTTCGTTAAATCTCCTAATTTTTTGAAAATTGCAAAAGTTCACATTTTTTCGGAGTCTTCCTACAATTAAAATATTAAAGATATAAATGTCTTTCCTTAATGAAAATTTGAGTACTTTTCGCGTAATTTTGCGTGAAAATACTGGCATAAATGTACGTGCTGTTTTAGGACCATTAGTTTTATTTTTAGACAGTGTACAGGTTTTCGAAAAATGTTTTATTTTTCATATAATACTGGCACACCATGTTTTGCGAAATATATTTACATCTATATACGATGTACATTTTTCAATGTTCGATTTCGATTTTCGATTTCGATTTTCAGTCGGTACAACAAAAAGTACTTTAATTAGAATTCAACAAATGTAAATATTCGAATTGCTTGTTCATGTACCATTATACACCCTTTAATTCGTATTCAATGAATCCGTATGTACCGGAAACCTTATGTTCGGATATTTCCAAAACAAACATGATTATGTCACTTTTCATAAAAAGATACAAAAATAAAATTCCAAAGTACCAGCCAATTTATTTTGTAAGTTTTCTAATATTACACAGTTTATAAACGCAGAGAAATTTTATCAGGAAAAGATACATTTTCAGTCTCTCAACACGTATCTAGAAAATTAAAACGTTCTGAAACGTGTTTTTACTTTTAAAAAAATTGTTGTTTCACTTGTGTATCAAAATGAAGCGTCAAATGCAAACATCAAATGCAATATCCATATAAATGAATTGTATACTGAATTAAGTTCAATATGTTATGCATTCAGCACTCTTTCAAATTCATGGAACATTCATGCAGCTCGTTGCTTTTTTCTTTTTTTTTCTTTTGAAATGTGTATTCCCGCTTAATGCTTGGGATACTATTGTAGGAAAGACAAATTGTATTACACAGACCTTTAGATCCTAGAAAAACATCTTGCGCGATTAACAAATAAATGCCGTCTCCGTGATTCCTAAAGGCTCTCTTCATGTAGCTTGAAATCTTACCATTGTCTTGCCTTTGCTACGAATCTCTAGTTTTTGATAGCCAATAAACAATAGTTGTCCACAGGCTGTTAACAAGTAGATTCATGTAAGGTTCAGAGAAAATTCTAAAAAAATGTGACGAGAATAGTAATGTAGTACGAGTATTTCAGTTTCTGGGTCAATGACCCCCATCTCGATGAGGTTTCTCGTCCAGTTTCTCTGATCCATTGAGCAAATGCTGAGATGGCTTCTTGTTCTCCGTCATTAATGTATCTCCATTATGCGCACCGTTTGTTGAGATGTGGGGGTTTTGATAATGGGGAAAAATTTATATTCAGAACGTTATTTATTCCATCAATTTTCAATAATGTATGAAATCGTGTGTGTGTTGGAATCGGAAAGTGATTAAGTGATTATTATTCTTGGTTAGTTCTGGAAACTCTTTCTATTGAATCATCTAATTATATTGTAGCGGTACAGAATTCTTCAGACAAATTAAATAAAGTAAACCAGACCTAAGGAATTTTTACTGAGAGAAAAAACATATGGCGTCACGCGCGCAGCCCCCCTTCTTGCAACAGCCACGGTCCCCTAACCCATTTCGGATTTTTATGAGGGCAAAGGGCTAATTGAAAACCGTCCAGACGCAGCCACATCTGGAAAATCTTTGGAACGCCTGTCATCGTGAACGGGGAAACCCAAAACGATAAATTCCTTTGCTCCCCTCTTCACAGACATGGCCTATTTCCGAGACGGAACAATAGGACACTGTCTTCCGACAGAAACACAGAGAGTGGAAAATTCCTTTGCTCCCCCCGTCGCTATTGGCCGAATATAGTGTACAACGCCACCACCTTTAGCCAATAGCGACGCGACCATTGTAGGGAGCAGGAGCACATGAGGAAAAAGGGTGGGGGTAAAAGTTTACTTCATGCGTTTTCGACTTACAAAATTTCAGTGGGCTAAGAGCAGGGGGCTGAGAACAGTTCGAGAGAGACTTCTCTGGGGTGGGAGCCAGTCGCGGGAAGAGGCGAGTGCGCCTCTGTGGCACTTGTAAAATTTTACTGGGTTGAGAAACTTCTCTGGGGTGGGAGCCAGTCGCGGAAAGAGGCGAGTGCGCCTTTGAAGGATTTCGCAACTTTCTGAATTTGTGCCTGAGAACAATTCTCATGAGAATCGGAGGAACACATTGTTGTGTGCTCCGCACCCGCGATCGTGAGCAATAACCCCGGCTACCTACAAGCTCCACCGAAGACACCGCCCAGACGCCAGCCGCCCCCCTGATGACGTCACCAGACAGCCGACCCCTGCCGCAGACGCCGTGAGCCGCTGCGCCCCACCCGAGAGGGTACAGGCCCCGGCTGCATTCCAGCGAAGGTCACGCCGCCCCCACAAGCTTCGCCGCGCCCGTCCGGGCACAATGAACTTTTGCCAGGCAATGTAACTGGGGGCTATTCACCTCTGTAGAATTTTGTCAACGCAGTGCCGCGCCAAGGCACATCGAATAATCATTTTTTTATTATTGTAATTTTAGTTGTAATGATTTTGTACTCTTTTCTAGATGTAAGCTTTCCTGTTAGTTTTAATCTTTATTTTTTTCTCTTTCATTCAATCTCTTCTTTCTTTTATTTCATAAATGTAACTTCCCTGGTACAACTTTGTCCAGGAATAAAAGTAGTTTTCTCACCAGTAATCAAAGTGTTTATTTCGAATGTCTATTGAATCTAATTAACAATTCCTTCCATCACCGACTGAGCTACAACCGGGCCGCTAACCGCGCATTGTTCAGATGTGCGGAGGTGTTACAATATCAACACATAGGCAGAGGCAGATTAAAAACTTTGTCGCCTGTCGGCATGCGAAAAATTGCCACCTATTTTTTCAAATAACCCAATGGAAAAGTTGTATTTAGTAACACGTATTATTTATGTTTAAAACTTAGACGCGCATATTTATGACTAAAATTCAATGTCATTTAATTAATAATTTATGCGTGTTCAATTTTTCCTACAAGAAATCAATTAAATTTTAAATAATATATTTTGATGTATATAAAATCATAAATTCATCATGTTTTTTGCAGTTACACATAATTATTATTCTATCGCTATTCGCAACGGTAGAATACTTCCATTGTTCGTAACGCTAGAATTACGTAGGTAATTTTTGTTATTATGGTAGGAAATTACGTAGGTAATTTATGAAAATTTATGAATTAAGAGCATTCTACCCTTAAGTCATAAAAGTACGTAGATGTCTACATTTAACTCGGAAATATGCACGAAATAAGATATCCTCAAACAGTTGATCAAATTTACATGTATTTAAATATGAATATTTTCTAAAATTTATTATTGAATAATTTATTATTTATAACATTATGAATACTTATATATAACTTATTATATTTCTCTGTAACTACTAAAACTATTTCCCACCGCTGACTACATTGAAAAACTGCCAAATCTGGTGAGAATTCCGTCGATCAGGCAACAATGATTACAATGGAATTAAAATTTCTAAGAATTCCGATCGAGGTAACATGAAGACTCCTATTCGATAATTGTAATTAAATCTTAATTGTATGACTGCTGAAAATGTCAACATCGCTCTTTCTGACTTATCACCAGACATATAACAGAAGTTATTATCTTCATGCTAATAAATTAATTTGCGAGTATTTAATAATTTCGTTCAGAGACTCGTAGAATGCAACTTACAGAAAAAAAGAAAAATCTCTGGCGACGCAGAGGAGGCGTTTCCAACTATTTTAATCCAGAATTTTTGCCTCCCCCAAACTTGTGTTGCCATTGGCACGTGCTTCCTGTGCCTATGCGTAAATCCGCACCTGCACACAGATCAGGTGAAATCAAAGGCTTTTCTTTTTAGAGAAATGAGCCTTTGAATGATTGCTTGCCCCAGTTGTAATATTTCCGGTCTTTTTAGAAGTTAAATTTGTCATTAAAAATTATGAAATTCTTCTGTCGCATTTTCAGATCCCAAGAACATTTGTCCGCTTGTATTACATATCGTTTAACAGTATTTTGAAGCCTTCTCCCACCTCCTCTTCTCCTACTACCCAACGGTCTCAAATCATTGTTAATTCCATTCTGTTCATTTTGAATCCTCTTATTGTGATTGCCATGCTGGACGTGCTTTTGCACTAGCTGACATGTGTGTGTATATGTATGTATGTATGTATGTATATATATATATATATATATATATATATATATATATATATATAGGCTTCAATAATATATATTTCTATATTTGTATATATGTATATATATGTATGTATGTATGTATATATATGTATAGGCTTCAATAATATATATTTCTATGTTTAGTTTAATATATATTTTTTTTTTTATTTTCTAAATGGTGAGTCTCCATATTCGACTTTATATCGAAGTGCTAGTGTTTCATTATAATTCTATCTTTTTTATATAACCGTCCGTAACCAACTTGAGTAATGAAAAATAAAAAAAATTAAGTGTAAAATTATGTGATTGAGTTATTTCAAAAAGTTTTTTTTTAAATACTGTCTGTCTAAAATCTGTGGTCAAACTCATCGTATATAATAAGTTATGGTAGGAGTAGAACCGTGGTGTGGATTGCTATATTGAAGACAGTACTAAATAATAAATTCTGCCGTACGTTTACTGATGCAAATAAATTTTCTATAAAACGGGACCAAAAATGTCTAGTTTTCAAATGTTGCTAACCTCGCTTTTTTTAGTACTGATATTCATCACACAAGTATGTATTTAAAATGAAAGGAAGATTCTGGAGCATAAGAAAACGTTATTATACAAGTACTTCTCCGCTATATGTCACGTACAATATCTACTGTTCTTCGACGGAAAAATCAAAATAACGCTTTCAATTCTGGCTAGCATTATTTTCTTTCCTGTTTCGCTCTCTATCTCTCTTTCTTTCCTTCTTTCTTTTCTTTCATTCTTTTTTCTTCTTGTCATAGCCTCTAGGATGGCTGATGGCTTGCGTTCTAGCTCTCCGTTGTACCGGGGGAAGTGGCTCAGGGCATCAGATTATAACACTGCAGTGCCTCTGACTGGGAGGTCTTAGCTTCAAGTCCCGACGGCAGCAGGACTTTCGACTTTAGTTTTAGATTGCTAGGTCGAATTCAATTACTCTCTAGAGGAGAATTCTAACGGCCGGCTGCTCTGATTGGTAGTTTTTCGTGGTTTCTCCGATTAACACCAGACGAATGCCACAGCAGTACCCTAGTAAACGGGCCACGGACCGCTCGCGATCTTTCCTTCTTCTACCTTACCGTATCCTCACCCGTACAAGCACACCCTTCACTTATATGCACTACACTAACACACATGCCTGGCGAACGTGTGGCTTAACGCTTGTCCCGGCTGGGGCGGTGCCCCGCTGGTGGGAAATACATGGGTCGGTGCCGGATCTCAAATCAAATGGGGGAAGTTCAAACACTTCCCGATAAAGAGTATGCACTACACTTACGGGACTAATAACCATAGCCATTAACCATAGCTATTGTGCGCCCGGAATCACTAATCAATCGATCAATCAGTCCACGGGATTACACGTGGTATGGTCCCGCGTTCGATTCCCGGTCGATGCAAAAGTAGAGTTGTAACGTTCTTTTACAAAGTAGAGTTTTAACTTTCTCTTTTCGTCTCAGCTTCTGTAGCTGTGCGACGAAGAAAAGCACAGACAGGCGGAGTTTGCTAGTTACGTTATATTCGCCACACGTCTTTCTTACCCCCAAGACTGGGAAACTAGACCCAGGTATGGGGGCACCATTAGCTGCCGGCAAAGTCGGACAATTGACCCAAAATGCCAAGTACATTCTTTCTTCCTTTCTGTGTTACCTTCTTTCGGTCTTTGTCTTACTTTCCTCATTTTGACTTGCTTTCCTTTCTTCTTCTCCTCTACTTTCTTTGCTTCTGACTTTTACATCATGAAAAGATGCTCCCTTTTTTTTCTTTTTTTCACGAAAACATTCTTTCTTTCTATACTTGTCATTCATTCCTTCTCGTTCTTCCCTTCTTTATTTCCTTCTTTCTGGTTTGCATTTTTCTCTCTTTCTGTCAATCTGTTCTTTTTATCCTTCGTTCCTTTTGCCATTGCGTCGTTCTGACTTTTCGTCATAATGTCTGCGCGAGTATGTCTGTACGCGTCTTCCTGACTGTATGCGTCTTTCTGTCTGTGTGTGTCTTTTTGTCTGTGATCGATTGAAAAGAAAATCAAGTGAAGAAAATCAAGTTAAAAAATCAAGTAAAAACAAAAACACATCAGTAAATGTAGCCCTCTTAAATTAATACATTATTTATTTTTCTTCTCCGTACTAGTATGCCAGCTAGTTGCAAGTTCCAATTTCAAATCTTTATCCTTCGGTGTTTTCTCTTCCTTCCTTATTAGAATTCCCACATTGCGTATGGGTTCTCACATTTGTAGATTCAAATTCGTATGTCGGACATCGTTGGATGAAGTAATCCTTCGCAGATCTGCGGCTTGTAAAGGAAACTGAAGCCTAAATGGCGCCTCTCAACTAAATTATAATCCTAACCAAAGACGTTTGTCGGCTACTAGACGGAATTGTAAAGGTTCAGAGTCATTCGTAAGGCAGATTTCGTAGATAAATTAGAGGTCGCTAGATCTCCGGGGGGTAAACAGCTTCTGCTTTACAGACGCCGCAGAAAAAGGAGACGCTAATGTGTTAAGTACATTATTGCAATATAAAACAATGTATGATCATAGTTTTGCCCCCAAATTCTCATTCATTGCCTCACTGTTTATCCCAATGCCAATTGGATCGCTCTCGGATGATTCTAAGGCTTTCAGGAGCGGTGTTGTTCACTTACGGAAAGAGTGTGCTCATTCCACAGTAAGTCAGATATTCATCGTACTCTTCACATTAATTATTCGCCATGTCATTAAAGTCCTTAGACTCATGCAAACCTTTGGTTAGAGATCTCGTCTCAGAATTCTGAAAATAGGATAGAACCAACACACTGTTATCTCAATACTCCAAATCAAACCGACGAATTAGTTACGCATAGAACATAATCTTAATAGTCGTTAACAAATAATATTCCAGTATCAAAGAATACTAAAAAAATGTTGATCTAACACATTTTTCAACTTTTTAACTGACAAAAAGTTAGAAGAGACCTAACTAATGGCTTCTTATTGTATCTTATTATTCCAGAACTGCTGAAAGCAAAAAGAAATAAATAAATCCTTCATCCTTACATTTTGAACTAAGTTTTCAATCACTGTGCAGTGACCTGAAAATGCTGTTAAAGGACGCTTGCATGCAACGGTGCTTCCGACATCAATATTCGGAGAATACGAACAGAACAGCGCACCGAACAAGATGAGAGAGCTTCTTCTTCTTCTTCTTCTTCTTCTTCTCCCTCAAGCATTAGACCGGTTGGTCCGTTGCGCCTCCTTGATCTAACCATCTTCTCCTTGGTCTACCAACGCTTCTTCTTCCTTTAGGGATGTACTGAAGCACTTGCTTTGGAATACGGTCGTCTTCCATTCTTTCGAGGTGTTTTTTCCATTGTTCTCTGTATTTCTTAATTTTTTCGTTTAAGTTGTAAATTCCTATATTTTTCCGGATGGTCTCGTTTTTTAATCTGTCCATTCTTGTTACTCCCAGGACTGATCTTAAAAATCTCATCTCGGCTGCTTGAAGTCTACTGTGTGTTCTGGAGTTCATAGTCCAGTTTTCGCTTCCGTAAAGTCCGCAAGGCACTGCCATAACTTTATAAAACTTTAGCATTGTGTCTTTACGGACCTTTCCTTTGAGCGCTCTTTTGATGGTGCCACACATCATATTGAATCTTTCTATCTTCCTTACAATATCAACTTCGCCGAGATATGATACGTCACATCCTAGAAATCTAAAGGTATTAACCTGTTCAATAATTTTGTTTTCTAATATGAATTTACATCTTAAAGGTTGTGAGCCTTGGAATGCCATGGATTTGGTTTTATTTGTAGATATACTTAGATTATATTGCTTTGTTATTTTATATAGTTCATATAGTGCCCTTTGCAGATTATCTTCTTTATCTGCAACTAAAATCTGGTCGTCAGCAAACATAAAAGTTTTAATAAAATTTGTTCCTTTAAAATTGTCTTCTATATTAAGTTTCATGATCTGTTGTTTCCATTCTCTCACAGCATTGTCTAGATATAGATTAAAAAGTATAGGTGAAATACAATACCCTTGTCTGACCCCTTTATAAATATTTCCTTGGGCAATAATTCCAGATTTTAGTTTTATGTTTATCTGTGTTCCTAGGTATATATTTCTTATAACTTCGATCAAGTGCAATGGTATTCCTCTTTTTTCCATAATATTCCATAGTTTTCCTCTGTGTACACTATCGAATGCTTTACTGTAATCAATAAAGACTATGTAGGTCTTTAGATTGTATTCTCTTCTTTTTTCTATTATTTGTTTTAATATAAAGATATTATCCGAGCAGGATCTTTCTTTCCGGAAACCTGTTTGTTCTTCAAGTAATATACTGTCTACAATGTTTCTCAATCTATTTGCTATTATCTTCCCATATATTTTATATGCCGTATTCAGAAGACTTATACCTCTATAATTTTCGCAGTCAGTTCTTGGTCCTCCTTTAAAAATGGGTATTACTACTGCTTTCTTCCATTCCATTGGTATTCTTTTTTGCTGCCAGCATTGATTTAGAAAATCTTGAAGCCTATTTTTGGCTTCTTCTGGTAGATATTTAAATAGTTCTATATTTAAATTGTCTGAGCCAGGAGCTTTTCTGTTTTTACAACTTTGCAAGGCTTCTTGAAGTTCATTGAATTATATTTTATCAATTTCTGATATACATCTGTTATTTTCCTCCTCTTCATCATTTACATCTTCTCCCTCTTCTTTTGTCCACAGATGTTTACAGAACTTAATCCATTCTTCTCTATCTAGAAGATCTAAATTTGCTGCGTCTTTTTCTTCTCTGTTTAGGTGTTTCATAATTTTGTAAGCAGTATATTGGCGACAATGTACATCTCTTTCTATGTTAGAAATGTATCTTTCCCAGCTTTCCTTGTGTGCAGCTTTTACTATTTTTTTTGTTTCTGTTCTTTGTATTTTATATTCTTCCAATGTCTCAGGAGTTTTCGTCATGAGCCACTGTAGATATGACTCCTTCTTTCTTTGAACTGCACGTTTCAATTCTTCATTCCACACATTAAGTCCCTTTTTTGGCTTATATTTATTCCTTTTCCCTAAGGTTTCAAAAGCTACACTTTCTATCAGTTGGGTTAGCTTCTGCCATTCTAATTCAATATTCGTGCTGATGGGTTCCTTTAGCATATATAGTCTTATGCGTGATTGAAATAAATTTCTGATGCTAGGATCTTCTAATAGGTTAGTTTTCCACACTGTTTCCTTTATTGTGGTCTTTTTGCGTGTTGTTCTTGCCCATTTAGTTTTAAGGATTACTTTCCCTCTTACTAGGAAATGATATGAATTTATATCCATTCCTCTCATCACTCTCACGTCCTGAAATAGTTTTCCCATCTTTTCATTTGCAATTAAATAGTCAATTATTGATCTGTACCCTCTGTTCACCCATGTAAATTTATGGATATCTTTATGTCTAAAGAACGTATTTTCTATTCGTAATGAATTAAAATTCACAAAATCACGTAACACTTTTCCATTTTGATTAATTACTACTTCTCCGTTTGTTCCAATTATTTCCTTAATGGGCTGTTGTCCTATCCTAGCATTCATATCTCCTCCTATGACTATATAATCATTTTTATTTGTGGAATCTAGTACACTTTGTAGGCTTTCATAAAATTTATCAGATTCTTCTTTTCTACCCTCTTCAGGAGCATACACTGATATAATACTCATATATCCTCTAGCTATTTTGAATCTGCATGTTACAATTCTTTCATTTATCCAACTGTAAGAAGTTATCCTATTTCTCCATTTCTCATTTATTAGAATAGCTGTTCCTGCTACTGCTCTATTTTCGATAGGTACACCGCTATAAATTAATGTATAGTTTCCCAAATCACATGTTCCCCTCTGCTTCTTTTTAGTTTCAGATAACATAACCAAATCGAGTTTAGCACTCCTGACTTCTCTTAGCAATTCGTATTCTTTGTTAGCTATGCCTCGTACATTCCAAGTTCCTATATTGACATGTTCTGATATACCAAGACGTTTGTCCTTTAACTTTGCCAATGTCGTTACCAAAAGATTTCCTTGTTTGCAATCAATGAGTGAGCCAGTAATAAGAATCTCCCCTGGCCGCGCTACGAACGCTGCGCAGGGAAAGTTTGGTAGTGGGGCTGCCACCTCACTGCTCCCAAACTCGCAGGATTTGTATAAGTTTTCCCCCTAGACAGATTGCTTTCACTTCAGCTCTGAGGTCTGTCCCCCCATTAAGAAGCATAAGAACAGGATCTATAAGAAGATAGAAAAGATTAGTAGTTTACAGAAAGTAGAAGATCAGAAAGGAAAGACTCCCTAGCCCTCCCAACCTAATAGCATCGGGGTCGAAAAATACAAGGGGTCGAGAGTGACCAAAATAGGACAGTTAAAAGAAGTATGGCAAAAGTAAGTGGAAGCATTAACATACTAGTGAAAAGACCCTCCTCCTTTATTCGGGCTTGGGACCGGCAGTGCCTGCAAGCAGACCCAGGCGGAGTTTCGAGAGCTCGGAAGCATAATTCATGCAATGCAATTGATTCGGAAATGTTTCCTTTATTTATTCATTTATTTATTGGTCTCAAGGTACAGAAGTTGCATTCGTATTTGACATAAAATGTATAGCATCAAAAGAAAAAAGCAGAAACCACGAAAAAAATATACAATTAAAACGAATAAAATGAAAATATAATAATGTGGTTGGAGAACAAAAGGAGGAAAAGGATGAAGGATGAAGGGGGAAAAGAAAATTCAAAAATAATTCTAAGGAAGAATTGAGAGAGAGAGAGAGAGAGAGAGAGAGAGAGAGAGAGAGAGAGAGAGAGAGAGAGAGAGTACGAACAGAAGGGAAAAGAGGATTAACAATCTAATGTTATTAGTAAGAGATATATGAGTAGAGCAGTGGAAAGGGAATGAATAAAGGGAAGAAAAAAGAGAGGTCAAGGTGGCCATGAAGGAAGAAGATATTTCCAAATAATTATTATAAATATAAAAAAAATATTTAAAATGGCAGGTGAACAATGATGTGCATGAAAATTTAAAGTTAATTGAATTCTAGAGAAACTTTGAAGGAAAGAGAAGAAAGAGAATTAAGTGGTGAATGAAATGGAGAAATATGAAACAATAGAGAGGACAAAGAGAAGAGAAGAAAGAAGAGAGGTTAGCAAAATGTGAGAGGATGTTCCAGAGAAAATGATGTAAATTGAGAAAGAAGGAAGAAGTAAATGAAAACAATGGAATGCAAACAATGGTTTAAAATGGAAGTTGATTAAAGAGAATGAAGTGAAGAATGAAATGGAGAAATAAAATACAATAGAGAGGACAAAGAGGAAAGAAGGAAGAAGAGAGGTTAGCAAAATGTGGAAGGATGTTCCAGAGAAAATAATGTAAATTGAGAAAGAAGGAAGAAGTAAATGAAAACAATGAAAATCAAACAATGGTTTAAAATGGAAGCTGATTAAAGAGAATTAAGTGAAAAATGAAATGGAGAAATAAGATACAATAGAGAGAAAAAGAGAATATAAGAAAGAAGAGAGGTTAGCAAAATGGGAAAGGATGTTTCAGAGAAAATAATGTAAGTTGAGAAAGGAGAAAGAAGTAAATGAAAACAACGGAAGGCAAACAATGGTTATTTGTGAGGAATCTGGATTAAGAGAATTCTGGAAGCATACCACAGAGAGAATATGTATGAGAAAAAATAAAAGGAGTGAGTTGTGAATGGAGAATCGTAAGACGAGAATCGTAATCGTGAAGACGCAAAGACAGTATGAAGAACAAAGAAAATGATGATGATGACGATGATGATAAACAGAAAAGAAGTTACTAAAAAGAAATGAACAGAAAGAGAAATATAAAAGAGAATAATAAAAGAAAAAACGTATTGCAATGTCCTGATAAATAAATACTTGGGTAACGATAAGAAGGAAAATTATGGGATTCGGTAAATCTAGAGGAAATATGAGCTGAAAGCCAGGTATTGCTGGGTGAAAGTAATACAAAATAGATGATGTAAAATTGAGAGAAATGAAATTCTTTATTCAGTAATCATTTACAAGCATTCATGATGCATTTGATCATTGTACATTAATAGCACGCGTTGCGATTTTCGCATTTGCTTGACGAAATTGCGCCATTGTAGCTTGCGTCCTCGTACATCGGATGCCACGGTGTACGCGGAAATACAGCACCTGCAAACACAAAAGGTATGAGACAATGTATTTCTGTAACATCATAGCTCAATTCATCAAAAATTATTGAATGTTGGTGAGCTGAGCTATGAGTGTCGTAATACTATAAATAAATGCTATAATTTTGGTTATATCGTTTTTAAGGATGGAAGAAGTAAATTCTTGAATATTATTGATGGTTATTATTTATCTATAGGAAAACCATCTACAAAACATTACTTGAGCACTTACTAGACAAGTATTTGTGTAAGAAAATGGCAAATACGAACATTTTTTGCAGACAGCTAAATAATTTGCATTGCGAAAAAGTACCGAAAAACCAGCAGAGATAGGGCAGAAGTTATGTGCACTAAGTGCACTACTTCGTAAGCGCGTTACCGTATTTACCTTATTCTAATAGAAGAAACTCTACGAAGAGCTTAGTTGAGCTCGTTTTGCTGGGGGAACCAGGCGGAGCAGGCCTCAGCAGCAACTTCGCACAGAGCAGAGAGGGCTTTGCCGGCAGCTGCGGCTTCATAGTCTGGAAGAGAGAGAGAGAGATGGCATAAGATCTACTTCGCGTTGCTGAGAAAAAGATGCCACAGCTTGGGAGCTCAAGAAATCGCACGTGCTTAGAGAACACCGCACATGAACCACCAAAGTCTAAATTACATTTCAGCTTATCACTTTATTTGAATTGAATGACGAGTCATTCGAGTACTGTGTACTGCTCTTGCAAGTTTGCTCTGGAGCAAAATATGTCATCCACAACACGCTACCGTGCAACAGAACGAATTCGAAGGGAACCGCGCGACCTGAGACGGTAGACGACTTCTTTTTACGCAGAGGAGCCGCACGCATCGTCTTCCCCTTTCGAGCTGCTGGCAATGTATCACTGAAATTACATCCACCTGCATCCCGCGTCGTCCGGGCAGCGGCGGCGACTCACCTTGAGCGGAGGCAGCGGGGGCGGGGGCGGCGGCGGCGGCGGGGGCGCGCTTGCCGAAGATGGAGCCGTTGAAGGGGGGCTTGCGGTAGGAGGAGGCGGAGGGCGCGGAGGCGGCGACGAGGAGCAGGGCGACGCACAGCACGGCAGCGGCGCGGAGCAGCGCGGCGAGGGGCCGGGCGGAGCGGCGGGAGGCAGCGAAAGACTTGCCGGCCATTGTTGGGCTGCAAACAAGAGAGCGACCATGTCAACACAGTGGAGGAAGAGAAGGAGGAGGAGAACGAGAAGGAAGCAGGAAATGAAATGGTGGGAGAACGGGAAAGAGTGGATGCATCCTTAGCGTAGTACAGGTATGGTCAACAAGTGTTGAGCTCTGCACAACAGAGATACCAAGTCAACCAGCAAAGAAGAAGAAGAAGAAAATTGGCAAAGACATGTTGGGAGAAGGGAAAAGGAGGATACATCATTGACACAGGAAAGATATCACCGACCATTGTCGGGATGTGAACAACAGAATGAAATATCAAAACACCGAAAGAAAAGCAGGAAACATAGAAAGGAATGTGTGTAAGGAAGAGAAGGGAGAGAAACAGGATAAAATGGTCGGAAAGCAGATGTTTTGTCGACCATTGTCGGGCAGCGGAGAGCGGCAGTGTAAAGAATCGGAGAAGAAGAAGAAGGAAAAGAAGGAAGCGTGCGAGAGAGAGAGAGAGAGAGAGGGGGGGGGCATAGGAGAAATGGGATGCGATGCGTCGCTGTCGCGACGAGGCTGGGAAAAAGGGAAAAAGAGAAGGCACGACATCGGGGTAAATTCGCCACCCGAACGAAGTGACCTCGAGAAGCTGAAAGCAGCGGCGGCGAATTGAATGAGCTTGTGTGGCGCGCTCCGTGATTGCTACTCGAGACTGGTCTAATTTAACTGCCAGGCGCCACAAAACTAAGACATCGATCTGACGCTAGTACCCGATGACGAGAATTGGAGCGACTTGGATGCCCTGTTGCTACAGAAGAAGCATGCTTTGATTAATTTTCCGATCTAATTATTCACACACTACCGGTAATTAAATTTAAGGATGTTGTCGGATTACTATTTGGGAGAGAATTGATGCGTACTTTCTCAATCACTGAAACATACAATGATTTTTTTCGTTGCGTGATGTATTATAGAATAATATTCATTTTAAAACTATTAATAAATTCGTAACGTTGTCATCCTTCAGCAACAGACGAGACTGATCTGTATTACTTCTTACAGTCAAAAAAGCGGTATAGAGAAGGCAGATGTTGTACAAACTTTTTCACGTTCAACTGTTTAATTACTACCTAAAATGCATCTAATGCATCTTTCTATCAAGTGATGCAATTTATGATCACTGTCACTCCATGATATATTTATGTATGATTCACAGTGTTCAATAATTGCATCTACACAGGCCAATAAAACATATTCTGTGTAGCTCTTACACGTTATCACGGACTCTTTCACTTGATGCAGCTAATTTCAGATACACCAGAAACATGAAACACTTGAACAGTTATCTGGCTCAAGAAATATTGAAAAGTTGAGTGATATGAATTGCAACTAAGAACCGCACCAATGAATTTGTATCCTAAACGGCTGTATATTATGTTCCCTCCTAGTTACTATATGCGTCTCGAAAAAAAATATTTTGAACAACTATCCATAGCAAACGATCAAGGCAGCTGTTTATCGGTCTTGAAATACACGATCACTGAGATATTTCACACATTTCCGCCGACAAGAAAACAGAAGTACGTCAACAAGTGGCAATCCGAAGCACCGACCGTTTCTTGTAGCGCGGTGAGCTGGGAAGGCTTGTGCGTGACACTTTCGGATCACTGAAGCGCCTCCGAATACTACCCGCTTCCGGGCGACTGCGGGCTGCAAGGAGCGGAGCGAAGCTGGGCTGAGCTGAGCCGAGCCGGGCCGAGCGGAGCGGAGCGGCGAGGCGAACGCCGCTTACCTGTGGTGGTGGTGGTGTGTGGGCTGCGGTGAGCGAAGAGATGCTGTGGAGCTGAGGAAGCTGAGCGACTGTGTGCCCTAGCGTCGTTCGGCGCAGCTTTTATACGCGGCGCGAGCCCGCGCGTCCCGCCACCGCGCCCCACCGCGCGCCCCCGCAGCCCCGATCATTGCATTAGGGGTGGGCGGCGTCCCCCGGGGATGCTACCCCGCCAGTGGCGGCGGCGGCGGCCGCGCTCCGCAACCAGCGAGCCCTGCCGCGACCGGCCCTCTCGCACCAAGCGACGCGCCAAGTCTCCGTAACTGAACTATTAATGGTTTTAATTGCCTAATGGAATTTATGCCTCTTCCGCCCTTCCCACACCAGAAGCTTATTACGGACATGTACAGAATGCGGTGGCATGTATTGGGCCCACGGCCCTTCTAACGGGTGTTCAAAGGGGCGAGTAAACATCGAATTACGGCGCCTGAGATGTTCCGCGTTGCGGTGAAACGAGACACGGGGGCGAGTGTTTTGTTGTGCAAAGGTGAAGCCACAAAGGGTAGCGTATATTTGTTTTGGAAACTTCAGCGTTCACAAGAATTAATTTATATCATGAAAAAGGTCTTGTACGTAAAATTTGAACATGTTTCAAGACCAATATTACCAAAAATGTTGAAAATATTCGTTAGTTCCAAAATACTAAAAATTGTAAAACTTTTAGTAATCCTCACTTGGTCGTTAGTACTGCGAATGAAGCGTATTCAACAATGGAGAAATCAGCCGAAAGAAATAAGAAAATCCGTTGGTAAAATTAGATGCCGATGTGGCTCCTAACTATTTGTAGATAATTTCCTATAAATCAGCCCATATCCCAGATGGAACAATAAACACGTTTCCAGCAGCAATAATATTATTACGACGCTAGATCAATTAAGGAACAACCGAGACAATTCTAGAACACAGTACCGCCAATGAACTACCGACATCGAGTTTATTGTATGTTATTTTCTACTTTGCCTACATGTAAAGAAAAATTCAAAAGGAGAAAAGGATGCCGGCTATAGATTTATAGCTGGCGCGAGGCAGGTTGTAATGAAAGGCTTGTCTGTGTGTGCCAAGCTTTAGCTAGCAAAACCAAATGAACACCATAATAGGATGACTAACACCACCCAAAAGCAATTCGGACATTACCCGCCAGTAACCTCAATTACGGTAAGCATAAATATATAGTGGTATAAACGCATGAAATAGTTATTTATGAGCCAAAGGCGTTATAATGGTTCTACTGATTGAGCGGTGACAAAAAGTTCGAGGGGATTTTACCTCAAGGCTTGTAGACGCCCGAGATCTTTAGAATCAGTTAGCGCCCGTCGTACATACAAGATTTTATATTTGATCTAATTTTATTGATACAATTTTACTTATGTACTAATTAACTAGATGTTAACTTGATATAACTTTTCTTTTCATTTTTGTCTCCCATGATTCCCTCCATAAGAGAACATATAACATCAGTAATCTGTTCTTATATTTCCTTCGTAACCACGATTATCTCGATACAGTTCAGTTATGGAGCGAACGTCGAGCTCCTTGTCTAAGGCAATAACAAGAAATAACGTATTAGTAAAAAATAAAATAACTAAACTGAGGGTTTCATATTTGCTCCATCGTTTTCGCGCCTTCCAATTTTCTTAATTTCTTTCGTTTGAGGCCCCCGATCCTCCACCAAATCTTTCTCTTCGTATCCCCACGCGCATTCAGACGCATCGGGGGCTCTTTTCGATTTGCTCATTCAGCCAAACGTAACGACGAGCATGCAAATTAGTCTTTTGACTCGGTCGGGTTCCTTCCCTCCGCGAAGCGCTTGCCACGGCCTCTATCCGACGGCATCACTCCTCCGGCTCCTTATCTCCTAAGAACGCACACAGCTTCAGCCGGCTTTCAAATTTCCATTTCCCCGAAGACGTTATTGAATCCATCAACTACTTACTAGCTGGAAGTATTCAGAAAATATATTCACGACAAAATTGTTTACGAGGTAAGCTATAATATTGCGAGAGGTCTAATCGAATGTTATTATGATATTTGTTGTATTGTATTGTGTATTGGGTCTAAGAATTCAAAATAATAATAAATTTTTGTTGCTATTTTTTAGGTTTTTAGAATTATCACATAAAGTGCTGTTGTTGTCTTTCCATAATTGACTGTTACTCTATACATTTAATTTAAGAAAAACAAACAACAAATAGTCACGCATAGGCTTTTATTTTTTGATGAACTAGATGACGATGTAGATAAAATTACTAAAAATAAATTCATTTATTGTATTGTCGGTTAATTGTATCTGCGATTCAACAAAACAAATTTTGTTTTTGCTTCGATATAGAATGATCGCGACTTGTGTGCTGCAAGGCACTGCTCACTCGTACTCGTTACAGCTTTTCAGTCTCTAGCATGTTCAAGTACTCTGGACCCATGGTGGCCCTTGACAGTTTCGCATCGTTTCTTGACGAATGGATAGGCAAACGACATGAAATGGCGTTGCAGAAAGAAGGTATTATCTAGTAAGCAACAAAAATCAGGAATTTTTGAGGAAATTATTCTACTTAACACATTTATCTTTATAGTTTATGCTAGTTGGCAACATCATATCCACATTTACTATGTATGAAAGAACTTAAAACATAAATGTAATTAATTATTAAATGTTCATATTTCTTTTTGAAACGATGGACCAGAAGAATGTCATTAATTATCATATCAATACTGCTCCTACTTCTGATATATTTACCTTCTGTATGTATCTTTCACTAGCTGTCATTGTCGCAGGAATAGAAAATGGTTTCGCTATTTCTGCGAGCGTAGTAAAAACAAAACTTTTCATTTCTACTTCTTCACATAATTTGCACTCCTTGTTTTGTCGCTTTATCTTCCCAGAATCTTCATCTTTCGACTTCCCCGCATTTTCAACTTTGCGTTCTACTCTTGAAATCGTTACTCAATTACTGACGATCATACAAGTACCAAGAGTCAGGGCCCCCAATTTCGAGGCCAAGCTCTTGTCACTCGTGTCGTCAGGGCGATCGAAAACCTTTCACACGATACTGCATTATGGCAAATTTGGTTATTTTGTATTAAGCGATAAAGTGCTTAAGCGAAATCATCTCGTGCAAAAATATAGTCGCGACTATTCACGGTAGAGGCGTTGTCGATAGCAGTCCCATGTACAGAAGCGAAAGGGTTAGAGACTCAACGGTGATGGATTTTCGACCTAGCTAGATCGCTGGGCCGATTTAAGCCGCTGTCTGGAAGAAAAGTCTAGCGGCTGGCTACCCTGATCGGTAATTTTCGTGATTTCTTCGATAACAGGCGAATGCCGGAGCAGTACCCTTACAAACGGGCACTGACCGCGCTCGATCTTTCCTTTCTCATCCTACCACCCTTCTCTTCCTTTGCACACACACACACACTACATTTCTAAACATAGTAACATAAAAACATAAACCGGTAGCTTAGATCTTTTCTGTTGGCTGTGCCTTGCTGGCGGGTGTATACGGAGCGTGGAAACGCCAGAAACCGACGCGTAGGTCAGCGTCGAATCTTAACGTAACGTTCTACCTGGAGCAACCCACCACTTCCAGGGTCGTAGCATCCACTACGCAAACGGGACTAATGACGTTACCAGCTCACGCGCCCGGAAACAAAATAATTAATTAATGTAAAGCGTAAAGTGCCACCATCGTGTGTGTGTTTGTGTGTGTGCCGCTGTAAGATGGCTATAAGAAACAAACATTAACAAAACTACCAGCCATTAGAATTGCAGCCATTAGAATTGCAGTTGATTTGCAGACAATTTCCTTGTTTTGTAACATGTGGTCGGCAGCTGGTCTTGCGAATATTCAGTATAATCCGCGACGTATTTGAGCAAATGAAGTTGTTCTTTTCAATATGGTCATGCTTCCAGTTCACATCTCACAACTCATCTTTAGAGGCACATTTTCAAACACAAACATAGGCATCAAACGATTTTAAGCATGTCGTTACCGTTGACATAACATACGTTGGTCACGAAACTGGTCACTGTTTCACAGAAAAGTTTTGTCTATTTGTAATATGGACATCCTCTAACGTTAACATATGAGTAGATGATTTTATCCATTGTTTAAGCTTAGTTTTTTAAACGTAGATAAACAAGATGTTACTATGTAGTGCTTAAATACGTGACACTCTCATTTACGCGTAAATGACTAAATAATTAATAATCAAATCTGCCGTAATATGTAACATTCGAGACGCTTTCATATGTTAATAAAGTAATTTGTCATTTTACTCAGGTACAGCTTGCTAAATCTTTTCAAAATTCTCCAGTTGAGGTATTAGTGTTGGCAACACACGAATGAATTGAAAGTATGAATATAAGGTAACACTATCTGTTATTTTAAAATTCCATACATTTTCCACAAACGTATTCAAATGCTACTTGTAAATAAAAAGCATTTGCTCGCAAGGGACATTTGAACACTAATGATGATTTAACCCAATGTCAAAAACGCACGTTTATTTCAAACGCTTGGAGAACAAAGGTGGTATAACTCTTGCGTGTAAATGAAAGTTACTTTAGAATTAGTTGCGTAATTAACCCCACATCCTGTAAGAAAATATCTGGTGCTTTTATTTCTCAACTAAACAATAATATGAAAACACGCACATATTTAAAAAATTGTATAAAATTTGCATAAACGATCTAAAATGTATACATTTTTTTTACATTCCTAGAAATTCAAAAATATTACGAACAAGGATTAGGAATTGATTAACAATATACTTCGAATGCCAAACGTCATGCTCTGAAATCGAGGAAAAAGATAGTCCTTCCTGTAGCTCCGGTCTGTTAACTTTACATGTTTGCGGAACTGTATCATTGTCATGCACCACGTGTGGGAATACAGAGAGGTATAGTGCGAGATTGCCATCACATCGACAATCATTAAAAAAATTAGATAACTGGTGGTTGTAAATGGCAACAAATGAAGTTCGCGCTTTTATGACTTTTAGTGTATCTCGTAGAATTGCTCATAAACACAGCAGTCCCTCCATGTTTCTGAGCACACGTGTGGTCTCCGCCCGGTCTGAGAGTAAATCAATAGACCTATTGTCATTAGCAATTCTATTCGTGTACAAATTAGTAATTCGCAAAATCAATATCTTTCAAGCAAAACAATCAGTATCTTCAAGACAAGTCATCCACCTTCTTCATTGGCGTAGTGATCAAGATTTTGCTCTTCACTGAAATTTCATGTAAAATGTGGATTTCCACTCTTTGAACGCATTGTAGTTCATGAAAACCTGGAAACTACTCGTGTCAATCTTATTGAAATATTTCTTTTTTTCGCAAACTGTAACATATACGTGTTGTATTGCATACTTTCTGAGAACATGTTTTTCAAAGCATATTTCTTTCAACGATTCCTGCAGAACAGTCAAAAACAATACCTTTACATTCCTTTTTTCGCAGAATACGAAAAAAGGTTTAAGAAAAGGGCTTCACATCGAAAATACTGAACGAAATCTGATCATGGAATTGTGCGAGACTTTGTATCGCCGTGGCTGTGAGGGCGCAGAGCATTCTATTCCACACAAAGAATTTACGTAGCGTCTTCTTAGTGAGCGTGTGTTAGATGATCTATAGTCGTGGTACGCTGGAAAATGTATAAATACACTCTAGACTTGAGTCCACGAGCAGGAAAGAGTTGAAAGTGGCTAAGTGGGATTTCAAGGCGCAATTTTATTCTAATTTAAAGTTTTGACTCACCTACCTACTATTTCCTCAGCTATTCAAGTTTTAAAAAAACTGTTCTTATTATGGAATTCACTTAAGCAAATTCAAACTGCATTCAACGTTATTGTTGTATTCAAACCACATTAAAATAGAAAAACGACTGTTAAACAGAAATGCAATCGTTTTACAAGAAAATGTATTATGAACAACGCGTTATATGTTCCGTGTATACGTATCATACGTAGCATGTATATATATATATATATATATATATATATATATATATATATATATATGTGTGTGTGTGTGTGTGTGTGTGTGTGTGTGTGTGTGTGTGTGTGTGTGTGTGTGGATCGATAACGGAATATCCACTTAGGAAAAAATCGCCGGAAGGGTTTAGGCGCAAGCATTGACCACAGACCGACAGATGCTTGTCGTCAATCGATTTTTCACTAGCAGGGATCCACCAAAAGTGGATTCTGACTGCAATTCACAAAAGGTGGATTCAACAAGTTAGAGGAAGTCATTTACTACATGTATTTAGGTACAAGATTTATTCACTTTTTCGATACCATATGGTCCAACAATATGATTTTTTTCCGAAAACATTGCCAATTTTATGCCACAGTATTACAATACTTTCTCCTTACTACGTAGGCACGTTGTAAGACGAGAAAGTAAGAATTGGCTTCCACTCCTCTTCTTCCCAGGTCATGGAAAGGTTGTTCAACGAACGTTCGATATAGTTACGAAAATGCACAAAATAACATTTACTTACCAGGCATTAGTTCCTGTTCGATTTTGAAATGCTAAAGAATAATTCAAAAAGTCATGCGCATATCATTAAACAAACTGATTATTTGTAAACACCGCAAAAACGCGTTTTGTAGCCACATTTCTGATCAATCGTATCTCTTCTGACAGAATTATGAAGTCGGAAAGTATGAAAATTATAACACTTTTTAATTTGTTTTCTGCTAGTGCAATCATTAATGCATTGTATGAGAATAATTATAGTGACATTTTTTCTGTACTGTATAGGCAATGGAAAACACATGTGTAGACACTTTTGGAATCACACTCTATACCTTCCTTTCACATCCGCTTTCTTACCCTCTTGCTTCCATTGGCATCGTCCAAAGTGAACAACCCTTATCGTATTCTACTCGAGGAGTTTTCAAACTGTGTGCACGCGTGGGTATTGCAGGGTATGCCTCAGGCATGTAAGGGTAAGAGCGAAACTTCGATGAAGAATTGAAATATCCATGATAGAAGATCGACGGAAGAGGTGAACTATTCGGCAAGAGTGGCAAGTCTCTTCAACCAATATTTTTAGAGTTCTAATAGTTCTCAAGAAAAATATAAATGTACAAAATTCGACATTAGACTAGCTCAACATAATGTAAAGATGATGTATTTTTCTGAAACGCCTAAGGAAATAATCAAAATAGTAGGTAAACTAAAAAATAAATATTCGAATGGTTTGGATTATGTTGAAGACTTGTGTACCTGTCATTATCATCGTACACTCACTAACTAACTAATTCAATGAATCCTTGAATACCGAAATCCTTATGTCGTGGTTTTTTCGAAACAACTACAATTAAGCCACTTTTCATAAAAAGTAAAAAATAAAAAATAAAAATATCACCTAATTTTTCCTGTCATTTTCTTCAAAAATATTTAAAAGCCTTTTCTATATACAAATGAAAAACGAAGCATATTCACGCTGTGGACATGAGATTAGAAAATCACAATCTACAGAAACACACATTTTCGTTTCTTTAAGATATCTCTTCATTAATGGATCAAAATGTCACACTAATTGGATGTAGTATTTGGATCTTTCAAAAGAATTGCTTACAAAATTGCTTTCATATGGAATTAGTGTCATTGTCCTCAGTTTGAATATCTTTGTATCTTGTACATCGATCTCAAAGAGTACAAATAGCTAACTGAAATGAAGTATTATTTATTTATCATTCGAATTCATTGCCAATTGAGCAAAGCGTCCCGCACGATGCTATTTTAGTTCCTGTCCTCTTCCATTCGTTATGGACTCGTCTTAATGCTCAATGTAATATTGTGAAGAAAGGATAATCTCGCAGGGTCATTCACCTCACACGTACCCTCTCCCAACATATTACTTGTCTGCGAAAGGCCCGCGAAACGCTCTCCTTTTGTCGCCGCTTCTCAAACCCTCATCCACAAATTCGCTAATGATCTCTCGTTACGTTTCATTTGAGACTAGTGATGGGGATGATTGATTGGACGATTCAACTGTTAATTCCTGTGCATTCAATCGTTGTAATCGGATGACTTTAGGTTGGGTTTTCAATTCTCCAGTTGACCTATTGATTTGTGGAAGCGTAGGTGTGTCAACATCCGCGCACGAGCGAACACGACGTTTCCAACATCAAAGAGGAATGCTGTTGTCAATTTTTTTCAGCGTCTTCCCACAATTACAATTACGAAGATAGAGACTTTGTTCCTGAATGAAATCTGTTCCTTAAAGATAGATTTTGAAATAGCGTCATGTACAAATTTTCAAAAATTTGAGTACTTTTCGCGTAATTTTTTGTGAAAATACGTGCGAGAAAGTACATTTTGTTTTAGCCCCACTAATTTTCTTCTGATGTTAGTCAAAGACAAATGATACTACTGTCAATGAGTCCATTATTTACAAAGTAGCTGATTACCCGAAATTACCCAAGTATTTATAAACCAAAACCGTCTCTTATATAGCTTCGCTCTCTTTTCCTACCTCTCTCTCCACCCGCTCTGCCCGTCGCGTCCACTTTTCCTGTCCCGACACACACGGTAACAATGCTGACAACTAGATGTGAGTTGCATTGTTTCCAGGAACACGAACTTTAGGATGTTATTAAATGTGTGGTAACATTTCGAGATCGCAAACATTAATAGTTTTTCTCGCCTTCACCAAAGTGTTCATACCCGTTGTGTTAAACTAGATTGCCGATGCTTAGAGTTGAACTAGATTGCAAAGCCAGCATTGCCTAGGTTCTATTCCCGGACGCGGTGGATTTTCGGCGCTATGCTCTACTTAGGTTGGTCGAATTCAGCCACTGTCTAAAGGAGAATTCTAGCTGCGATCGGTATTTATTCGATTCACCGATCAATACCTGGCGAATGCCGAAGCAGTATTCTCACAAACGGGCCACGAACCGCGCGAGATAATTCCTTTCTCTATCCTATCCTCTTCTGTGACATACACACACTTACATGCACTTCCCGCATGATGCCAGTCGGGACCTTAAAGCTTGTCCCAGCAGGAGACTGTATCCCTCGTGGAGAGATACCTGGAAGGGGGAAACCTCTGCAATCCGACGTGTAAGTGGCGCCTGATCTCACCGTTTAGCTGGGAAGGAATTACCGCTACCTCCCAGGACAAAAACATTCATTACACTAACGGAACTAATTACCATTGCAGTTAACTTGCCCGAAAATATCAATCAATCAACAAGTGTATATGAGTAAAGTTTGATGAGCAAGATCTATGAGTAAAGTTTTTGTGAAAAATTCACACATTCGCACCCATTTTTACTTTCCCATACTCATTTTTACTTTCTCGCCTACTGCTTACGCAGTATGTTGTTGCGGTTTATTTCGTAATTCTACGGCAAAAATGGAGATTTTCGGACAGGAAAAACTTTTATTGCCGGACGCTTGTAACAAAAAAGAATATGAGTCTTGTTCATTTATGAAGTAAATTACTTTTTCTAACACGATATGTATTCAGAAAGTGTTTGCTGTAGGAATATAGTGTGTCAATTTGAAGTGATAATTTAAGTTCGTTCGTTTCGTGCATGTCAACTGCTAAAGTCATTAGTCTCGTAAGTGTAGTGCATTCTTTGTCGCGGTAGGTGGCGGTTGTGGCGAATGGCGAGATCCAGCGCCAACCTACACGTCAGTTTGCTGGGTTTCTCCAACCAGGTATATCCCAACACCAAAGCACCGCCCCAGCCGGGACAGGTTCTAACCTCCCGACTGGCCTCCCGTCATGTGTGATAGTGTACATGTAAATGTATGAAGTGTATGTATATTTAAGGATAGGATTGTGTATATTAAAGGAAGGAAAGATTGCGCGCGGTCCCTGGCCTATTTATTAGGGCACTGCTCGGGCATTTGATTGGTGTTGATCGGAGAAACCACGGAAAACTACCAATCAGAGAGGACGGCCACTATATTCTTCTACAGACAGCGGCTGAATTCGACCTAGCTATGTAGCTAGTGCCGAAAATCTTGCCATCGTCTAGAAGCAGAATTGCAGGGACAATACAGTGTCATCAATTGATGCCCTAAACCACTTAAGCCGGTAATGACTTGAGAAGTAATGGCTGAAATGTGTTAATTTGGGCAGAAATTGCGTTATTATATTATAATTTTTCGTAACCGTTTCTAATGCGAATGTGGTTCGAAATATTACGAGCGTGCGCTTTAAACTCAGAAGGGAGAGTATGAATTAAATGTTAAAGTAGTTGAAAGAAGAAAGTAAGGAGTGCGATTGGACACCTGAATGGAATGGGATTCCATATCGGTTTTCAGGGCCGGCGGAAGAGGTGGTACTACCCACGTGAAAATATTGCAGATGGGTAGATGGGAACTACCCACCAGGAATTTTGACAAAAATAAAAAACAAGAAATTCCAATTTACTATATTGCGTGAAGTGGTATTCGATTGCAATCAAAACCAAGTTGAAGAAACTACATATTTTATACCGTTGTCATGTTTTTCTTAAGAAAACTTAAATGCATGATCTCCATCTACGGCACTACCCACCTGAAATTTATAAGGTTCACCGGCCCTGTCTGTCTTTGGACATCAGTCGGTAAGTGGAACATGGAGTGGATCTTATTAATTCTTGCACAAATCCCCGTCACACATAGTGAAAAAATACTTAGCTATCTCCTCTAAAATTTTGTAGTTTTAAAAAGAAGTTCACAATTTCAAAAAAAGTTTCCTTTTTTTAAACTTCACAATGAACGTCATAAGTATTAAAAATGACATTGCAAAAATTATAAATTGCTCTACGCGAAGGTCAATTTACGGTTTAATTAATAGTAAGGTAAGTGATGCAGATATTGCCAGTGCAGGTAATATGGCCGAATTGCTACATTGTTGTTAGCTGAAACAGTTTCCGATTGATAGTTCTAGCATGCAGTCTGGGAGAGTAAGAAGGGCATTAACACCCTACCAGGCTTGTTGACTTGCATATTGGCACTATAAAGCCTTTATTGTCAAGAACGCGCTGAAGGCGCTCGGACCTTATAATTTCTTCCAGGTAATTTTATCATTAGTTACACTTAAAGAAGGATTTAGTATTTTGACAAAATACTTCAACGTTTAACGCATTTAATGAACAATCTAATCAGAGTAATGCGCATTGATCATGATTTAATTTGCCTAATATATTTCCATTGTGGGAAAGATTTTATAACGTGATGTGTTTTGCTGTCAATATGGCTAAGAGTGAAGGGCCAGCATATTACCAGCACTTACGTACATATTAACTTATGAAGTTAACTGTATGTTTTATTATTTATATTTATGTGTTTTCTACACTATTTTGTTTGTTTTATATTTTCTAGAAAATGAATCCTGCAAAGAAAAGGGGGGTTAGAGCCAAGCTAATATGGAAAATAAAGCCAGCAATCAACTCTCGCGCTATTGTTTTAAAAATTTGTTTCAGGCCGTATTTTTTTATAAATTAGACTGTAAGAGGGCAATTCATATTATATATTAGTATAGTGACCCTAATTCATGTTCATGCTACAATGAACCAGTTAATTCGGCAGTGGCTGTAAAACCTGAACGTGGGCACATTACCTTCAAATTACAATGTTTTTGTAAAAACCCAAGAAAATTTCTTGTGACATAGCTATTTCAACTTGCTGTTTCTTCTAGTTCAAATGGAATACGAACACCTTTTTCAGGATTGTTTCAGTGTCGAAAACATGGTTTCCCTGTCACAAAACTTTAATTCTTCTCAATGAACGGGAAACCAATAATATGTAAAGGCCGCATTTTTCTAAGATGAATTTATTGCTTAAATTACTTGATGTAATTGTCATATTTCTGTACGGATGAAATATTTACGCAATTAAGGCTACATTCAGTTTAATTTATTTAAGATATTATGAGAAAATGAAATCGCTTTTAATTAAATACGATTAATAATGTGCAATATAAAATACTCATTAACTTTAAATGCAGACCAATAATAAGCTTTATCAAATAATTCCATTAATAATATTTGTAGAAACACGCGAAGTATGCGTGACACAAATATGCATAGGTACGATGTTCGTGGTCATGGCCTGACCGTACCTGCAGTAGAATTTATACTCCCCTGCCAACATCAATTTCATCAACATTTCTGGAATAGCTTTTGAGAAGTGAATCAGATAAACCAAAAATGCCCATTCGCGGCATATGTGGTAATCCATTACCTCTGAGTTTTATCAGAATGAAGCATAGCACGTGTGCTTTAAAAATTGTGAAGGTTACTGTTAATAATAATCATATGAACAACATCGTATGTTTAGAAATCCAATGATCCTCAAGCTTTATTTTATTCCTTCTATTTCCTATTGCTTTACCACTTTCAAAAGTGCGCTTTGTCACCCTGTGTTGCTAGCAGCACACGTTTTCAAATCTGGGACGAGAAAATATAAACAATTACAAACTTTCTTCGATTTCTAGTTCAGAGCCACAAGGATCCGCAAGTAGGATTATTTAGAATAAGGTGTGCAAGGCATTATTTTATGAGGTGTATCATCAATCTGCAAAGTTCTGAAACGGATTTAGAATATGAGCTATTCGTTTTAAAAAATATTGGTGCTTTCATCCAAGTATTTTTAAGTAACGTAATATAATAGGTAACTGTAGTTTAAATTTGGAAATTTGGTACTACATTTCACAAAATAATTCAAAATAAATCTAAACCATGAAAATATAACTTAGATTTTTAGTTCGCTCCCCAAGACCCACGTTACAGCAGAATTGTTGAAAAATAAGCTGTGCACGAGTGTAGCTTTAGATCATGTATTCTAATGAGCATAACGTTAACTCAAAGGGCGATTCAAAAGTAATAATAAAAGAAAAGCGACATGGTAGTGGTATTTTAAAAAGCCTGTGAACTGTAACTCTCCGAATTCGTCTTGTGAATTCCGATCAGATAAATTTTGACCATAGGAACTTATACTTGGGCCATTTTTCTTCAACATTTGAAGGAATAAGAGCAAAAATATCACTTTATTACAAAAAGTTAACACAAACATGTTTACTTTTGTACGTAATCACCATGAAGATTCAGGCATTTGTCTTGCCTGTGAAGAATCTTTTCTATTCCCTCTTCGTTGAACATTGGCGCTACTGATGTGCGATGGGCTTCAAATTTCTTTGAAGTTCCTCATTGGTCTGGAAGCTTTAATCTCCTAGCCAATTCTTCAATTCGAAGAAGACAAAATCCCTCGTCACTAAGCCGAATTATCAAGCACGATACATCTGCCCCAGATATTGTTTGGTTTTAGCACCACTTTGAGGGCCGGTGTTGTCATGAATGAGGACATCTACAGAAGCCAGCATTCATTCTTTGAAAGTTTACACCATACACTCGGCTTATAATGTTTTGAAATTCTGCTGTACTATTCCATTCTTCTTGAAGAAAGCGAATAGCATTACGCATCTCACACATGGGGGGAGAGTGAATCATGTCAGCCTTCTTCATGTGTCTGTAGCTCAGCTCAAATTGGCGATATTGGCAGTAGTTGTAGTAAAAGATATGCACAATCGCCCGCTGAACATCTCCAAATCCGCGTACTCGTCTCACAGTTCGATGGCTTGATCAGAGGTGGGAAAAAAGGCTCTCGTACTACCAAATTCCTCGATTACCGTAATCTCGTCTGGCAGCTGATTGAAATAAATGAACATATCATTACACACATATCGTAAATAAATCAACTCCAAACGAAGTCCTTGGCAGAACTTTCAATACCTACCTTGTGAGTTATCAAATTAAATGAAGGATATATCTGTTGAACCCTTCGTGGCATAGTGAACTATATTTAGAGGTCGTCAAAAATAGATGCTCGTAAGAGCAAGTGCGTCGAAATGCCGCCTTTCCAAAATACCTTCGTTCGCTTGGTGTTTTGATTGCTGGCACCTCTGCCCGTCCTCATTCATTGAGGCTCTTCGCGATCTGCTAAAAGCTTGGCCATTTTAACTCGATTCCCGTAACGTCATTACGTGGAAAACTTTTAACACGCAATTTAGGGCCATACAGGGACATTTGGGAAGGGCGTGGCAGGTTGCGTCCATTAAGCAACAGAGGATGGGAGATGGGAGGGAAGGCAGACCAAATTCTCGGAAGTCGACGTTACCTGAAATTTAGTTGGCAATTTTGTACTATAAACGGAAGTAGTGATACATAGAAGTTCAAAGAACCACAACTAACAGAAAATAAGATTTCTATTTGCCGTTTTATTTAGCCTTTCGGTTTTTCTGACCTCCTTCCGTCTTTAACGTACGGGAGTTTGCGGTAATGGTTTCAAACATTTTCCATTTACCCAAGTGACATTTTTTGCAGTTCTTTCTTCTAGTATAGTGTGCATAAACTTCCTATGTCCGAACTGGTTAGCGTACATTATGAAGGACGAAATCTTCCATACTTCAAAGCTAAACTAATACACAAACTGAATAAAACTGATGTATGCACGGAAGTATAATTACTATTATTATTATTATTATTATTATTATTATTATTATTATTATTTATTACAATTTATAATATCCACGCTCCGGAGTTCCAAGATAGAACTCAAGGTTCAGTTCCATTTACAAAGTGAGACAAACACGCATGATATTAGAAGTCGCCACTCCTGTAGATGAAATTTCTCCTTCACTATTCTCCCACTTTCAGCAACAAAACCGTTAGATATAAAACCCAAGGGCACATTATTTACTTCTTGAAGATGGTACAAAACCTTGACTTAAATTGCAAGTAGTTGATGTTTCCTTAAATTGTCTGTAATGGTTGACAGAAGATGTCTAGTGGGATGACAATATCTATTATTATTGCCCTGCCAGCAGCATTTTCGAACCCACAATGCTGGACTCATTTGCTTTCATTTTTTCTATCTGTAACAAAAGCGGTATCCCATGAAATTTTTATTCTTTCACTTGACAGTAACTGTTCCAGTAGATACTTGCAGTAAGGCAGATATTCCTTTAACAGGTTTGATCTTTTGGTAAGAGCTTCATGGATAGTTTTAGCTGCAACATTGTCATGTTTGTGTCCACACAGAACATCCACTATAGATTGCATCTACTATGCATTGCTAAATACATTCGATGACCTTCTTACACATGCAACCCTTGCCTCTGATGTGTCTTTTCATGATGTATCGCATGTATTTATTAGTGGCAACTACCTGATTTTGAATGGACAGTACAAATCCTGCCGTCTCACCAAGTGGTTCTCAACCAGTCAGTCGATCTCGTCGTAACGATAACACTTCGAAGCGCTATAGCAAACCTGCCATTTCTATTTCTTCTCCTTATAATATTTATTATTTTATTTTCTTCTTATTATTATTATTGTTATTATTATTATTGTTATTATTATTGTTATTATTATTATTGTTATTATTATTGTTATTATTATTATTATTATTATTACTATTATTATTATACACAGTGAACTTTCTTTTCTAGATTTTCAGCATTTAAAAACAACCCCGTCATCAGTCTGTGAACAACGCTAGCGGCCAAACCGTTCAACCGATTTTCTCCAAAACTGTTATTCTCCGATCAATTTGACTGATGTCGCGGCTCCTTGGATTTGAAATCGATAATTAATTTTGGGGGGAACTTTCAAATTTTAAAAAATTGGCTCTATCGGTTTTGATAAAATTTTGTTGTTGGATAGTCTAATAAACGTTTAAGAGAATAGCGTAGGTGTCATGTTGGTTGAGAACTCTGATTTATCGAAAATTGAAAAAATTGAAAATTTCTTTTGCCGTTATCCTACAACTAATATATTTAAGATAGATGTTTTTTCCCTCAATAGAATATGTTTCTTAAAGATAGATTTGAAAAAAGGTGATGTACAATTTTTCGAAAATTTGAGTATTTTTCGAGTAATGTGTCAAATATAGGCAATATTAATTTTGGTTTAAACAATTTTTTTTTCAAACAGATGCATCGTTTTTTGTGAAATTTTGACGGTGGATAGTCTGAAATACGTTTAAAAAAATGGCGCAGGTTTCATGTTGGTTAAAAACCCTGAATGAAATGAAATGTGCATTATTCATATTGTAATGAATATACTATGTTGTATCTGTCTTGTAGCCCCGATAAAGGCCAAAAATATAGCCGAAACGTCGCCAATGTAAAGTTGCTTTATTATTGTATTGACTCAAACTCAAGAACCACGAGTGTATTATATTATGTTTCATATCTCTTTGTTCGTTTCTTACATTGGAGCGTTCGTTACACGTTTACAAATTAATCTTTTAGAAATTATTTAAAACCCTTTTGAAATAAATATGAAGTAAAGATTGCTAGCCTTCAGTCGCCCGCTCCCAATTTACGCACTTGGATCCTACATAAGTTAGAATTTGTATGGTATTTCATTTTATTATTATTATTTATTATATATTTATGCTATTTCATTTGAAATTATCCTCTGTGAAATGTGAAAACTAATAGGTTAATAGTCATTGTTGGTTGTTGTTAGTCATTGTTGTAACGCCGCACAGATAACACTATAATTACGGCTGCTTTTCGTTCGCGGAAATAAAAACGAATACTTTTACATATTTGTAGAATATTACAATACCATAGTGTTTAATAATTACTATTATACATTTTTCGATCTATTTGTTTGCCAACGCTGTCAGTACCGTATTATTTATTAACTTTAAAGTATTTTACTTTCTTGCATTCTGCTTATTTTTCGCACCAAATGTTCTACGATTTCAAATGAGTTTTACAAAAAATAATTCAGAGAGACATTGTGGTATAAATAGTATTACAGAACCATTACTAATAGCGAGAAAGTACGTCCTGTTTGAGCATCACTTGTTTTAATTTATTTCACTATTTTGGGCACTAAGCGTGTCTTTACAGAGATAGATTGATAAGGTTGACCTGGGTGCAAATAGTTCCCTCCATTAGCATAGAAGTTTTAATACACACTATCCCTCTCTTTTCAATTACAGGAAATAATATTATGCATTAAAAATAATGAATTATATAATATTTGTGTGTTACTAAGATTTCACAATAATATGATATGAAATATTTCCTTAAAAAGCACTTGTTTTACTACATAAGCCCTCATCTTAGGCAGATCCTGGTTCCGCACCAGCACACATATATATATATATATATATATATATATATATATATATATATATATATATATATATATATATATATATATATTCATAAAAAAATTGTAGTATTAAAAAGAATACCGAAAATATAATCAATATTATAATTATCATATGCTTGCCGGTATAGAGAAATATTTAGATTTTTCTTTCCATTTTCATTTCTATTTGGTGGTTTATGTAAGGCGCAAAAATATTGCAATGATCTTTAAAGTGTTTGACTTTGCATTTTTCTTATTGTATTTGTAATTCTGTTATTATGAAATTTAAGTAATCTACAATCACTGATGCGACAACCACAGAATATTCCATTACTTATTGGTGCGAACTAAAGCCAATTGATAAAGGTAATTGTGTTCTGAAAGAAGCACAACAGATGTTGTTTAATTCTTATTGTCATTTACAACGAATTAACGTAAATTGTTTTTTCAATGACAATGGCTATGTGATATCAGTATTGAATTTTCTCGATAACACTTTCTTTTGAATTCCGACTCTATACACGTGCACGAGCGCATAGATAATGAAGTCAAACATACGTTTGTAAAGTACTTCACTCACATTAATTATTATCTTACAGAAAAGCAAAATTAAAAGGATAACATAGTTCCGCTCCCCTGCATAGTTATATTTACAACCAATAAATATTACGTAAACAAAATTCAGAATGTTGTTTGTTTGCTTTTTGTAAATTATCACAAGTTGGAATATGTCACAAAAAATTTCCTTCATAAATCTTTACTCGGACAAGGAAAAACGTAATACGGAGTCCTGGAATCCCAGGCAGATTAAAATAAAAACAGATCGATGCAATTCTCTGCCAGTTCTTCCTAAAATACCGTGGCGTGCCTTCAGTAATTGGTCATATTGTTCATTTTTCAAAGTCACAGAGGTTATCTTTCTACTTGCACTTCTTTTGGTAGTCCTATGGCATAATTTCGCGACCTTTGAGGCAAATATTCATAGATTTTACTGTTCAGAAGTAATTGAATGTCTTTCGAATGAATAAACGATTTCTAAAGAAAATAAAAATCCAACTAATTTACAATACTAATTTACACCGTCTTTACGTTGACTTCTGTGACGCGAGGGATTGGAGCAGTGTCCAACGAAAAGGAAATTCAGGCTGTGGATTCGAACCCTGTGGAGAATGTTTTCACCATGTGGTTGTGGCATGGTTAGTTTATCAGGACAGCACGATACCTATCTGATTATTACCTCATCCGAAATCATTTATCTTTCATTCGCTCATCACCACCTTTTTTATTAAACGTCAGCGTGTATCCCAATGTGTATACGATGCAACTTCCCCGTTTACTAACATAATGTTCTATTAATATTATTATGTTCAGCAAACTCAAGCGCCTACACCTGCACAGACTTCACATTTTGAACATAAAGATGGAAAGTGTAAAATAAGCTTCAAGATGAAAAATGTAAGTTTAGGGAAAAAACAAATGGTAATAACAAAATTTCAAAAGCGAATGTGAAGTAAGGCCGGTGCATGGGGTGGGAGTAATGCACAGTTACCTGCATGAGCCACCGCAGTTAAGTCGCCGCAAACGACAAATGGGTCACAGTGAAGTAAGAAATAAAACAATGTATATTTATTAACACTAACATCTTTGGCACAGTGGAAGGTGATAAAACGCCTCTGCAATCATCAGCGGTGTGTCACCATTTTCGAGGGCAGCGTTAAATAATTCATGGTAGCAGTTCCCATTATGCGTAGACTATGGGACGGATTTTGACAATCTAAAACATTGCCAAAAATAATCAATAAAATGCTTTAAAAATGCCCTAAAAACAAAGAAAAATTACGTAAAAATTATTTAAAACCACTTCAGATGAACAACTCAAGCTGTTGGGTATATTACTGATGTAACCGACGCTTCTTCCTTTTTCTCAAGGGAACTCAGCTTGCAAACTTTTAGTTTGGACTGTTCTTTAAAAGAAAATCTCTGCTTTTATTTATCGCGAAATCGGCCGACCTGATAATGGCGCCGATAGGCGTCACAGGAACCTTTGTTTACATAGTACTCAAAACGGCTGACATTACAATATGGGAGCGAAGAAATCGAATAGGCTACTCAGGAATTCTGTGGTGAACATTTGTTGCACCTCCTAAATACTGTTTGAAGGAAGTACAATCAAAATGATATTAAAATCAATAAAATCACAGAAAATGCAATAAAATGACGTAAAAAGGCAAAAAATGACTTATTAGTCGAAATCGGCGAAGAATGCTAAAACAAAGACATAAAAATGGGTCGTTTCGTTTCGACATAACATGAAATTAATTTCTATACTAAACGGCATTGTTCTCAAGTGAAAACAAAAAAAATTCCTGTCATTAAAATACGTCCCCTAATAATGACCATTTATATGACGCAACAACTCGATTCGGAATTCAATGATCTGAGCAGTTTACGGTTTGAAGAAATGAATAAAAAGGAAACATCTCAAAATGTTTTTTTCCAATGTCCTTAATTTTGGATATATTGTAAAGGACAAAGACATAAGTCCTGCGTTTTCTCTTTACTGCAGAAAAAAGTTTTAAAGAGGAGAAATCACCCTCCAAAAGAGAGGATTTAAAGAGGTAATATTAATGTTTTGCATAAAAATGTTATTGTTTAGAAAACGCAGTTATAAAATATGTTGTCAAAACGCATTACAAATCCACTAAAGTGAATTATTTTATTCATTATTATAAAACGTAAACTACTCTCAAATAAAAAAAAATAAAAAATTCTGCCTAAGGGAGCAAATTACAAAGGAAATATTCTGAAAAAATTTGATGTTTTTCTTAGAATAAAATTGACTTATTTTCACTTATCGTTGTACTTAAAAAGTAAGTCAGTCATGCAGTAATTTTGTCAGAGAAAAACAGCTTTATGCAATATTTCCTAAGCAAACTTTGTATTAAATATACATACAAACAAGTATTAACCACGCCGTAATTGGAGGTCGCCGCAGAATATAGACAATGGCGTAATGACGGGGCGGTTTAATGGTTAGGTCGAAAATATTCGTTTCTTAATAGAAAGCGTTTAGAACTTTTAAAGATTTCAGTAAATGGTGTTAATACGATTCTAGAATTATTTTAATAGCTTCCTCTTAAAAGCGACTAAACTTCATCTGATTTTATTTCTTTATCGTCACAAAACAATTATAAAAACCGTACGTGACATTTGATGATAAAGTAAAATTTGCGCAAGTTTTGTAGAGCTCCAGAGTTCACACCCAACTCTTTTACTATTGATTGCATTACTAGAATTACTTTAATTACTAGAGTTAAATTATGAAAGAAATGTACCAAAAAAGCGTAGTTATTAACATTTGAAAACTATAAATTATCTCCCCCGGGTAATTGAATGAATTTTTATAGGCAAACGAATTACGTGTTTAATTTTATAATGCTATTGCATATGCAATTGCAAAAATTTAATTCTGATTCTAGAGAACTTACCTTTCAGCTTATATAGGGCTCATTCTTAACTTTTCCTCTTATATTTTCGTATTATTTTTCACTTCATTCTCATCATTTCCCTTATTTTCCCCGTTTTTTGTCAATCTCCGGGACGATGTATTTTACTAACTTTCCATGAACATATTGCAATGTCATTTCTCTTCTAATCACGTATCCCAAATAGGAATGTTTTCTCATTTTCAATTTTTTAAGTCTACATGAATGACGAATATAATTTTGTATCTTATGGATGTAAATTGATCTTTATCAATTTCAACGCAAGTTTTATTCAAAAGGGCAAATGCGAGATTTTATTTATCAAATGTGTTGTGCAGTTGCTTATATTTTCAAAATTGTATTAATTTTTGGGCTATGATCCTCCAGTTAGAGAAATTCCTTATATTTAATTTTCCACAATAAGTTGTTTCCTTTGGTTGACGATAGTGAAGGCCCATCAATAGAAATGTTGCTATACAGAATAATTAATCCCGAAGTTCATTCATAACATTATGAGTTCTTTCTTTTAAGATCACGAAACTAACACCAATCCATTTCATTTTGTACCCCTACACAACTCGCCTGGCCAAACGCTGGATTTCCGATTGGGATTTTCGGGCGTCTTGAAAAAGCGTTTAAGGCGGCGGGAAGGATAGTGGAGCAAAAAGTGCTCTCGCCCTAACCTGCGCCGCGGCCGTCGCGTTCGGGACGGCAACTCGAAACAGCTAAGGCGAGCGGCCCCCAGCGGCTGCTTCAATTGGGCCCCGCGTGCAATTCAGCAGGAGACCGTCTTTCTCTTTCCCACGACCGCCGCAGCCCCCGCCGCCCCCGCCGCCCCCGCCGCCCCCGCCGCCCCCGCCGCCCCCGCCGCCACCGCGTGACGCTAAGCCTGTTTGGAAGCTGCCTCAGCGATGGGATTGAACCTGGACACGGAAAGTGCTTCTTCCCACCAAGCCCCCAACGAGACGCCGCGCTGTGGAGCAGGATTCCGATGAACCGGCCAGAAACCAAGAAAATGTATAAGCGTCAAAACACATATTTATTGAAAATCTATATTATTTATCTCCGCTTTTAAATCCTTAAAGGAGTGCCTGCCCGTCGACAAATAAAAATTTGCCTCCCGTCAATAGCAATATTCAGTACTATGGTATTAGTTTAGTATAATGTTATGCTTTATCATATACGTACATGTTTTAGGAACGAGCAACGTTAGGAGAGAGTTTACAAATTCGTGCGAATGCAATAAAGCAACATTATAAACACGTTGCATACGCTATATTTTTTGTCAAATACCATTATATATTTATAAAATAAACAAAATTAATTTTGGAAACAAATTTCAAAACAGTTTTGCAATCACCAACATAAGATGTTGGTATTATGACCTCACGTAGGGAGCGCGAGCAGGAAGAACGAGCAGTGAGGACAGTTGGTAAGGGCACGCAGTATGAACGGGGAGTGAGGCCGAGCAGTGAGTACGGACGGTGAGGAGAAGGCGGTGAGGACGGACAGCGAGGCGGGTGGACGAGTGCCGAGAGCGGGCAGAGAGAAAAGGCAGTGAAGACAGACGGCGAGGACGCCGCTGAGGACGGGCGCTGAGTATGAGTGGGGCGATGAGTATGAGGGACGGGCAGGACAGGGGAGGGCCGTGCCATAAAATGCCTTTTTATGAAGTTGTTTGCAACGGAAACGGTCGTTTATAATTTTGGTATACAAAAAAAATAATATCGCAAAGTAGTGATGGTGGCACTTGTATACTTATGAATTTTAAAGTTTTTGTTTACGATTAAACAAGATAACTTTTTCAACAAAAAAGGGACTTAAGTTGTGCGATTCGTCGGCAGATTTTCAGAGCTTATTAGTTCTGCAAGCCCCTCGGGTGATTCATGGACACCGTGCGTGCTAGCTTTCGTGTGTGTCGACAGAAAAAGCTCAGGCAGGCCACGTAAGATGTATATGGAGATGGGAATACGTCATGCTCACCACATGTCTCTCCCCAGGCGTGAATAATTCCTAAAAACAGGGCTCTGGCTGGGAACACCGCTAGCTGCGACAGTCATAGTAATCCGATCCTAAAATCACAAATACGTACTTAACATCAGTGCGACAAGAAGTATAACAGTAATTTAGTATGAAAAATAAAAATGTACATTGTCCGCATCTGAACAGTCCATACCAGCCGAAACTGACATGGCTACTAAGCCAAAAACACCACGTTTTGTGGCGAATACTCGACACAAGCAAAAGGTATGCCTGCTCCGCTGCACTTTTTTTCTGTTTCCCTTTCGAGATGCAAGCTTTCCAACTTTTACAATTCCTCTCTGAATAAATTATTTGTGTTGAGTACAGTGGTTTCGATGCGGAGAGTATCGCCATTTGCGGCTTGCTTATAAAATGTCAGCGATGTGCCAAATGAAAAGGATACTTCAGTGGTATGGAAGAAACTTTAACAGTAGACCTATAAATAATCACAACTTCCATTGATACACCTATCCCAGCGCGCAGGAAGTGTGTGGATGGCTTCCGTGTATACACTCCTGGGTTGCTGACGGATCCACTGTTACACGGCGGCTTGCACTACCTTGTCGGAGGTGAATCTCTGACCTTTCAAAAACATTTTTAAAGGACCGAAGATATGTGAGTCGCCTGGGGAGATAATGGGGCTGAAAGAAGATACTGCAGGACCTCCCGGCAAAAATTCGCAAGAAGCGCGAGGGTCTACTTGGACACAACCCAGCCTGGTGTGGATGATGTGATGTATCGCTCCTTTGTTTATCGCCAGTTCAACAGCAATTTCACGTGTGGTGATCCGATGATTCTACCGTACGAGCACATCCAGAGCCACCATCGTAACACTGTCCCAACGTGCGCCTGTCCCGGGCTGGGAAATTCCTTGATGTTGAAACGTCTCGCTGTAAAACGCTGACACCATCGGAATATACCGCCAGGGAATACACAGAAATTTGGAGTTACATCGTGTGAGACACCGCCATACACCTCGTGAATCCTGCGATATATTTTTGGACGCATGCTGTCTTTCTGCGCGAAGAAATTGAATCACTGTTCTTTGTGCGGCTCTGAAGGCATCCATCATGCAACGAACCGTGGATCACGTGGAAACAACGCGACCGAACTGAGATAATCACTGCCACGTCCTTCTCTCCGTCTGTGCAACAGAGAAAAACCACCCCGTCATCTATCGGCTAACGTAACATCTATCGGCTCCTCGTAACTTTCACTTACGAGGAGCTAATTCAACACCGCTACGGCAGCCGTCTCCTTTTCATCTGGGCACACTTTACATTTATATTATTATTATTATTATTATTATTATTATTATTATTATTACAATCCTTTATGCTAAAGAAATATTTCTGAAGTACAAAAAAATCTATGTCGTCAACCTGAAATGTTTTACTTAACGGTCTAAATAATATTGTCAACTTGTTGGACCTGTGCGAACATTCCGTATTTGTAACATATTGGTTTGAAAAGAGAAAATAGGATCATACTGGGTCGCAACTTCCGGACAACGGTAGGCAACCCCAGAAGGAGTTGAGGGAACCATGCCACTGTGGGAATTGCTTCAGATCACGTGGCAGATCTGCCTGGTTCTCTTCGAGGGTGCGGCAGTGGCAGCATGTGAACAAATGTTCTGGGTGGGCAAAACAGATTGTTGAACAGCGGTGGATCCCGGCAAGGGGGCATGGGGGTCATGTCACTTCTCAATCCATTTCATTCAATTTATTCAAAGCATTTGTCTCACTGATATCATTATATTCCAAAGCTTTATTTCCTTAAAGCTGACGCGGATGTCATTTCAAGATTTTCAGATTCTAAAAAGTGCCATTTTTATCAAATTTCTGGAAAAACTGTAAATGACCCACTGCCGAAATACTTCCTGTTTCCGCCCCTGTTTGAGAATGACATCTTTAATATAGTACGGCTGTTACACAACAATACTGTGACGTCTATAAGTAACCTCATAATTTGTCTATTTTTATCCACTTTCTTAGTATGTAACTGTGTTGCGAGTTTGTGGTGCTCGGGCAACAATTCAGTAATCGGATTCATGTTTTCCAGGCGTTTAAGATTCTCTGAACTACATATGTAATCTTTTGACATTTCATGTTTTTGTAAAGTTTTTGATAATTTTTTCAGATAAAAATATCCATTTCCATTCCAAGTACGCTCCTTAATTAAAAATAAAAGACATGGTCAGCAATAGAGCTTAGCTTTAACTTCCCTGCCTGTTAGTCATTTGTGTGAATTATACGACGAAGGATTGAATTTTCTTGCCAGCAAGATGTACAACTGTACTCAACATAGGAGTAGGTCAACCACTGTCCAAAATTTGACTCTTTTCTACAACGCTACGTCGAGAAAACGGAGCATGTAATAATAGTTCATTCACTATATGTCATAATATTAACGTAAAATCAGATTTAAATATAAAAATTAGGTAACCCTTATAATACGCAGCATACTAGCTTACAATGAAAATATAAATACTTCCTAAATAATAATCACTTTCTCCGCTTGTTATCTCATCAACAAAACTGGAAACACGCGCGCTGCGCAGCTTGCTTGTGCGAGACTTCCGTGCGTGCAAGCAGCAAGTGAATTCGCTGGCCTAAGCACAACGCGCATGCGCCAGGGAAGGACACAGTACTTAGGCAGACACAGCGTTGGAATCTACAATTCCTCTCAAACCGTTTGACAGGCCCTCTAGTGTAGTAGTACCACGTTTGGTCACCCTAAGTATCCCTTATCAGTAAGAAACTGAACGTCCCCGTTTGACCTGCCGTCCCCAATTTGAACAACTTTCCCCTACGATGACGCATAAGATACAAAAATAAAGAGAATGGTTTAGTACGAGAGGTATTGAAGGGTGTTAAAATTGCACTAAGATATTTAGGACATGGACAATATAGAATTAAGAGTGAAGAAATCACGAATATATTGAAATTTTGAATTCACATCTAATGAATATTTTACTATTCTTCCGAAATAATAAACAGTCATAGGTGAAAAGTTATTACAATTTGGGATTTTCGGATAAAATGAATCTCTGATGTAGTGAACCAACAATACTAGCCCCCAGAGGTTCATTATAACCGGAGGTATAGTGCTACTTTCAAGTTCATCCACTAGTTTTATTCTAATTTCCTTTTTGATACAGACACTTAGTGAATAGCATTATAATGATTATTCACACTGTGAACATAAGGGCTATAACATGGCCTACACAAAAAATGTTCGACAGCCTTCATTAGGAAAAAAAGACAAATGTGTTGATAATGAATATTATGAAGAAGCTTCCGAATTAGCGGGTAGATATAGGTATGATCTTCTCGCTAATTCGCTTAACGGAGAAAACTAATAAGCACCCACCGTGACATTTTATTGTAAGAAAAACATGGATCGGTGTGTTAGTAAAAATAAAAAACACAAAAAGTGAAAAGATTAACATAATGACATTGAAGTAATATTGAAACACGAGCTTGAATACAATGTGTTTTTGAATGTGCTAGCCCCAGCGTTTCTATTAGTGATATAGATAATATGTTTACAAATCAAATACTTCAACTGTCAGAAAAATTCCGTATTCAAAACCGAAAAGATGAACCCTACATTTTCAGGTGTCGTGTTGCAAGGACTTGAAACGTTTAGGTGTTGAAGAAATTTTGTGAACTGTGTTGTTTGTTTCTCGATATTTGCCAGTGATATTTAAACCCAGTTCTCGTCTGGCAGCCAGGGCCGGATTTAACTTGGTGGGTGCCCATGTGCTGATTTTTGGTGGAGGCCCCCCCCCATATATATTATATGCAGTTGGCGGCTGACAAAATAAAATCTATGTGTCAAATATGTTTAATTTAAAAAAATTTTTTGCAAATAATTTTTGCGTACAATATTTTATTTATAAACCTAATATTTACAACACATTACAACTTAATTATAATGACTAAACTACAGGAACTTTTCTGTTAGCAAACTCTTCAATTAAATCGTCGAAAGATAATTATTTTAGAATATCAAAATTGATGTTCAAAATAGAAAGATAATTAAGTCGTTCTTCTGTCATACTAGTTCTCAATCTATTTTTTAGAAGTTTTAATTTTGAAAATGATCTTTCCGTTGTACAATTTGTTATCATTAACACAAGATAAATTCTTAAAATAATTTCTACATTCGGAAACGCGTCTTGTATTCCCTTCTCAATTATTAAGTTATACATAAAATGTTCCCGACTTAAGGCGCTTTTAGATTCCTCATCTTGTATGAATTGGTTAATGAATTCTTTGAATTGGATCAACTCAGTTCCAAGATTTTCATCGACGTCGTCTACATAAATTTTACTAAGGTTTGTTGCGTGCTTGATTATTTCATCTGAACTAAGGTTGCCTAATTTTGATAAAAAACCAAACCGAGAAGAAATTATTTCATACGCAGAGACACGTTGATCTAAAGAAACTAAAAACTGGTCCATTACTGGAAGGTAACTTTTCACTCGAAATTCTTCAGCAGCTGTTAACTGAACGTTTGCAGAATTTCCATAATCTAATGGAACCAAACGAACATTCCGTTGTCCTTTTCTACGTAACTCTGTTGTCCCAGATTTTTCCATTCCTAATTTTTCATAATATTCAAAACTGTCGCGCCTTTCTTGAATAAATAATCTCAACGATTTAATAGCTGCAACAGCAGTATTCAAATCTAACTTGGAATTCTGAAGTACTTTATTTGTGTCATTTACTCTGCTCAAGACATCATTCCAAAATACTGCATAAATTGCGATTTCTAACATATTCATTTTGTTATATAAAGCTTGTGCTTCACTACGAGTTTTAGAATTTTGAGAATCATCTTCGAAGATTTTTAGAAGTGCAGCTTTAATTTCAGAATATCCTCGAACTAAAGCTTTAGAAGCATCCGCTCGACAGGACCACCGCGTTGTATCTATTATTTTAGGAATGTAAAAATTGGTTGTACTGTCACTAGACTCAGGCGATTTTGAAGCTTGTTCTTTTAGTAGTTTATAGCGACTTGTTGAGCAAGTAAAGAATACATAAATATTTTCCAAGAAGTCAAAAAAATTGATTGCATTTGCGCAACATTCTGCAGCTGTTTTTCCAACCAAATTCAGCGAATGTGCTGCACATGGAATTCAATCTGCTAATTCGTTGTCCAATTTAATAAGAGCTTGTAAACCATTGAATTTACCACTCATGTTAGAAGCATTATCATATGACTGACCACGACAATTTTTTATATTAAGATCATTGTCATTTAAAATACTGATTAACCCATCATTATCTCTTGTGCTTTGTGACCTTGATTTGGTAAATAAATCAAAAATCTTTCAACAGGAGTGGCATCTTCAATGTAACGAAATACTATTGACAGCTGATCCACGTGGCTTCATCAGGTGTCGAATCAACTGATATCGAGTAGTAGCGAGATTGTTTAATACGTGAAATAATTTCTGCAAAAACACGTTTTCCCATTAGTTCAATAATCTCATCACAAACTTTTGAAGAAAGGTAGTTGACATGACCACTTCCTCGGTTTGCTTTATCAGCTATATGTTTTTTTAAAAAGTCGTCATATTCAGCTATTAATTCGAGTAAACCCAAATAGTTTCCATTATCAGGTGATTCAAGAATTTCAGTGTCCCCACGGGATGCTAATCCTCGTTGGCATATAAACTTGATGACACTTACAAGTCGTTGAAGCACATTTCGCCAATAATTTCTTGCTTCATCTGCTTGTTGAGTAAGTTCCACATCAATACGTCCTATATTTTTAGAACGTTTCGCATATTCAAAAACGGCATCTAAATGTGATTTTGATAATTCGTGTTCTTGTAAGCGTTTGGAAGCATGCCTCCAATCCAAATTATACATATTATGTATAATACATACCTTTATCTTAAATTGCACACTAGTTACAACTATTTTGCACACACTATGTAACTATTCACCTTTATTAAAATATAGTTAACTCACTTCCATATGCGATCGACAATCGAATACGACTGTCGACTATGAAATAATTTTTAAAGGAACAAAGGGTATTTGTTTATGAAATAGGAGACATGCATTTCAGTTATCAATCGTTTATTTATGGTGAAGTCTTGAAACACAGTCATATTCGATTATATATTACTTCGGACTATAAATAATCGGCACATATTAGTAAATGAAGTCAGATAAAATACGATCTCAGTAAAAGTAAAGTTTCAATAAATTTATTGCATTTATAAACTTTCAAATTCAAATGTATCTAATCAAAATAAAAGTTACGTTATTCATAGTATAAAATCAGATCGGCTTAGCCAAAAGAGCAAGTCGAAACCGGTGATCATGTTTGAAACACGATATTCGGTTAGATTATGTGCGTTTAATACTGAATAAATCATAAATAACTTTGAATACATACTAAATAAGTAGATATTCTTGAGACTAAAAATGCATCATGAAATCTAAATTTAAAAAAATACAAATTATTACATAACAATGAAATTAAAAAGTTTTTGCAGAAAAATAGACCAAAATAAAAAAAAATAATTTTTTATTTGGTGGAGGCCCCTTTTTGGTGGAGTGCCCTGTGCTGCAGCACTGTCAGCACATGCATAAATCCGGCCCTGCTGGCAGCGGAGGTGAACGGTCGTGGCCGCTGCTCCGCAGTGCTTACCTTGTTCGTGTCGCTACGCGCAGAAGATAAGCGAACTCAGAGTGAACGAAGTGTATTAGCGTACTAGTTAGTTACTTTATTCAGTGTGCGTGTGAAGAATTACAGTGTAGGCTTCAGAAAGAGCACGTAAATTAAACCTAATTATTTCAAATTTGTGAATGAGTGCAGTGTTCTGTAAAACATCAGTGAAAGTCAAATAACATGCTCTGACATCGGACAGAGCATAGCAGCAGCAATGGAAGTAGTGAACGGAACCTCGCCTATACCAAACAGTTTATGTGAATATCAACAAAATGTTATTGCACAACAACAGCAACAATTGCAAGAACAGCAACAACAACTGCAGTCACAACAGCTACAACTAGATCAACTACAGCAACTCCTCACGCAGCAATCACAGTTTCCGCTATCAAGAAGCAGTACTTTGCCATTATTCCCTTCTGCAGTACAGTCGTTAAGTTCAAGTTCAACCGAGGTAATAAATCCAGAACTTAATCGATCTGACAGTAATTTAAGTAGTGATGACAACACCATAAATGACAGGTTGTTGTAAGCAAACGCAAGAGAAGTAAATCAAACAGCCCTGAAAATCAAAAACAACCGAAACGTCAAAGTGCAAACGTAACTAACATACCAACAGACAATATATTTTCAGATCTCGAACTAATTGATGACGATGAACCCAATAACAAAACATCCAATGACAATCACAAATCTAAGAACATTCAAAAGGTGCAAAAGCCACCGCCAATATTTCTCCCTGGGGTAAATGACTTCCACGCAATGACAGAAACTTTACAAAATGCCGTGAATAAAGAAGAGTATTGCTGCAAGCTTGTGGGCCAAGATACTTTTAAAATTTTACCGGCTACACCAGAAGCTTATCGATCACTTAGTAAATACCTTATTAAAGAGGAAATTGAGTTTCACAGTTATCAGCTAAAACAAGAAAGGGCATTTAGAATAGTATTAAAAATATCCACCCTACAGTAAATATTGATGAATTGAAAACAGAAATAGAAGAAAACGGTCATACTGTAAGAAATATCCACAACTGCAAACACCGTGTAACAAAAATTCCCTTACCGGTATTTTTTATTGATTTAGAACCAAAAGATAATAACAAAGACGTTTATAAATTGCAGTACCTTCAAAATACCAAAATAATAATTGAAGCTCCAAGAGTAAAGCGAGATCTTGTGCAGTGCCATCGCTGCCAAAGCTGGGAGCACACGAAGCGCTACTGCAATCATCCTTATCGGTGTGTAGTGTGCGGTGAGAATCACGATAGCACAAACTGTGATAAAAAGAAAAACAAGACGATTCTCCCAAAATGTGCTCTTTGTGATGGTCCACATACGGCGGGTTATAAAGGATGTGAAATTTTGATAAATCACTAAAGATATTGTCTGGTATCAATACTTTTTATCTACATCACCAACAATCCAATTAATGATGTGAAATTTATCAAAAAATACGTAATAAAAATATCCACAGGCATGTGCAAAACATTCAAACTATATTGCTTTACAAACTAAAGTGAATACAGATCAAGAAAACGTCTCACAACTGAGAGCTACTTCAAAAAATAATTTACATCAGCGTGGTACTTATGCACAAGCACTGAACAGCTCACAACTGAAGAATAGCTTAAACAATAATGCATTAAACATGGAGTCTAATAATCAATTATTCTCAATAATACAGCAGTCTTTCGAAAGATTTGAAACTTTACTAAGCAGACAAGCAGAACAGATAAATGCACTTTTAAATCTTGTGTCAAAACTGCTAACTAAATTATGAACAAATCATATAAAATAGCAGCATGGAACGCCAATGGCTTGTTACAACACAGAGATGAAGTTAAGTGTTTTCTTCAGTTAACAAATACAGACATAATGCCCATTTCAGAAACTCATTTCACTAATAAGAGCTTTTTCTCGCTTCAAGGATACACCATATATTACACAAACCATCCAGATGGTACAGCACATGGAGGAACAGCCATAATTGTTCGGGAAAAAATTAAACATCATTTACATTCTCAATATAGCACCATGTATTTGCAGGCAACATCCATTCAAGTAAGCGATGCATTCGGAATATTGAATATTGCAGCTATATACTGCCCTCCAAAACACAAAATTCAGAATTCACAGTTCACAAGTTTCTTCAAAACACTTGGACCAAGATTTATTTCTGGCGGTGACTACAATTCTAAGCATCCTTTGTGGGGCTCCAGACTAACATCTCCAAAAGGGAAATCTCTCTATGAATCTATAATAAACGAAAGATTATCCACTTACTCTTCTGGACAACCCACTTATTGGCCGTCTGACATTAACAAAATTCCTGATGTTTTAGATTTCTTTATTATAAAGGGAGTAAACCAAAGTTACATTCGCACCTACTGGTCACAAGATCTATCATCTGACCATTCACCAGTTCTATTAATCATCAGCTCATTCATTATTGAAGACAACAAGCAAAGCTCAATTCATAATAATAAAACAGATTGGAAATACTTCTCAGAATGGCTAATTAATAACAGCACCGCTAATCTACCATTGAAAAGTGCTCTCGATGTAAATGAAGCAATAGAATACGTAACAAGACAACTTCATCAAGTTGCATGGTATTCTACACCAGAAATTAAGCAATGTAAAACAACAAATATCCCACAATTAATAAGGGAAAAGGTGATAGCAAAACGCAAATTAAAAAAACAATGGCAAATCACTAAAGACCAGCAACTAAAAGAAGACTACACTCTGCTTCACAAAACCTGAAAAGATTACTTTGAGAACACCGAAACAACGCTCTACAAGATAAACTTATAAGATTGACTCCAAATTCAAATTCAGAGTACTCTCTTTGGAAAACCACCAAATGCTTGAAGAGACCAATACAACCTATTCCTCCGATCAGAAAAACTTATGGTACATGGGCTAAAAGCGACGAAGAGAAAACTGAATGCTTTGCCTCCCATTTCTCTAACGTCTTTCAACCATTTCCTCCACAAATATCTGCAGCAGAAGAGGAAGAAATTTACAACGTCCTAGATTCACCGTTGCAACTAGCTCCCCAAATCAAGCCCGTAAGTGCTCGAGAAGTTGAAACATTAATCAAAATTTTACCAACAAGAAAAGCTCCCGGATATGATATGATTTCTGTAACAATTCTACGCCATCTACCAAGAAAATTGATCGCCTTAATTACTTCCATTTTCAATGCCATTCTAAGATTAGGACACTTCCCCGAGCAATGGAAAATAGCCCAAGTAATAGTCATCCCTAAACCGGGCAAACCAATGCATGAAGTAGTATCATACAGACCTATTAGTCTTCTACCAACACTATCCAAAGTTTTTGAGAAACTACTTCTGTCTCGTTTGAATCCACTTCTACAAGAAAAAGAAATAATACCCCATCATCAATTTGGGTTCAGACAAAGCCATTCGACTATAGAACAAATCCATCGAATTGTAAACGAAATTAGTGAATCGCTAGAAAATAAAGAATATTGCTCTGCTGTGTTTCTCGACATAAGCCAGGCTTTCGATAAGGTCTGGCACCCAGGTTTATTGTATAAAATTAAGCAAAACTTACCATATCCTTACTATCTCTTACTAAAATCGTACCTCACGGAGAGATATTTTCAAATAAAATTTAACGGTGTAACTTCAGAACTTATCCCTATAAATTCGGGGGTGCCTCAAGGAAGTGTGCTTGCACCTTTCCTTTACTCATTATACACTGCCGACATTCCAACATCAGAAAACGCATTGACAGCAACCTACGCGGATGACACAGCCATCCTACCTCGACACAAAGATCCAGCAGAAGCATCACGTCTCGTAGAAGAACATCTGCAATCCATTCACAAGTGGCAGAAACGCTGGCGCCTCAAATGACAAGAAGTCTGCCCAAGTTACCTTCACTCTGAAGCACGAAACATGCCCTCCTATAAAAATCGGATCACAACCTATTCCTCAAAACGACTCAGCAAAATATCTTGGAATTACACTAGACAGAAGACTTACATGGAAAACACATATAAAGAATAAAAGAAAAGAATTAGATCTCAAAATTATCAGATTAAACTGGCTATTAGGAAAAAAACTCATCCTTAAGCATCGCAAACAAAATTCTTCTGTATAAAGCATTACTAAAACCTGTCTAGATATATGGAATACAACTTTGGGGAGCAGCTCAAAATTCAAATATTGAAATATTACAACGTTTCCCATCTAAAAGCTTAAGAAAATTTGTAAATGCTCCTTGGTACGTAACGAACGCCACAATACACCGAGACTTACAAATGACAACAATAAAAGAAGAAATTAACAAGACCAGCGCAAAATACTTACGACTACATAACCATCAAAATATTCTCGCCATTAACTTACTAGACAATAGTGACACTACCAGACGACTTAAACGATATTATACTTTAGACCTGACATATCGACTATAAATTGTTATATTATTTTCTGTTTTATTATTATATATGCTTATCATCTTATATTTTTAGTATGTTAGTTTATTTATCAAATATGTTTAGTGTGAGTTAATCTAAAAAAAAAGTAATATTAGGAGTACGGTCAATGGACCTTACTCCTCTCATGTTATTAAAAATTGTATGTAATTTTGCCAAATGTTTGTTCCCAAACAAATTGCAAAATAAAATATTATTATAAAAAAAATATTTAAACCCTTGTGAATATAATGTAGAATTACTTCACTACTGACGGATTTAAGAATTGTTAAAAAGTGCTCGAAAGATTTCGTGTTCATAAAAAACTTTATTTTCATAAGCAATATGTTTTAGTATTCGTCAGTTTAGGCAATGTATCGATATGCAATTAAGTTCTGCTAAATTACACGAACATAAAAAAGTTAAGGACTGTCTATAAAATATATTTTGCTCCAATAGATTTGTAGGTAGGTGACATTTGGCACAAAATAGGAGACATCCGTCAGATAACATGGTTTATTAAATTATATTAACAGGGATTATTAAATTGGTGGTCAGAGTACATTTCTGGTAACTATAGTTTACTGCACGGGATATTCATAATGAGACACTAAGTATGATGACAAAAAAATTGTCAGTTGTAAGTCAAAAAATTGTTAGTACGAGTGTTTGTCCATAATATGCCCCAGTCTCGGGTATCTGAAACGGTGTCTGAGATAAGATATTGAGCAATAAAGCAGGAGTCAAAGTCGGTTTCCGTATGCCCTAGTATTCGTACTATTTTGTTTTTGACGACTGTTTTCTTCAAAATGTTATCCCAGCTTGCGTTCGGAATACAGCGGTGTAGATTTTTCGACGTCATTGTTTGTTGTACTGAAATTTAAGAATACGATTTCTCAAATATACAGATTAAAAATTGTAACTCTTCGTCTGAATACCAAGACTGTGATTTACAACGAATTGTAATTTGTCCTCAATATTTCTCATGAAACTTTCACCTTCTTTTTTCAACTTCGCGATTAGAGTTTTCTGGGGAAGAGATCAAGATAACTGCACGTAAAAACTTCAAAGATGTGTCGAAGTTTCTTAATCGATTATCCCGCCTCCGTTTGCAATCAAATAAATTAAGATTTTTTTCTTATTTATGATTCAGTATCAGTCTTAAAGTTTTATGGAATATAAATGAAAAATAATCATTAACTGAATCAACGTACCGGCGTGCTCAAACGAATTCATGAATATTTGATAAAATACAGTTGAGAGACCAAGTCGATACTCTCCCACAACAAGGCAAATAGGTGAGCCCATGGTTAGCTCGCGTTGGATTTGGGAAATTCGTCATTTGCGCGCTGGAACGTATTCCGGAATAGATAAAATGTACTTTCGAGGGGGGTGATTACACTCATCCGCGCTTTTGCATTACGAGGAAAATTCTATTTTTAGTAGAATCGTCTTTATTTTTAGTAGAACTGTGTCACTTTTATACTATCGAGAAAGAGAGAGAGGGAAGAGGAGGGAAAAGGGGGGGAGAGAGGAGGAAGAGAGAGGGGAGAGAGTGAGGAGAGAGAGGGGAGAGTGAGAGGGAGGGAGAGAGAGCAGGGCATCGTTTTAGAGATTTGGATGTGTAAAAGTTCTGGAAGGAAATGTCCATATACTACCAGACAACGGGAAAGATCGTTAAAGACTAAAAAGGAAGAAAGAATGGACAGTGAACAAAATGATCCAAACATCGTCGAAAAAACAATTCTCATTAACTTATTGTACGTTGCATCTCAGAAAAGATTCGGTTTCAGTTGTAGTAAACCCCTGTGTTTCTATTGATTTCCTGTGCGGGGGTAGACAGTGTGGGGCGGATGTGGATTGTATGGTTCCAGACACCCATTGGAATTCACAAAAAAATGTACTTTGACTGTAACAAAAACGATTATTTGAGATAGCCTACTATGTTGACATTATCCCATGAACAAGGGAATGTCTCGAGTTTTCATGATCCTGGTCGATACTCAAACCCACTCGTCCTAATATTCAGACAAATGAAAAGAGAGAAAAGGGAATAAAAAGGCGATAGATAGAGCTTATATTACGCATTTCGTCCTATGATCTTTGGACAAAAGTTTCGAACTCCGTACTTCATTAGTCAAAAGAATATTGTCGTGAAACTACAGATACGTAAGCTCCAACTATTGTAATTGGTTCAGAGTGCCATGTGGATTTTGTAATGTCAACGCACGAGACGCGATGATTAGAACAAGTCGACAATCTTGTCGACTTAACAGCTGTAGGAAAGATTACCGACGTAGCAAAAATGCGGATTGGCGCGGAATATGGAAAACTTCATATAAATACTGGCGAGACCATAACCTAAGAGTAAAGAAAAAATAAGAGCGTGATAGGATGTATGAGTGTGTGTTATTAATGTGAGAATGGGTAATTTAATGAATTATAAATTAATAGAACAAACAGAGTATAAGTTATTTATGTTTTATGTATTTATTTATTTAACGTTAAAACAGTGAAAACTGTGTGTATCATACTATTGGAGAGAAGGCCATTGTTCTAGGGAACTGATAGAAAGCGTAGGGGAACGCAAATCCCCCGGTTGAAAACAAAGAGTAGAGACTAAGATGAATTGCGCAGGTTGGAGCACCTATAATGACGTTCTAAAGATTTTCAATATTTTTATGTTGGAAATAATAGTTGCGATTTTAACATGGCACACGTCATGATAAAAATATTGCAAAGAATAATTATTAGAATGTTTGTAATTAGGGATTTTAGAAACTCTTCCTTCGTGATGCGAATTATGTTTAGCATTGCGATATTATTAAAACGGGTTAGAAGTGTAGTAAGGCCTAAATGAAGAATGGTTTAAAGTAGCCGTTTGAAGGTTACATTATGGAAGTCTGGGCGACAGCGGCAAGAATAAGTCACAAATCTTGATAACGTATGATACGAAAAATGTAAAAACAGTAAGACACGTATCCACAGATACGTATCTGTAAGAACAGAAATCACGTATGTATCCAAGAACATGCGAACTGTGTAAATGGAGGTAGTTTTATGCTTGTGAATATATTTTTAAATGTCTACTTATTTGTGTTAGATTTTTCGCGAAGAAGTGTGTTATATTGTATTATGTATGACCGGGAACTCGGAATCAGCATGATTCTTGTTGTACATTATGTACATAAGTTGAAAGTGTTTTGAATTATTTGTCTTTCATACCAAATAAATGTTTGTGTGTTGTTACAACTATTTTTTTCTCTTTCGGGTACATTCGACACGCTCTTAACCTCCCTCCCAACTGAATTTATTTGTTAAATGTATCCCGAAGGAGAGTCATCCTAAAATCGGATACCGGCATAAGAGTATTATTAATTATATAAGTGATGGTAAAAAAACGTTACTTATGGCTTTTGTTTTTACCTATTATTCTCGCGTTTTCACCAAATAAGATGATAAATTATTTGGCTCTTTCTTTGACACTGATTTACTACTTTTATACTTCTAACCAGTAAAGTACATTTTTTTTATCCATGTCTTGATATAACCTTTCTACTTCCGTTTACAATCGATTTCCCGCTATGTTTACAATATATTTAAAGATTTCTTTCCAACGTTCAAACGCTCATTTTGCTTCTTAATATTCTGCCATCGTTTTTCTTTGTCTATTAAGACACTTGTATACCCTTCTAAGGCCCCCTATTAATACCTTTCTCCATAAACAAAATTTAAAGATCCTCAAGAGAAGAAGATTCCAAAACTCTCTCGTGAGAAATAAGTTAAATATTAATTCATTATCGCTGATATCCAAAGCCACGAACAAAATAGATTTTCTAATATTCTTCAGTCCCTTTCTTGAATTCCAAACCACCACAATTAAATACACTAATCCAAATTTATTTCAAGATTTTATTTAATGAAAATTGTTGACATTTCGGAGACTGTTCCGTCTCCCTCATCAGGTTACAACGAAAAATGTTGAAAAATCAGGCTACAACTCAATATTTTCAATTGTAACCTGAAGAGAGAGACGAAACAGTGTCCGAAATGTCGACAATTTTCATTAAATAAAATTATGAAAGAAATTCGGATTAGTGTATTCAATTGTGATTATCCGAAAGTTAAAGAAGGGAGTGAAGAATATTAGAAAGTGTAAATTATGAGAAAGGACTACCAAATCAAAACTTGTATCTTATTAAACAAACTTTATTTCAAAATCAAGATGCTCTCTAAACGGTTTGTTTCATTATATTGAACAACTTTTCAAAGACGGATTAGCATACATTCTGAAATAGATTAGCAGCAGTTACTCATATTCTTAGAGCTACTTTGTAGTCTAAACATCTCAGGATTTTTCATTTGGTTCCTCATTTGTCACACTAGCCTTTGCAGAGTACACTTTTTAGGAACAATTTGCATTCGGCGATTGTAAAGGACAATCCAATTTTCCCCATGCTGATAGCACCGGCATTACGGCACATGTGTCCGAGCGTTTTTACGCTTCAATGGACTATCACAAATTAGGTTGCGTGGCATTGATTGGTCACGAGTGGGTTACGAACGAGAGTGCACGCTGAGTAGCCACTCCACAGCACTAAGTGGACCTCAGCAAAGGGCTATTGGGAGTTCACGGACATCGGCCAGCATTGTCACAAGGGCGTCGTGGAGTGTGTTCTCACCCAGGCCTGCATCCCGCAGTGGAAAATACAAAAGACGCCAATGTGCTCGGGTGGCTGGTGCCTTTCTTTCAGAGAAGAGTACGTGCGAGTTTGCTCGTCCTGTTTTGCCTGGCGCCTGCCCTTCCTTCCGCGGCCTCGACATTCGATCGCCCCTCCCCCCTCCCCCCACTTGCGGCGGCGCCGTGGGATGCGCACAGGTCTTCTGCTAGATTGGGGTCAGGATACCCCCCAAACAACGAATTTTGTTTCAAGGGTTCACGGTTTACGCTCTGCTTTGTTCCTCACCATTTTTCAATTGTTTCGTCTACTTTTCTTTCCTTCCTCTTCGTTTGACGTGAAAATTTAACAATTACGTTTACGAAAGTCCATACAATTATTTTCCACCAGATTATATTTTTCGTATATTCCAAACGGAAATTGTCTCGGGAATTATAATTGCCCATTTCTTCTTCTCTTTCAGTGAGCAAAATCTCGAATCTGAATCTATTTCCATAAACTGTTCGGACGATTACTAAAATTAATTTCCATTAGCGTCTTGTCATTTTCAAGTTTATAAGATCCAGTCCCCTCAGAATCTTTTTTTTTTTTTTTTCACTTTATGAATTGAATGTTTCTCAGAAACCTTCAAATAAAATGAAGCCCTGGCTGCAAAAGCAACTTTTCCGAGAAATAAATATAAGCAGTAAATAAGCAGAGTTTAAAGAAAAATCACAAACCAATTGTTCTATTTTTTTCTATTAAGAATTTCTCTGAGAATGTTCAAGAATTTAATTCCAGATTTTCAGCAGGAAACAAGTGAGTTGACTCAAGGCTGTCATTTCTTCTAAAAGTCAACTACTTATCAACGTTGCTTAAAGAATTTCCATAAAAATCGCTCTCTTAAATCAAAGACATCAAAGGAATGTGAAACTAGTTATGGAACTTCAGCACTTCTCGTACAAATTGTTACGCAATAATACTATAATATTACAACTTCTATCCTAGTAAAACTGCATCCATCACTTAAAAAACTAAAAATCACACACAAGAAAACAAGTAATGATGTTTATATGAAAAGATGTACGGCCAGCGCGCTATTCACTCATGGACTTCCTTCATGTGACGTTGAACTTTTTCGAACTCAGTCGTGCGGGTGAGAAATAGTCTTTTAGCAATCCGTATGTGGCTCGCTAGAGGTTCTGTGAAAGGTTTCGGGAGAAAAGTTAAAGATACGTCCCCAATACCAGTCCTTCTTGGCGGACGTATGTATACAACTCATCAAAAATGAGGTGTTAATTCTTCATGATAATGTGTTTTTGATAAGAACAGTGTGCAAAAATATAGTTGTATAGAATTACTCATATCCATTCCTAATACTCACACGTTAACTCGTTACATGATGTTTTTAAAGATTCGAAACATTTACGACGGAACTAAACTTGGTAAGCAATGGAACTGTTTACGGAGAATTTGAAATGAACACCTCGGTTCGTTTCAAATCCTGCACCAGTACATCTTCGGAAGAATAATGACTATTTTAATTTAATAAACGTAATGTATTCTGAATGAGTGTTGGAAGTTTTTTTCTAGAAGAAATGACATTTTATTCGCACATGACGTGACAAGAGCCGCAGAAATGATACAGATGATTGTGACTACTTTTTATGAAATGGAATTTTCGGGAAAATAACAGAAAGTTGGCAAGACAAGGCTCCGCTTCTGAAAAGTCGACTAAGATAGCGAACGGAAAGAAATCGGAAGATTCATTCGGTCTCAAGCAACTCTTCACTTGAACACAGTGAAAACAACATTCTGCTGAGGCGTAATATTTGGAACGGCGGCTGCAACCTTTTCAACGATTATATGTAAACATTCGTGTATTATCCATTATACTAATTTAATTTCTAAAATAATTCGGTGATTTTTTGCGACACTTAAAAAAATTCACTTTAAGATGTTAGTCAAAAGATATTGTTTGAAGAATCTAAAGAAGAAAATCATAGGCTATGTTGGCAATCAATACAGCTTATTTCAAATTTAATTTACGTAGCAATTTATTTTCTGAGTAAAACTCAATGTTTTTTTGTTGTTGTTTTTTTCATTCAGATGCGGTGAACACTCTGAACTAGGATTGTGGATTAGATTCTTGCGTTAAGCAAGGAAGTGGTCAGCTTGTGAATGTATCACGAATTGTCAAAGCAAAACATCAAGTATCCCATTACAGGAAATATCGTCTAGATATTTATGTATTGTTTCTTAATTGCCCGGTAAAGTCAGGTTTCGGATACTTAATTGACACATCCCTTCATTGGGATCGACAGAAGAAGCAGAGGAAGCGTGTTTCCAAGATATTTCCCTCAAGACGCCGTGGTATGTCATATTGTGTAACTCTATATTGCTATAAACTTCGTTTCGGAACCAATATTCGAGGAGATTGGTTTTGATCTCCCATGTGAGGAGTGACAAAATCGGGTCGCGCCCTTGTCTCCTCTATTCCAATTTATTCTTCATATTTACTCCAATCACAGAGTAGTTGATGTAGAACTATTTATAGGTACTACAGAGAACCACGCCTATAGATGTGTCGCAATTTTTGTGTTCAGTCGAACATAAATAGTATCCTTAAAGATCTAACGTTATTTTCAATATTGATAATCATTGAAAAACTTTGAAAATTGAGATATCAGTAATGTTGTCCACGATTAATTACATTATGAGCAAATAAATCTGTTCTACACCATGTGATAAAACCAATTATATAATTGACTGGATAAAAATAAAAGTAATGAAGCGTTAGCGCATTATCTCATTTTTGGTTTCATATGGTATTTTCATATAGTGTAAAATAATTTCACTCTTCAAAAAATACATCACAAACAATTTTTAGCATACAATTCCATTTTAAAGCGACCTATTTAGTGTTTCTCTTCATCACAATTTAGATATACTACAACCAGTTACATTCGTTTATTCGTTGTCATGAAACAGTTATTTCCTCTTTCCAATACGGTATGCAGTTCGCTGAGTAATTTATAATACTCGTGATGCTATGATAAGTTATATGAGATTGAAAGTGGGTGATATTTCTAAAGCTGCTGCCATGTCACTAGAGCGGGTCTGGTGAGTCTGCACTGAGCAAAGAATTTTCTCGGACGTTTTCACCAGTTTAAACGTACCTTAAGTATGATCCGTAAATACTCTTACTCGTAGTGTTCTATGGGGTAGTGAGTCAACATGTTTTAGATGACATAGTAGTCACCCAAACGCGTCGGGAATACTCCAGTCCGTAATGCCGCTACCTGAAATGGGGTTGTTTTGGCGTCAAATGATTATTGGGTATCAAGGACTAACAAAACATGGATTCTGACTACAAAACGTGTTAGAGAAACTAGTTTACTACATATAGGATTAAGATTTTTTATCTTGTCGATACCTAGGTCCGGCAAAGAGCTTTTTCTCCTGTAAAAAATGCGTTGTTTTCCGGCGTTCGATTACAATACTTTTTCTTCTTACGAAGTAAGAGAGAGAAAATAAAAATTACACCACTTTTGGGCTTCCGCAGTTTCAATTGTACAACCATGCACAGGTGTGTACTCGTAACGGGTCTTCTGCGATCGAACTTTAATTCTGTTTACTTCGAAGAGTTTGACAGACCAATGTGTTCTCATATTTCAGTTACACCTCCATTGAAAGTGGAATAAATAATGGGGTTAAAATGTTTAAGAATCGCGAATTTTGCAATTGCTTCATACTAGAAAAATGTGTATCCATTTACATCAAATGAATTTGATCGTTTTGTGTTTCAATTCAAATTGACTATTAAACTTTGGCTAATTTAATAAATATCGCTTTATAAAATACTATAAATATATAAATATATTGCTATGCCTAACACGCTGCTTTCTCACGAAGTTTGCTCACTCCTTCCATCCCTCTGAGCGCATTGGCTGGCGGAGCAAACCGAAGATCTGAATGTCCTTCTGTTTCTTCATCTGATGGCTCTGTTTCTCTCCAGGTCTGAGAGTGTTGAATAACACCACAAGAGTTGCAAGCCTGGAAAACTGCCATTATAACACCAGTATGCAAGCCGAACAAAAATCCACAAGACCCTCTTAGCTATAGACCAATTAGTTTGTTACCGACCTTTGCCAAAATGTTTGAAAAACTTATAAAATCCCGACTATCTAAATTTTTCACCGAAACCAATGCACTTCCAAATACGCAGTTCGGATTCCGTCCAAACCACTCCACAAGTCATCAACTATTAAGAGTAACAGAGTACATTGCTGAAGCATTTCACAACCGAAAGTACACAGCTGCAATTTTTCTCGACATCGCACATGCCTTTGATAAAGTGTGGCATCATGGGCTACTTTACAAGTTGCAAACCTTGGGAACCCCCGATTATCTCCAAAACATCATTAAAAGCTTCCTGTCAGAGAGGGATTTCAAAGTTAGTATAAACAACAAAAAATCAAGAGCACATATCATCAAAGCCGGCGTGCCGCAAGGTTCCCCACTTTCTCCCTTATTGTTCAACATATATATAGCTGACTATCCACAAATGACTTACTCAGAAATAGCACTCTATGCAGATGATACAGTATTATTCAATGCAAATTCAAACATTACCAACGCTTGCAAAGATCTCCAGTCGGACTTAAATGAATTTGTCGAATGGACATTGAAATGGAGAATTGCCATAAACCCTACCAAATCACAGCCTAAAATATTCTCACTAAGAAAAATACATAAACCACTACAAATCAAAATTAATAATTCTGTAATTCCTTGGCTTAATAATGAAACGCCCGTAAAATATCTGGGTGTATTACTGGATCAAAAATTAACTTGGAAAAACCACATTCAAGAAATAACGAACAAAACCTACGCAAAAATGAACAAACTTTACCCAATAATTAACAACAAATCATCGCTTAGTCTGGACTGCGCATTATCAATTTTTAAAACGATAATACGTCCCTCATTAACATACGCCTGTCAAATTTAGAACAATATAGCAAACACACATCTAAAGAAACTACAAATCATTCAAAACAAGTATCTAAGAAAAGCCGTGCAAGCCCCTTGGTTTATTCCAAATATGCAAATTCACAGAGAGCTTAACATTCCTTCCATTAGCGAATACATTCAACGGATGAGTAACAGATTTTTCACCCTTCTTCCGTCGTGTACAAGTGCACAAATATTTGATCTAGGCAAAAATGCTTCCATCCCAACCCGCATTATCTCTCGATACCCCAAAGACTCTCTTAAACCACCTTAAATTAGAATAATTTCCATCCCCTCCCATTAATCAATTCCGCTGCTGAAAAAATAAATAAATACATTAATTAAAATAAATAAATAAATTAATAAATTTCTTTGAATTACTGCTCTGCAGACTTTGTTGACGAGGTAGCCGTGTGGTCCTCCTCATATACTGTCAGCCGAATGGCCAAAAAATTCTGTAATTATAAACTGTAAATTAAAACCCCTGAAAGGCATACTATGCCGAACAGGCAGGAAAATAAATTTAAAAAAAAGAGTTGCAAGACTTTCAATGCCCCGCTTCCCTCCGTTTGCAACCAACGGTTTGTCATCTCTTATCGTTTACTGTTGCGGCGACAAAATTGCATCTACAAGTTAGTCATCGGGTCTGCGGTACGCAAGAAAAGTGTGATGCGAGTATAACTTACGAGAATAATTATAAAAATGAAATTTACGTACAAGTTGGTGCCTCAAGGCACATGGTGGCCTCTGGTGAAATTGGAGGGCGTAGAAAAAGTGATTTAAATGTTAGTTCTTCCACAGAAGACTAGCTTAAGCCATGACCATTTTTATCGATTTAAGTAACCAAGGTAATGCGCAATAAATTAAAAATATAATTTTCATTAAACAAGAAAAACCGACTTCAAAATATAAAAAGTTCTTAAAAAACAAACAAAAACATCAACAGTCATTTAGAATTTCGATTAGGCAATTAATTACTAAGCAATCCTTTTGTTAAATAAAGTTTCGAGTTTGAGGATTCCAGAACAAAGGTGACGGCCTCAATAGCAACTACGGAGGCTGCTGTTAGATTGATTAATTATTTCGTGATTCTGGTCGCGTCAACTGCCAAGGTCATTAGTGTTTTAAGTGTAGTGCGTATTTTTCAACGGGAGGTGGCTGCGATCTTCCCCCGCTGGATGGTGAAATCTGGCGTCGACCTAATCGTCGGATAGCAGGGTTTTCCACGACAAGGCATCTCCCACCAGCAGTGCAGCGCCACAGTCGGGACAAGCTCTAAGCGTCCGACTGGTCTCCCGACATGTGTGGTGCATGTAAGTGTAAATGTGTGCAAGGATTGAGGATAAGACAAGGAGAAAGACGAAAACATCGTGCGCGGTCCATGGCCCGTTTTTAAAGGTATGCGTTTTAAGGGCATTTAGCTGGTATTGATCGGAGTAACCACGGAAATTTATTTATCAGAGAGCCGGCCGTAAGGATTTACCTCCATACAGCGGCTGAATTCGGCCTAGCTGTCGACTTTTGTGGCTCAGGACATCAACTGATATCACTGCAGTGCCTATGAAAAGAAGGTCCTAGGGCTCTAGTCCCAACGGCGGCAGGATTTTCGGCAGTAGCTAGATAGCTGAGTGGATTTCATCTGTAGTCTGGAGGAGAATTCTAGCTTGCAGTAACAGATGTTGCGGCCAATTTTCTGATAGGATAACACTGATTGGCGAATTCGAGCCGATTTTATATTGATTAAAGTATTGGACATAATGGTGTTTCTTACTACGTCTTTTTCTGTTAGTAAACAAATATATAGACGTTTTTCTACATCCATGTATCTGTAATGTTATTTTAACTGACCTAGTCATTATCTTCTCGATTAACTTCTAGTATTCTTCCATTTACTCAACAACTGTTGATTCACCTGCGTGGATCATATGTTTATTTTCCTTGTGCAAATGCAATATGGAACACATAGTAAACAATGAAATTTTATTTGATTACGAGTGCATTCTATTCTAATAAATCAGTTAAATGATTGTCCATTAAAACCATTACAATATCATTATTCTTAGATTTTCTAGAACTGCACCAACAGCAGTAGTATAGTTATAATACTTTTGGTATTTTTTATTTAATATATTTGGTCAAAGAACAGTAAAAACTGTATGGAGGAGAAGTACAATCTGCGCACGGTACCTTAAGCTCCAAAATCTCCTCCTAAATGGGGAAAAGCTCTGAGCTCCAGATATACAATGCAGTGCATTAAAATGTAGGGGAGAAGATTGGATAAGGAAGAGGGAGGAAAGATTACGCGCGGTGCGTAGTTCGGTTCTTATGGTACCGTTAAGGTATTCGCTTGATATTAATAAGGGGAAAAAACACGGAAAACTACGGATCACAGCAGCCGGTCGCCAGAATTTTCCCGTAACAGCGACTTAAATCGCCCTACCCATCTAGTTCGTAACGAAAATCTGCCACCATTGGGACTCAAACCCTAGAACCTTACGGTCAGAGTCCCAGCAGAGACAACGGTAATGCTGGTTTTAAGCTAACTTAGCCGGTGCCACACACTTTATAAAACGAAAAGAACATATCTATTTTTTCGAGTTCTTTATTTGCAAGTCGCTCAAAGCTCCATCGATCTCTCAAGAAGTCTTATTTATTAATTTGTTAACGATAATCTATAATATAATTTCCTGCGACTCTAAGATTGATCGTGAGCAACTTATAACAAAATAGATTTTTTTTTCATATTGTTACTTATTGTTTAGGAATATGCTGCCAAAAATGTTTTCGGGTAGAACGTCTTAAGCAATACAAAATTAAAAATCGACCAAGTCACTTCAAAATGTGGTGCTACTCGATACTTTTTACGGCGCTCAATTCAGTTTCGCTGTTTGAGTGGGATTCGAAGAGGCGGCAATCTCGTTTGCACGTTTGTACAGCATATCAATTCCGCGCTCACGCCCGGGCAATAACACAAATCGGAACTCAAGATCTGTGGAGGCAGAAGGATCCGTGGTCACGGCGAGCTGCGAATGTACAAAGGTTATTTAAAAGGGGGCGAATTTTAATGAAATGTTGTTGTTGTTTTTTGTTGTTGTTTTTTTCACTTTAGGACAATGCTGTTTAGTATAGAAATTCATTTTATGTAATGGCAAAACGAAATGACCCATTTTTATAAGTCTTCTTTTTTTGTTTTGCATTTTTGTCGATTTTTACTAATAAGTCATTTTTTATCTTTTTACGCCACTTTAATGCATTTTTTAAATTTCATCGACAATAAATAATATTTACGAGGTGCAACAAATGTTCCCTACAGAATTCCTGAGTGGCCTATTTCGATTTTTCGTATATGTCAGCCGTTGTGAGTACTACGTAATCTAAGATTCCTGTGCCGCCTATCGGCGCCATTGTCAGGTCGTCCGATTTCGCTATAAATAAAGGGAGCGATTTTCTTTAAAAGAACAGTCTAAACCAAAAGTTTGCAAGCCGAGTTCACTTGAACAAAAGGAAGAAGCCTCGACGGCATCAATAACATATCCCACAGCTTGAATTGTTCATCTGAAGTGGTTTTAAATATTTTTTTACAGAAATTTTCTTTCTTTTTAGGACATTTTAAAGCATTTTATTTATTATTTTTGGCAATGTTTTAGATTATCAAAATCCACCCCCTAGTGATTACACAACATTGGTATTGGTGACACGCTACATGAACTGAATTGTATAGGCCCTGTCGGGTTCCACTAAATCCACTATCCATTTGTATTGTAACCCCCTCCCCCAAAAAAAGTATTATGAAGACCCTGGTTATGCTAGTAAAAAAATGTAAAACCAAATAAATTAGAAAAGAATGCAATAAAAATATGACCGTCAGGGGAGGACAACCCTGATGAAATAGGGCCGAGCTCCGTGCTCCCGTGGCAAAGGAATGGAAGAAGTACGTGTGATTTCTGGGCACATAATGGGCCTAATCCTCGATACAGGCGCTGAAAATTCCAAGCGTTTTAACGGCATCGCAAGCACTTGGGCCTATGTTAATTTGGGGGCCCCTTCTTGTAACTTTCACCGATCTGCCCCCCGCCTTTTTAGATGCAAAAATATAAAAAAATTCTTTCAATTTGCATTGTATTTTGTATTTTTTTAATACTTTGAATGTAATTCTTAGTGTTTCAATTTAACATTATTCAATGTTGAAAACTTCATGAATTTAAATTATTCAAAATAATTACATATTACCCAAATTTAATCAAAATATTTAATAACAAGTTTTGTTTAAAAAATTGAACTTCTCATTCCTGAGTTACATTTTCGCATCAACCAGCAACATTCCATATTATAAATAGAATATAGTGATGCGTGACACCACTTCGTTATGCCAAGTTTTTGCACATAGAAATTTAATTGTACATCACTTTTCATACAGTTTTTTAAATTTTATTTCCATAACAACTGCTCTTGAAATGCTCGAGTCCATTAAAAATATTTTAGCGGACTCTGGTTTAGATTTTACTAGTGGTCATAAATTTGTGGATAAATATGTCCCCCATGTCCCTTTAGTCCAACTTGCCTTTTTCCATTTGCCCCCTTGGCTCATCTTGTCCTCGTGTCCCATTTTGTCTCGACATCCATCTTGTCCCCGTATCCCAATTTTGTCCCTTTTTTCCCCTTTTGCATTTAACTCATGAAAGTGTTAAATATTTATTTTGAATAATTAGCAATAACAAAAAACATTGTATGTAACATGTGCTCTATTAGTCTTTAAGGATTTGGCCAGAAGGTTATCTACTGACTTCTACTAAAGCCTTGCAGTTAACCTTCCAGACTCGTCCTTTGAGACGTATTTAGAGGACTTGTTACATAAATAACTATTGTTTTTACTACTAAACAAATGGAATTGCGTTCTACTATTCATTAATGAATTATTAATACAGGGGACTGTTTGCTTCCTGAAAGAAACTTCATTAAAGCACAGTTTATAGTGCTCTGATGTATTCACGTACTGCTACAAGAGTGACCACTCTGTACCAACCTTTTAGTTCAATATGGCAATGTACTATTTAGTAATGTATTAAAAAATGTAATTTTATGTAATGTATTAATGTATTTTAATGTAATGTAGTGTTAATGTTATTTTTAATTTTTTTGAGACTTTGTGTAGTTCAAAAATGTAAATTATTTTAATGTTTATTATGACTACATGCTTGCTTTATTAATCATGTAACTTATCAAGTAAACCAATTTAATTATTACTGTAAGTTATGTAATTGATTTTAATTCCTGTTATAACTTAAATTATTTTAATTGTTTATATTAATCAGTTTTATATATTTCAATATATAATTGATCAAGACAACATAAACTTATTAAATTATTGCTGTAAGTTAATGTTGTTAAATAATGTAACTAACTTATTGTAATTTTAAATAATTTGTAGACAGACTTTGCTTGATACTCTCTGTAAGTCTATAAACAATAAAATATTATCAATATTATTATTCTTACAGCCCTAGCTGCTTATGAACTTCATAACAACACTTCTTTTCAAAGAAAAAAGAAAAGGGATGGCATCACAGTGTGCATACTACCAAAATGGGTGACTTTGAACTTCAGTAAAATATGCCCTTCATTTTAGTTTGTAGTATTATTATAGTTTGAATTTTAGTTGGTCGTATTTGTAATATTGTTTTGTAATTTGTTCACAATATTTCATAGTTAGAGTCGTAGATTTGTAAATTAGACATTGTCCATAAATTAAATGTTCAATTGGTGGCGACATAAAAGAATATTTATTTCAGCACTTCCCCTCTAATAATTCTTTCGTGTGATATTTGTGAAAGCACTCCTCATATTATAGAATAATTATTTTAAGAGCTGGTGACACTGAATTTGCAAATGCAACAGAATGATTATTCTCTTGTTGAAAAATCTGAAATTGTTAATATTGGGGTTTGTCTCAGGTTTACACTTTAGGTAGGCTCATCCCTTTAAGTGTTTTATGTATATCTTCAAAGTACATATCTAATAAAGATAAATACTTGAAATTTATAAGATTACTAAAAGAGAGTCAGACCTAAAAGGAAATGTAAATTCAGCAACATTTATCAAAAACTTTAGCCTAGTCACTAACTTAACATGTTGTTTAATTTATACTAATGTAATGAACATGTTGTTTAATTTATACTAATGTAATGTACAAAATTTCAGCTTGCTAGGTAGATTACATTTTGCGATGAGCATTTCTGAAATTAGAAATATTAGCATTGCAGGTATAAGTAACTAGTCCTCTTAATATCAAAAACTCAAAGGACTAGTAAAATATATTCAAAAAGCCATATAGCATTTTTATAAAAATCTGTTTTTTTCTTCCAAGAAACGAAACGACAAATGAAAAAATATTTTTGTTACTTTTCAGATATTGAGATTTTAAAAAATATTTTCACTCAAAACATTTTTTCATTTTCTTTTTTCACCACATATGTATAGCAACTAAAGGCAGAAGTAAAAAGTGCAATACACATATGTAAAAATCAATGTTTAATGCAGATAATTCAGCTTTGGAACTACACACATGATTAAAAACACTCTTAACATTACAAACAGAAAAAATCTAGTGTCTTATGAAGCCTGAATTACTAAAGAGCAGATATAGCCTGTGTCTTTAATACAAAAAGAACTTGCAATCATTCAACTTTGGAAAATTTTGTACTGCAGATCTCCATTTATCTGTTAACTGGGTTAAATTCAAATGTTAAATTTCCAAACCAGAAAAGTAATTCTTCCAATTTTTAAACATTTTCTACTTTTAATTTTTGTGGGTTATTGTAAAACATTTCAATTTCCACGAGATGATATACAATTATGTAAAAATGAAATGAAGCATTTCAAATAGCATGTAATGCATTCATAGCAATTCACAGAACAAAAATTAAGATAAATTCTCTGCAGTATTATAGGGGAAAATTAGCACAGAATAATTTACACACAATGTGTTTGAAATGACATGACACAGATGGTGGTAGAGTTTCTTAAACTTTTAACAATTTAATAATAAATTTAGAAATGTACTTTTGAAAGGATAATAATTAGGTATAATCATCACAACTATCACAAAATTGTATATATGCTAAAAAAAAAAAGTATCATGAAATGGTCACATTCAGGTTATGAAAACATGTCCACAAAATGTATTCAAATAGGAACACAAAGCCTTCCACGAATTAATTTACTTCATTAGCCACTTTTTTGAGTCTTCTTTCTTAGGAAATATTAGGCTCGTTCTATTTTTTTTCTTTTAATTCTGGTTAAGCAAGGTGGAATGGTTGGGCTGGTAAGCACAACTGGCCCTGTAAACCATATAGCACAAGCAAGAAGATTGACATTATAGTGTATTGTTTTAATTATTTTGATATATAGGGTAATTGTGATCAATTCTTCTGCTTTATTATTCCTATACATAACAAAAGAGCATCACAACATCCAACATTGCTACTATAACTTAACATAGCCAAGGTCTGGGACTGGAGCTGAGTGTCATCCTGGAGTAGCAATTAAAAAATGATAATGGGTGTGTGTTTATAGTTCCAATGTAAGAATGAATGGCCAGGATAAGTCCTGCCACAAACTACCAAAAATTATAGCTATAAACCCTTCTGGACCACTCAAAAATTCCATATATATTGGAAGGAATTGAAACCAATACCAGAGTTGGAAGGTCACCAGTCTGGCTACAGATTTACAGAAACCTCTTGTTCATAAAGATTTTTCACTAAACCATTATCACTCTCGAAACCACACATCATCACTAATTCGACATATCATGATACCAATATTTACAGCAAGGAATGTACATGAGTCCATGTAGCATGTATCCATTAATTTTTTCTTGAAACCTAGTGATTTATCATAAATTGGCAGAGAATTTTAAACATTGTTTCTAAAAACAACACATTGTATTTACATAATTTCAGCTCTTAAATATTTACTTCAAGACGATGGAAATATTTGTGAAGCAAAGTTGCCTTATATGACAAATAAGATGGTTTCAACAAAAATATTGTTAAAAAAACAAATTACTTCTAATTGGTATTCACTATTCATTATTTCAAACATTTCCCCATTTATTCATAAATAATTAAAAAACATTGCAATGTTATTCAAATTTTGAAGTCGGTAAATATCATTATATGCCAATAGAGATTTCTATCTATATACAATTGTACAATTTTTGTATTAAAAATATACTAATTTAACATCTTTCTTTTTATTAAATTGATGCACTTTTTTCCACCACAACTTACATTTGTGGATCAAGCTATAATGCCATTGCTATTGCAAATGTTCAAACTACAGAAGCAGTAATTACAGTAAGATAAAAGGAGATTTTTGTCAGTAAAATAGAAAAGAAAAAAATATGGTGTTATCTTTTGTAAGCTTACTTTGTTAAACACACAAACTATATAAAAGAATATAAGCAATTCTGAAGATAAACATTAGTTTAATTTAAGAGACAAGACTTGCTTGGAGTAAAAAGTTAGTAAATAAAAAAAACACATTAAAAATGGAAAGAAAAAACCAAGAACATAACTTTTTGATGAGTTCAATCTCCATCAATATTTCAGAGTTAAAAACTTCAAGGGTATTTTCAATCTCTTTCAATTGCTCATGAAAAATATACGAGATAACACATATTTATATAATCACAAATGCACATCTAATGGTGAGTACTTATTGGCACCATAATCAAGCTCTGAAATTCAATTCTTCACTTCAAAGTGAATAGAAATTTTAAATAAAAGTCTATGGCCAAATGTTCAGTTTGTTTTTTCTTACAAAAAACAAGCTACCTCTTGCATATCAATGCATTTGAAACATAAGTAAAAAAGTAGCATTAGATAATTTTTTGGCATTGATATCTTTGAAAAATAGGTAACTGAAGAAAAGACGTAACTATCCCAAAATACTTTTATCAAAGATCCAAAAATTGAAGTTTCAAAGATAATCATTAGACAGAAAATGTCAATTGCATAAATACACTTTAATGACAGCAACAAAGAATACACCATAAAAAGAAATTCAATGTCTCAGAAGATTAGATATCAAAAAGGAATCAAACTAAAACAATAAACTTCTAATTTATTAAGTTCTTGAATTTAATTTAGTAAAGAAGAGAGCCCATCACTACTTGCAGCCACTAAGGCTGCATCTCAGTATTGCAAACCAACAAATTATTCACACTGCATACAGACGTGTTGTTACGGCAAGAGGCCATTTTCATTTGAAACACTAAAGCATGTTTTATTTCCTTGAATGGATATTTAAGCTATTTAAATAATGGCCTATAATCCAATATACATTGTTTGGTAACATCTGTATGAGTTTCATTCCATATTTAATTGCAAAATAAGATTAAGAATAAAATCCTATATATTATTATACAAGATAAGTCCATTTAAAACAATATTTATAAAAGAGTACAAACTACATTATCTTATGATATAACTTGTATATTTTTATTGTTCTTTCATTAAATCTGGTATCTTTCTAATATATTCTACTGCATGTAGTACTATATCTGTAATTAAAATAGATATACATTAACTTGAAATAGATACAACTATAAATAAGAAAACTAAAACTTTTAAAATATCCTACAAGTCTCTATGAGAGAGAAAAAGACCAAAAAAATTTAAAGGGGAGGGGTGTATTTTTTAACAGGTTTGTAAAAATATTACATTACAGTTTTCATAGTTAATTTGTTTAAGTCACAAATGAATAGTAACAATTTATAGTATTTATATTAATTTATTTCTAATACACGCAGCTACTTTTGATGTACTCAATAAAATTGCTTTCAAGAAAATGAATCAGTGTAGAATAATAACAATTACAATCACTTAAGATTGGACACTGATATTATCGCTGATATTTATTTCATACTGGAACTGCAAGACTAGAATATGTATATCACAACAGCAGGCTCTGTGATTAGACTATAAGAATATGCACTTTTTAATATCAACAGGTAAAACTTCAAAGAGTGCTGTAACATTAATTCATTATGACTTCATCAACATTTGTTCAATTTTCACAAGTCTTTATAAAAAATATAATTATTTTATTAATGTAAAATTGAAAAACAAACATATTGACAACATAAAAACAATTTTCAATAAAGGGAAAGTGAAATATTCAGCAAATTTTCATTCACATAACATGTGAGACTATGATTATTAGAAAAAATTAAATAGCACTTCGTACAATTTGTTGAACAATATTCAATCAACTGAAAATGTTTGACAAATATCAAGTTTCTAAATATGTTATCTGAACTTGCAGTATATTTACTATTAATGCTGAGTTTCTGGGGATATGCACAAGGACGCTTACCCTTAACTTTTTAAATCTGCAAGGTACTTCTTTAATCTTAATTCTAAATACACTGTACAAGCCATATTATTTGTTCTTTAAGGTATGTATTACAATTATGTTATCAATTTTATGGTTATTCTTAGTAAACATTATACGTTAGCATCAGGTCACTCAAGAGTGTGACCACTTTTTTCCAGAAAATCAGCACTGGTTAATTTTATGTTAAATAATACATAATTATATTTAGTTCAGTACCATACCAAGTATCTCAATTATTAAAAGTTAATTTTGATATTGAAGGGGCTGAGCCAAAATAGAGATAACCAGCACTTATGTAAATTTGTAAGCCACAGGAAAAATAAAACTTATGCAAATCCACACATTTCTTAGCCTGTGTGTACACTTCCTGCTGCCTTCTATACACATATCGCAATATTGTGAGCAATTTGTACAATCACATGTTTGTCATTTGGGAAAATTCTAAATCACTATTTTGAATGTGTGAAATGAAAGTTTTTATGTTGCCCTGAGCCTTTCATTTTTAATTGCTACTTTTGAATGCTTTTTAGTGCTCATTTTGGATATTTTTTTTACCATCAGTTCAGTATATTTACAGATTTTTAGTGCTATATATTTAAACAGTCCTGTTACATGTCAGAACATCATAAGTCAAAAATTGCTTACACTATCTGATCAGCTTCGATACAAGCATATAAGGGAAAATTTGGTATGAAAAAATACTCAAATTTAGTTACAGTAGAAGCACCTCGTAACACTCAACTTCATCATTGCTAAATTGATTTCCACAATTTACCCATTATTCTCTCAGTAAAAAATTAGAACTAAGCTACATTTGAAACAAGTGCACTTTCATAAAGATATTATTTTGTACTTTCCTAAGAGGTTACAGGAATTACAAGAATTACAAATCTGGAAAATTGAATGGATATCACTTCCCAAACCATCAGAAATAATTCTTTCATGCTCCATTCTGAAGTCACTAAATTTGTTTCTTCAGAAGGAACGAATTTAATATCAGTATGTGTAAAGTTTTCAATAATCAAATACATCATGACTTGTTCAATATCTCTAGACATTCCTGTTAAAGATAAAATAGTATTGAAATTACCATTCTTGTGAAAAGAACGAAAATCATATTCTGATTACATATACTCCCTATTATAGAACCTCCCTGGGTAATGTTCCAAGGACATAATGACATCAACCAGGGAGGACAAGATCATTAATTTTCAATCACAATTTCTAATCAACAGTTATTTCAACAAGACCAGGATATAATAGGCAACCAATCTACAATGAAATGGTACCCCTCGCAGAAGAGGTGGTCAAGCTCAAAAAAATCTTATTTATAGCTTAGATTTATCAATAGCAACATGCCATATTCTGTCACAAACTGAGGCTACTCCATGATAGTGTCCTTTCACCAATCAGTTGAGTGCTTGTCAACCAACTGATAAGATTACTTCAAAAGTTACAATTTATTTATTTATTTATTTATTCATTATCACGTCAGTTTTGTGGCACACCCTCTTCAATACCATTGCCAAATGTAAACATAGCAGACTCCAAATAATGAAACAAATTAATGCCTAAGATTTCTATTGTTCATGAAGACCTTCCCTTTTGTGATTTGCTAGGACTAAGTATCAAAGCAACCCAAGTGGTCAGCAAAACCTAAATTACAAATTCGAGATTATTCATAAATTTTCAAGATCAAAAAGATTAAATTTCCCTTCATTTAATTAACTATTTAATTCAAAACAATTAATCAATTAAGAATAATACATACTTTTACATTTATGAATGAATCGCAAAACTTGTTACAAACAAAACAGTTTTGATGTTATAATAAATATATTAATAAAGAAACTAACATAATTACAATAAATTACAAGCACAGTAACTAAACAATCTAAACAAATATTTAACTTTTCCATAGACATTTTGGTTACATCAGCCAACATTTGTACATTTTTGTATTTCACGGATTTGATTTCATACTACTTTTTTTTTTCCAACAATTCCTGCACTGGCTTTTTATAACTGATTTTTAGTAAGTCTTTATAGAGGCAGTATGTATTTTGCAGAGAATGGATGAAACTATTAGAAAATTCTCAATGCTGCCAGAATATACTTTCATTGGACTACATTGTTAACATGTTTTTCAGAAACAAGACTTTTTTCCTCCAGACACATCCAGTTTATTGAGAATCCTTTTCAACAAGATCTTTCAGCGTAAAAGAAAACAAGTTGAGCAGTTTAAAAAGTTAGTTCATTATTTTGGAGACTGCGTTTTTAAGCACAAAAACTGTGAATCTTATGATTTAGGTGTACAAGTTCATAAAGTAACTAAACATCCATTAATTTAAAAAATCCAAATATTTTAACAAAACTTTCATAGACATGGAAAATCTAAGGAGCTGAATTTTTTTCTTTAAAAAAAAAAAAATATTAATAGTACTTATGACATTAGACCCCCATATGTATTTCAAACAAAATAATGAGATCTGTTTTTTTAAAAAAGATTATTAGATAATTTACTGTACACTAAATATTCAAGAAAGTTAATAATAATAATAATAATAATAATAATAATAATAATAATAATAAAATAGAAATTCCTAGTCTCAAGCAAGAATTCACAACTTTTTTCAGTTTTCAAGGTTCACTGGCTATCCTGCAAACTTTTCTGAGCTTGATCACAACCACTGAAAGAGATTTCAGAATGATATCCATTGAGTTATCTTAAATGTATCAGAACATAGGAGCAATCATTGAAAATATCTTTAAAAAAATTAACCTGCAATAATGTTTTCTACAGCATATTTTGTTTTTAAAAATGAGAGAAGAAATTAAATATGTGTGACACCATAACAAACAACATTAAGTCTCCGAGGAGCTGTCAAGGAATTGCTACTTTGTACTGTTTATGGACTATTCACAATTGTCACATAAATGTACACTTATTACAAACAAAAAAAGTTAAAAAACTTAATTAAAAGGTACTCATAGCATCAACACCAACATGCTTAAAAAAAAAAGGTAATTTGCTTACTTAGGAACTGCATATCAATATGAAAACTCTTATGAAGTATGGAAGTTTCCTTATGCCAAACTATAAACCTAATGTATCTAAAAAGTATAAATAGAGACACAAGGAAATGAATAATAAAATTTGGAACATTAACCCTCCTCTTAATCCAGTGATTCTTCCAATTTGAAAGTATCAATATCAAAATGCAAGGTGTCTGTAAAAATAGTGTTGTAAAATTCCTCCACATTTCATTGTGTGATAAAAAATAATTCTCACAATTAATACTAGGTAAACAATATAAAATATTGCATGGTGACCTGTCAGAAATTATCAGTGCATTTAAAGCAATATCACTATGCAACCAAATGTGATAGCAGTATTTGATCTATTTATCATATGTGGGAAGAACATGTTAGTTCACAGTCTTCAACCCAGTTATCAGGAAGCACAACAGAGCCCCAGATTGCAGAGAGCACACATGGTACCCAACTTTAAAAAATCTGAATGGGGGTGTTGACTGACAAGACAGCAGCACCAACAATAGGTCCTTTGGAAATCAAACTCCTCAGAGTTAAAGAGAAAATAGAAAAAATAATCATTGCCATTAAAGGAAGTTGGTATTAAAATTAAAAACTTCTGTACACAATACCTTGTATTAAGTATATTTGTCACAAATGTGCCATTTTTAAATTATTAAAATTAATAAATTTGTAAATGTACCATTTAAAATAATTTGTAATGCTTATTCAACCTTGCAAGTTCTACATTAACTTTATTTTTGAATGTTATTAAGATGGATCAATATTTCAGTAAAAAAAGTTACATTAAATTAACACAGTGAAGTTTAAAATCCGTGAATGGAACATAGGACTTAGTTGGGTGGTGACATCATGTCAGAAATTTTCTAATATCAATTCTTGTCCTTCTAGTTTTCTGAGTACTTTGATTAAATAAGAGAAAATCTTCACTTGCATTCATATACATAAATAAATAAATGATGTAGCCAAAGTTACATTCTAAAGGTGGGTCCCATTCATTTCATCAAATGTGTTTATTTTCTTTGTGAAAGCAGAATTGAGAAAATGAAGGCAAAGATTACACCTCTATCCTAAAAGTTCCTCACTTCTTAATTAAATATATTTCCACCCATAAACCAAAAATATGGACCACAAGTAAAGAATTACTTAGTAGCCACATTTAAAATGTCACATACAAGATCTTCCTGGATATTTAAATAACATATCATTTATTCATTCTTTACATTCAAATTCCCTGCCTTATCCTAACTTTTCCATAAATTTTATCTTCCAGACTTCAAAGTTTACAGGAAACATTTCTTGTTTTACAATCTTAGCATTGATATGCAGTATCTTCAGCATTTGTCATGTATAAACAATCACTACTATGTGGAACTTAATTGAACTGTCCAATGCAGAAAGGGTACATGTTCACAGTTTGGCTATTTTAATGTTACGATTGGTATGTCTTTCTTTTAGCTTTATCTTTCACTGTGCAAAAAGGTTTTCTGTAATATATTACGTTCAGATACTGCAAATGTTTTTGCAAAAAAATTTACAAAATAAAATACTACTAATTATTACAAAGTAAAAAACTACTAATAATAAATCTTGTTGCAAATCGTTTTTTTCTGTCTGTAAAATTGTGAAAATGTAAGATGTACCCTTTATGCATTGGACGGTTCAATTGCCCTCACACATCCAGTTCCTCTCATTTCATTTTCCTGAAGAAAATCTATTACTAAACACTACAGCACCATTCAGAATATAAAATATGGTTGACAGTCAAATACTTATAAAATAGATGAAATGGAATGGAAACTACAGAGTACATATAAATCACAATGCCACAACTTTGTTCCATATTATATAGAGTAAAGAATTCTTTTCAAAACATCCTGCATAATGAAAAAAAATCCTGGCTTGAAAGTTTACAAATAACTAGGAATGTAAAAAGAGGAAAGAATAGAATCATAAAAAAAGGAAACTATTATAGCAATATACTTCATAATACAGTAGATATTCATTCTTTTGCTCAATCATTCATTACAAAAATTAATTAAATTCAAAATTAGTAAAATAATGCAATCCATTTTACAAAAAAGGCACATAAAAATAAACATTAAAAAACCATATGCACATCAACTATCACATTCACCTAGAATAAAAGTGTCTCTAGTTCTTCGTCTTCAACATTTGTTCTTTGTTTCCAATTTTAAACTTTCATCTCCAATAAAAAAATATTTGACATCTATATTTTCTGTACATTTTCCCCCCGGCTGAAATCAAGTCTTTTACATGGAATTAAATATAAAATACTTCCTGCAAAAGGTACACTAAATCTTTCCAGAGGTTTTTCCACATCCCCAAATCTTATTGTCAGCAATGAATAAAGGTCTTTCCTTCAGTTTAGGAAAATACTATTTCATATATCATAATTAGATGCTCAATTATATGTAAGCATAGTCAAAGTTTACATAAAAGAATAAACTATTCAATATGAAGACTTAAACCTGTGTTACCATTGTTCTTCAAAAAGGCACATGATGGGAGCAACTTAATACTACAGTTTTAATCAACAGCAAAGGAAAGGGCGCTCAGTCTCAGCATGAGGTGCTCCATCTGTGTGCACCACAACATCATCAACATTCTTGCAGTGTTGTGGATTTCTGTTTACAGACTGCAAGGAATTTAAACTGCTCTCACTAGTGGATTCATAAATTCTTATGCTACTCTGAAGGGGATGCTCTTCTCCAAGGCGAATTATTCCTAAAGCAGTATCAAGGAAAACCTCTTCAACACCTACAAATATAGAAACATCCAAAATAAGCAGGCAAGTTCATAAACTTTTTTAATGTTATTTTATTCTTCATAAATGTTTAACTCTTTAACAATGAAAAAACAATTTTTTATTCTGCCTACTTCTATAACTCTGTAAAATTTTAACCGTTAGCCTCATTAAAAAATAGTGAGTCTTTTATCTTCAAAATTAAAATATTATAACGGCGTTATAAATATTACAGTTGCACAGTGGTACAAACAGAATTTTATAGGAGGGGAGAGGGCACTATAGATGTACTATCAAGCTGCTTTGATGTTTGTGGTAAACAATTTTGTGTTGATGCTGAATTTAAAATATTTTATTTTTTAATTGACAGTTATCTATAACATGAAAGTGAGATACTGAATGACTTTCGTTACTACTGAAAATTAGTAGAAACTAAAATTGTAAATATATGTCAACAACATCAAAGAATTATTGGGAGCTGAAGGGACGAGAGAGAAAGAGACAGAGAGACACACACGCGCGCGCACACACAGACGCGCACGTACACGCACGCATGCGCACGCACACACGCGCACGCAAACAGACACACATAGGCATGCACTCACACCTCAATGCACCACTGTATGTAGGTAGTTTGGGAAAATAGTTAAACTTGTCCAGGAACAAGACATCATAAGTGATAGTCAATATTTTTTCCACTGTCCAAACCTGAGATCCAATTTTGTAAGCGGAAAGAACCACTTACCATGATCTTGCAAAGCTGACGATTCAAAGTAGCTACCTCCGATATTTTGTGCATAAATAAGAGCTTCATCATGGGAAACCTGACGGGCTCCAACCAAATCTGTTTTATTTCCGACTAGATTTAGAACAAGAGGTTCTTCCACATTCCTCTGGAGTTCTGTAAATGAAATTTTCATTTAATTTTTCATGAAATTAGTCAGAAGCATTCTACATACATTGAAAGAGCAAATCCATAAAGGGACAACAAATATTACACACTAATCAATACTGCATTAGCCCTAAAAGGTTCCAAGCAAGTTGGTGCTTCTGTTATGCCCTTATGATATCATTAAACCACTACTGGCTTTCATGCCTGAATTTAAGTTCATTAAGTTAGAAAAGGTGCAGTCATGATGGAGGGCAAATAGTGAAATCAAGAACACTCACCAATACTCAAACCCAAACCGTCAACTTCAAAGGAAAGTGTGTTATTGCTCAGTTACAGAGAAACTTTATTCCAAATTTATTTTCGTATGATCCGTGCACAAATAATTTATCTTATTGTAAAATAAAAAATTAGAAGTTAAATGAATAAAAGATAAAATTTATTTGACTTCATTATCAGATAATACAACCAAAATACACAAAACTGTAGCTATTTCCCAAAACTGACACAGGATGTATTTTCAATTTTCAACAAATAGGGCCTACAAAGGATGTACACTTTAAATCCAGTAGTGCCAATCAACATTGAAACTAATAGCAAAGGGTTTAAGAAATTTACTAAAAGCATACCGACTGGGGATATGTCCACAAAAAGGATGGAAATTAGTTTTATCTGAAAAATGCAAGATGTCATAACAAATATTGTATTTCAAATCACATACCATAAGTTGTTTAGTACTTTATCCATTTTATCAAAATTATTTGCTTTTGATTATAATTCAAAATTGTTACTAAGTGAACTACACCTGCTGTTAACAGAACTTTAAACATATTATTCCAAATTCAATTTTCGTATTTCCTACAACTTAACTTGAAGTTATTTCCTACAACTTAAAGAAAGAAATCTAGATTTGACAAGACCCCAGTCCAACATTATCAATTACATTATCGAACTCCTGTTTTTTATAATACACAAAAGCATAGAAACTGCTCTATTCCCTCACCACTTTAAGAAAGCTGAAGTCATCCCAATATTCACAGCAGGAGGTTAAAATCTCCCTAGGAATTATAAAGTTTTATCTTTGATATTGAATTTTGTTAAAATCTACGAAATGATCATTAAGAGTAGATATTTTCACTGTCAAACACAGCTTGATAAAGCCAAAGCAATTTAGCTTTCAGGGAGGGAAAAGTATGGTTGATGCTTTGACATTTGTCATTGATCAAATCACAAATGCATTTATGAAGATCATCTCAGTTTTTCTATTTTCTTAGATATTACTAATGCTTTTAAATCAGTCCATGATGAAGTACTTCTACACAAAGTATTGAAGCTCAAAATTAGAATAAAAACTTGTTTCAAAAACATGATTTGTTCCAAACTTACTTGAAGAATACACCACAAACAGTAAGAGTGAATTTGACCTACGCTGATGATCAAGTTGTTCAAAGTTGTGAATCCCAAGTGACATTCTGGAATCTCTGTTCTTTTCACTCTATGTCAATGAGATTTTTAATATTTTGATCAAAGGTGAACTGAATACTTTTACGTGTGTCACTGCTTTAGTAATGAAAGGTAGTTCTTGGGCTATTGTGTTGTAAGAAGCGGAAAATAAAGAAGTCATAGTGCTAAATGATTAAAAGATAATTGTTTGAGTTTAAACATTAGCACAATTATTTATATTACTTTTGGTAGCTACTCCAGCTTTGGTACCTTTAAATTCTAATATAAATGTACATAAACCTAATTGCAGTACTAATAATTGTGTGTGATATGAATTAACAGGAACAAGAGAAAAATATTTAGGTGTGATATTAGACTAATGTAAAGGGGTATAGTGATGCGCAAAGTAGTTGGCATGCTTAGATATTTCATTTATTATATTTTTTGATAAGTTAAGAAATGATGTTAACCAGCTACTCAACTTGACTTGTGTCATTTTGGTCAGTGGCAACGTATGGGATAATAGTTCAAGAAGATACTCATGATTATATTTTAGAGCCACTAAGCAAAATTCATAAAAAAAAATACTGGAAGTAAGGCTTCACAAAAAGAAGCATTATCCCTCTGAGCAACTGTTTATGGTCTGTAATATGCCTAGTTTAACCATGCAGTCATCACATGAAGACTTTCACTCTGCATGAATTTATTTGTATTTTTAATTTTAATATCATTGACCTTAAGAATCGTGTAATTTCAGTATCTTCCTACAAACGGTAGCTTTAAACAATTCTTTTATTTTCTTTTGAACAGTGCAGTGACAATGGAGTTATCAGTGATTGTGCATTCCCAGTGCAGCATGATTACTAGCATTACAGTTTTTACTCATAATGTTTACACAATGAAAAACGTGGAAATACACAAAAAGTAAATGAAATTTGTAAACGTATTAAAGTGAGAAAAACAATTTTTCTTTTTTTTCAAAAAAAATTGTTTTTTATTCACTATGCTAAAATGTTTTTTGTTTTTTTTTAATTCTTGAATATGATGTTTGTATATATGATAAAGTATTTTGAAGTTTACAGAATTTGTCTTCATTTGTTATTTACTTTTCATTAAAATATTTTCAACACTTCAAAGCCTGTACTAAATAGGTTCCTCTTGTAACTACCCTTATTTGGCTTATCTACTTTCCCTTCAACGACTTTTAGCAACTGACATTTTAAAATATGACATAATTAATGTAAGGTTAAAAAGAATATTTCTAGAAAATACACTGCTTAAAAATTTCCACTCACTTCAAAGCACCTATTTCTAAATACTATCTAGGCTATCCATGAAGCCGCATCAGTCATGGTGGCTGACATTTCAGCCAACATGTGGCCTTCCTCAAGCATACTGCTGACGTACTCTGAACGTTCTGCTCAGAGCAGTACAATCTGAGGAAAGCTACAACATGTTGGCTGAAACGTCAGCTACCACAACAGAGATGTGGTTCATCCCAGTTATCCTAGATCATACTAACTCCAGCCGTGTTAGCCTACACAATTACCTATTTCTAAAAACTATCCATTTGAACTGTGCAATATATGCAGCTTCCGGTTTAAAAAAGAAATTGCTAGGAGAAGCCACAAATATCTAAGAGTCAAAATGGTTCACATATTATCTACCCTTTTAAAATTTTGTAATTTCAACAGGAAAATGTCCAGTAAATATCTTAGAAATTGAATCATGAACAAACCAAAGTTGAATTATATCATCCAGCACCGAGACAGTTTACTACAGACCATTTCACTACATCTAAATAATACAAGAGTTTTCTTTTTTTGTATATTAGGTTTAAATTTTGTATTTTAGATATTTTGAACTAATTAGCAAACGGGTTATGCCTACTGAGAGTATACCTAATTAATTAGTAAATAATTATATTGTAAATTTTAGAACCTGTAATTAATAAATAATAAATTATTTAGCTGATTAACTACACTGAAGAGTTTCATAATGACAATCCACTATTTTCTGCCAATTAAATTAATATCTTCAAAGTATTTATTACTATTAGACACTGATCCTAAGGAAATCAACTTGAGAACCAAACAACTTCAAAGATATTTAACTTCTTCCCTCCAAAATAAAAAAAAAATGAACAATACTAAGGTGATCAACAATGAGAGCAGTTTTGAGTGACATGTTAATCAGCAAGTCACTCCCAAAACAGTACCACTATTACCACAATATAATAAATTAGAATATTACCTTTCACCCATCCTTTAACAGCTTCAAATGTTTCATGTTGAGTAATGTCAAAGACTAGAAGGGCAGCATTTGCATTCCTGTAGTACATAGGAGCCATGGACCTAAATCTCTCTTGACCAGCTGTATCCCACACCTACAAGTTTAAATAACCCTTAATGTGAGCATGTCGCTATGACTTAAAACAACACAAATTTACAATACATAATTGAGAAATTAAAGAATATGAAAATATATTGTTTACTACATTAAAAAGCAATAAACTTAAACATAAAATGACAAACCTGGTCCTTACAGACTTATAACAGTTTACTGAAATGTTAGAATACAATTACTAATATAGCAAATACAATACAATACTAAAACATGACAGACCTGCAGCTTCACTCTCGTGTCTTCAACATTGATTTTACAGGTGAAGAAAGATGCCCCAATGGTAGGACTAATGTGATGATTGAACATCTTGCCTATATAACGTACCACCAAACTTGTCTTTCCCACACCTAAAATATAATTTAGGAACAAAAACAAACAAAAAAAATGTCTCATTACAAAAGTAAAAATAATAACATTGTTAGAACAGAAAAATTGAAATTGCAAGACAACTTTAAAGAGCATACGTCATAAATTATTAAATATATAGTCATAATTTTCGCGCCTTGTTTACCTTGAGCACCCAAAACTACTACTTTTGCTTCGATGGTCCTCATAATCACTAAAGCAAGTACACACCGACACTACTGATGATTCGTCTGTTACATATCCGCGTGAGTTACTTCCGATGAATAATCATTTCCTGCCTGATTAAAGTCTCGTAAATAAGATTGCACTAGAGGACAACACAAATTCTTCCCTTTTCTCCCTCAGACATCAGCGCAGCGCTATTGGCAGCACAGCTGACAACAAAACATCAAAAAGATGACTTACGTAATAAACATTGCTATGCCCAATCAGATTTCTCGATTCGAGTGTAACTCTGACTTGTGGCGCTCTCTTCACCATGCTTTCAGTTTGAAAACAATCGCGCTGCATTCAAGTCGTTGTTGACGACGACGAAGATAGTTTCACATTACGAGTCATGTCAGTTGCCGTTCGGCTATTAGGATTTTGTATTTTGAGAGATTTTCTGGCATTAACCAGTCGCTTTTTTCATATAGCGAGCGAACAAAAAAGTTGCTAAATCAAACACCAAAGGTCTGGATAATTTGGTGAGTATTTTATTGGATTTGAAGAGAAATTAAAATATTTGCAAAACTTTATATTTATAAGTATTGCTACAAAAACGTAATACTTATTCTTTAAAGTGATGTTCAGATATATTTAGTAGCAAATTTGTGAGACAAATAGAGTTCTTTCGTAAAACGAATTATATTTCTTCTCATATTACATGGAAACTTACAACAGAGTAACAGCAATGAATTACGATTTTTTTTCTAGATTACAGTGATATTTACATTTGTATTATATTAATTAATAGTAGTAAAGAAACCCACATTATAAAGATGTGGACGGTAATGAAAATTAACTGAGTACCTACATATATTGTGCTATCATATTACACTTCAGATAGTTCTATATTTCCTACACTTTGGGATCATTAGAGCAATAATTTTCCGTACCCAATTGATCACTTAGAAAACAAAATTATAACAAATATACTTAACAATAACTTCCAACAGTGACTTAGCTAAGACCCCGAATCAACCGATGGGAAAATATTATATTAATTATAAAGTAAGGCGTTGCGTTGTGCATGTTGGCTGTCGTTGGTTGTACATAAATCCTGGCGTTTAACTCATACTTAATTGAATACGAAATCCACGAATTATAATAAATAGGCGATAAAAGTCACGAAATGATAAAAATGTGTATAAATCAAAACACATAATAACACAAAAATTTCGTTAAATTCGCATTGTCAAGTGTGAGTTATTGTAACGTCTCTTGTTATGTCAAATAATACAAGCAACATTACTACAAAAATTGAAAACAGGTAACTATAAAATGACATAATTTTCGTACAAATGGGCGGTGAATATAACGAAGCACATTCAGAGTATAAAATAACGAATGTATTTTACAAAACCAGCGTGATCGTTGGTATAAGTGAGTTTAAACTAAATGAAATACAAGTGAAGGTTAAATTATCTTCTGTTGGCACGGTAATAACGGGGATCTTGTTCGTTCACAAAATCATATTTATGGAACACAGAACGCAACATTTGGGTCCGTGTGCTCGTCTCCTCAGTATTTGTTTATTAAAGCAAAAATAGAAGAGCTCCCCCCCATATTGAACAGGATTTATGTAGAACACAACGTTTTGGCTGAATGCAACTGTACACCTACGAAAATGCAACGTTTGGTTTCTTACATTATGGTAGAAGTGCAGTATACTCGTAAAGTCAGTAACTCAACAAAGTTAACATTTGAAAAAGTGTAATTTTGTATGGCAGTGATATCATCGAATATTTAAAGAGAATCAAACCTCAAGTATTTTTTTAAAAACACAAATATTTTTATTGGTCTAAATTTACTAAACAACGTTTTGTGATACTATGTGGTCGCATCATAAGATAGTCTGACACAAAAAAAATTGAGACAAACGTGTTTTTTTTAGTAAACTTATACCGATTAAAATAATTTTTCAAAAAATACTCGAGACTCGATTGTCTTTAAATATTCGAGGACAACACTTATATAACCGTATATTATATAGACAATTATTGTTTGGTTTTTAATTAATTGGAAATGTGTATTCCATTCTTTCGTGATAATTAATGAGTAATTTTAGCGAAGAAGAAAAAGTATAGCCCTCAATAGATAACGAGAAAATAGTAGTAAAAAATAGTTAAAAAGTGAAGGTGCTGACTTGACAGAATGTCAGTGCATTATTTTTGACAAAAAGTTTCTGAGTTCAAAACTAAAAACGGCATAATTTTGCACGAATTAAATAATGCATAATTTCAACCACAAATGAATAACTTCGCTTCCAAAGCGACCGTATACAAATTATGCAATTGTAAAATTATGCAGGCGATGATCTAACATGACGGTCCTTCAACATACCCTCTATTGTAAAATATTAAGATTCGAAAACTAGTACAGAATAACTTTGAACTAATTAAAGAATAATTTTAACCACAAATAAAAAATGTCGATCTTAAAGTCGGGACAAAACAATTACTTTGAGTGTCGTCAGCACTTGAAATTCCTTAAAAATATCTGGAAAATCTTTTACAAAAAATAATTGAGAGCTAATTTCTTCCATTAATAAAAAAAATAACTCAATCTGAAAAAATAATATTGTGATATGGCTCGGTTTCAATTAAATACCCAAAAAAAGCCCAGAAAGTTAATAAATTTCAAAATATAAAATTCAGAAATAAGATAAGACAAAGACATAACATTTAAAACATTTAAAAAACAAGCTCAAATTCAAATGTAAAAACGAATTGTTTAAAATCAAGTTTTTAAATAACTGTACATGACACTCGAATCACAACTGGAACAAAAACACAATGACACAATATACCAAAAACTATGGGAAACAATTCAGAATTGTCCACTCGACTGCTATTGTTAGGATATATTTGATGTCCGCTCACGATGATAGGAGGTGAATTCGAACTCGCATATCCCACGAACAGAACAAACAATTACTGTATTTCAAAACGCTTAATCGTTAATAACCATTCAGTGCTGCGTACTGCTTTTTTATTTTAAAATAAAACATTATTATTATTATTATTATTATTATTATTATTATTATTATTATCATCATCATCATTAATCCGATGCTATGAATCCGTAAGGGATTCGAACCCACGGTCTGCAATAACATGAATACGGAAAACATGTGTTTCAGGCAAACAAACGGATGGATGGACAGACGTCTTGGAGCCAGAAAAAAATCGTTATCAACACACACATTTCCATCAAAATCTTGATCATCGATTTTTGCAGCATTACTTAATTTTCTCTATACTACGTATTTACTTCGAATACACTATAATACGCGAAAGAAAAAATGAACCCAATGAACATTGCTGCACACTAAAAATCCAAGACAACTAATCGTGCGTTCAGATTAAATTACAAGCTAGCAGTCTAATTATATTACAACTTTAAGGGAAAGATTTGAATTAGTTTATTATTGTAAGTCACATATTAAATTACGATTGGAATTAAGATCTTCAAATCACATTAATAACTTTGGTGTATTTAGAATACGTATTCCAGTGACGTAACTGGGTAAAATGGCTCCCAGACTATTTTTTCCATTGCGCCCCCTCCCCCGTTGGACTTTACGGCAATCGTGTTTTGTTCACATTTGCCGTTTCCTAAATACGGTTACTTTGACTAGGAACTAAATAACATTAAATAGACATTAATCACAACAATATTCTATTATGTAACAATACAACAATTACAAATATCCTTGCTTTTCTTTCGACAACTTCATTACAAAGGAAATTCATTACATGTCCTTACACTGGAGAGGGTGAAAAAGAGAATGAGGTTAAATTGCAATTGCAACGAACACGTCAAACAAAATAAATTGACATTAACTTCATAGAGATTGAAAAAAAGAATTGCCATTGAATTGCAATATTCAAACTCATTAAATTTAATTGTTTTCTTACCTTTGCACGCAAACTGATCAATTATTTCATTCAATTTTTTAAATATTATTTTTATTTGCAGTCGCATCAACTCGGTTATTAGAGACTATTGTTCTACATTATGGTGTGATTACAGAAATTATATATCACAAAAACGATAACACAATTTAACTTTACAATAGTATACTTTCAGCAATATTAAATCATATTTTGGAGGAATAAATTTATATAAAACAATGAAGTTAAATTTCAGTAAATATATTGATAGCTTTACACAAGTTGATTATTTGATCTTCTAATCAATGTAGGATGGCAACGTATTTGAATCCAAATAACTGTCTCTAATGATTGTATCTGGAGCATACTTTAAAGATATGATCAAGGTCCAATTAAGTATTGGAAAGTTCATATACCTGGGGAGATAATTTTTGTAATAGGTAAAGATGGCTTAATTTGAAATGTTCAGATCTTATTCTTGAAAGAACTTCTTGCTACCTGTGAAAATTTTCTTACTGATATTTAATGAGTAAAATGTGCTTATTGACTGATGGATGTTGCTGAATTTATGTGTCCCAGAAGCTGTTCCAGTGAAGGTTTAATTGGTGTTTGTTTTCCCAGATGTCATCAAAGGCGGTAGCAGAATAAGATAGGCAAAACTGACCCCAGGGAAAAAAAATTATGTTGAAAATCGTAATCGAAATGTAAAAAAAAAGTTTTTTCCCCGAATTTAAATAAATGAAAAATAATTGTTTTTATCTTCATATATAAATTAAAATTTTAAACCACATTACGCCGACGAAAATTGACTTTAATTTTCGTTGCGATTTTCTATAAATTAAAAAGATGTTTACAGAAATGTTTTCAGGCATTTGTGTCCAATTTTGGCCCGTACAATTAACATAAAGAAATATAGGAAACAATACTTTTGCCTTCGATTTTTAAGAATATCTCATGTTCTGACACAGATTATAATAAGGTCTAAATACTAATTGTAGCCCTGTAAATTCTCTACAGTTTTGCAAAATTCCAATCTTTCATCTTATAATTTGCACCCAATAGCTCAATATAAATAAAACAGTAACGTAATTGTTCCTTATTAATTTTCTTAAACTTCGGGTTTGTTTTATTAATTTTCGTAGTTTTTCTGTTTTATGTTCATTAGAAAAGATAAATAATGACAAACAAAATTGTAAGAATAATAATAGTATTACCTATTGTAATTTGAATATTGCACAAATTAAGATTTTAACTAAAAGTAATGAGTTTATAAACAAAACAGAAAGTTACAAATAATGTTAAATGTTATTTGTAATGTCAAAATATACCCCTCGTGGGCTGTCACCTTATCATGGTCGGCGTCCATGTTTCGATGACCCAGACGATCCATTGGGGAAGCCTAGATTGTCTAGTCTGTCAGTTGGTAAGAGGAGAGGCGAAGCTAAGAAAAGTCCACGACGTGGAAGAAAGAAGACATCACAGAAGGCGACAATCCAGATTAGAAAGCCACTGATTGTAAAGGTGTCCAACGGCTTAGAAGGCGGCAGAGGAGTATAACCCAACTATGATGAAAGCGGGATAGACATTGTTCTTTCTCTCCTTGTTACCCCTATTGTCTGGCAGCAGGGACGACAGAACTGGGTGGTGGTGCTCACGAAGGACCTTGGAAGCAATTTCATCCTGATATTCGTGGGCGTCGTGAATTCGTGGGCGCGCATGTAACGGCCACGGAACTACGATGTGAAAGGCAAGCAGGGAAACCATCGCATTGTTAACCTCGAGGAAGTCTACTTCCACCTAATTTTATTAATGGCGAGTGAAAATACAAATGGCCCTGAGTACCGGTGAACCTTAAATTGGACAGTCGTACAAAGAATCTCCGGACTCGCAATTTTGAAAGAGGAGGTGCGTGTGGGTACATGGAATGTTCGAAGTCTGTATGATGCAGAAAAACTAGATAATTTAATTTTGAAAATGGAAAGATTGAATATTGATATAATTCTTCTCCCCGAAGTACGGTGGCCATACTCAGGTAAATGTTTAAGAGGATATTCTTCTTCTTCTTCTTCTTCTTCTTCTTCTTCTTCTTCTTCTTCTTCTTCTTCTTCTTCTTCTTCTTCTTCTTCTTCTCCACTTCACGGATAGGTCTATGACCTGTCCCAGCTTCTAATAATGCCATCTTTTTAGGGGTCTTCCTGGATCTCTTCTGCCTTAAGGCCTGTACTTAAACACCTGCTTTGGAATGCGAGTCTCTTCCATTCTTTCCACATGTAACCATTCCTGTCTGTAACATTGTACCTTGTCATTGATTGCTTGAACGTTTAATTCTTTTGGAATTTCCTCATTTCTGAGTTTATCTAGTCTGGTATCTAGTCATTTTTTTACAGATCTCAAGAATTTCATTTCAGCAGACTGTAACGCCTGTTTATCTTTCTCCCTCATAGTCCAGCATTCACTTCCGAACAACAGAGACAGGACAGCCATTACTTTATATATCCTCATTAGAGTATCTCTGCGTGTTTTATCGTTAAGAGTTCGCCGAATATTTCCGCATATATTGTGGTATTTATGAATTTTTCATCTATATCCGTTTCTGTGAGGAACGTTATGTTGTAACCCAAATATTTCAAATGGCTAACTTGTTCCAGCATCGTATTTTCCAAAATTATGTTAGTGCGTATAGGATGCTTTCCCACAAATGCCATCGTTTGGTCTTCGTTTTTGAAATCTTTAGATTATATCCTTTGCAAGTTTGGTTTAATTGATGGATAGATCTCTGTAAGTCATCCTGACTTTCTTGGATTAAAATTTGATCATCAGAAAATAGGAGTGTATTTAAGTACACTCCATTTCTAAGCTTAATTCCTAGGCTGATTTTGTTCTTCCATTCTCGAATGACGTCATCCAAGTAAATGTTAAACAATGTTGGGGAAAGGCTGCATCCTTGGCGAACTTCTTGGTTTGTTTCTATTTCTTTTGAATATTTTTCTTCTAGTTTTAAAATTACAGAGGTATTCTGATACAGAGATTTAATGTTATTGATTAAGTGGTGTGGGTAGCCTCTTCTTTCCATAATTTCCCATAAAGTGGAGCGTTTCAATTTATCGAAAGCCTTTTCACAATCAACAAATGCCAAAAGGGTTTCTAGATTAAATTTTTTACGCTTTTCTATTAGTTGTCGGATGGTAAAAATATTATCTGTACAGGAGCTTTCTTTTCTAAAACCATTTTGTTCTTCTATAATTAAAATTTCAGAGATATTAACAAGTCTTTTATTTAAAGCATGTGGGCAGTAAACTAATACCTCTATAGTTGCCACAATCACTCCTTTTCCCTTTTTTATATAATGAGATTACTTTCGCTTTTTGACATTCTTCAGGGACACGGCATTGCTTCCAACATAAATTGAATAGGTGGAGGATTCTTAGTTTTAACAGATCTCCATATTTAATTAGTTCGACATTTATTTCGTCAAATCCCGGAGCTTTTCGATTTTTTATCCCCGTTATTGCTCTTTCTAATTCTTCTAAATCAATGTCATCTACTGAAGCTTGTACAGGCATTTCACATTGGCTATTTTCGTCTTCAGGGTTATACCATAAAGTTTGATAATGTTCAACCCACTGACTTTCATTTATAATTTTCAAATTACCTGTGCCTTTCAATTCACTATTGATATGCCTAAATACTTTATATGCTAGTTGTTGTCTGCCATGAATGTCATTTTCTAATTAGGTTATAAATATTTCCCATACTGATTGGTGAGCATTTCTATTTCTTTGGCAATATTTCTTTTAGCTTTGTATACTCCCCATGTTTCATCGGTCTTCATTTGCAGATGCTTCATATATGCTACTTTTTTGTGTTATGGCTTGTTCCATCTCTTCGTTCCATATGTTAAGACCTTTCCGTTTCCTAAATTTTCTGGATTTTCTTAAAGATGCCGAAACCGCGTCTTTTATTATGGTTTTAATATTTACCCATTCTTCTTCTAGATCGTCGCTAGTGATGGTATCTTCAATTTTCTGTGCCATTCTGGTTTGATATAGATATTTTATCTCTCTTGTCGCAGGAGATGGACATTGAAGATTTCTGCCTTTTTCTGGTTCTGATGGTAACTCGAATATTTCTTCTTCCACCGTGCTAAGATTTCTATATCTGATTTCAAAAGTAATGGTCTGAATTTATGTCACTTCCTCTATATACTCGTGTATCACTTACGTCACTTGCTAATTTCTTATTCACAGTTATATAATCTATAATTGATCTCAGACCTCTTGCTGTCCATGTATACGTATGAATATCTCTCTTACGAAATAATGCTTTCATTGTCGTTAATATGTTGAAGGTGGCAAATTCTCTAAGCTCTCGTCCATTTCTATTCAAGCGATTCTCTCCATAAGATCCAACTATTAGAGGGATAGGTATATTACCTACTCTGGCATTGAAGTCTCCTGCCAATATTATACAGTCATTTTTATTGGCTTTATGATAATGTTGCTGAAGGACTTCATAGAATTCTTCAGTTAATTCTGTCCTGCCTTCTTCAGGAGCATATACACCAAATATAGTAAGATACCTTCTTTCTATTTTTAATCGTACCTAATTATATTCTATCATTAACCAAAGTATAACTTTCGATTTTGCTTTGCCACTTGTTATCAATAAGTACTGCGACTCCACTTACAGCCCTTCTTTTTTGTTCTACCCCACTATATATCATTACATAATTTTCCAGGTCTTTTTTCTTTAAGTTTCTTTTTTATTTCTGAAATAATGGCTATATTTACCTATTTCTCTTTTAGTTCCCTATCTAGTTCTAGTTCTTTTGTTGACAGACCCTTCACATTCCAAGCAGCAATCTTTAATATATCCTTTATTCCATATCTTTTATCTTTTTTTCTTGCCAAATTCGTCATAAGTTCGGTCCGGCCATCTTCTTTGAAGCTTGCGAGTGTAATTGTTTTTTACGTGGGAGGGTTACCAGCCCTTCGCACAACTTCGAAGCAGGGAGGAGACTGGATTTTTATCAAGGCTGTCTCCTCTAGGAGAGTTGGCTTCCCGCTACCTGAAGAGTCTCGCATACCCTTCTCCACCTCTCCTACGCTAGAGGGTCTCTTCACTATCTCCGCAAAGCTTATTGTTTTCTATGCATTGTCCTCTTCTGGAGTTACCTCCTGAAGTCCTCTTCTTGGTGTTGAGATCCTCTTCTTTTTCTGACCCCTCTCCTTCGACCTGTGCGGCAAGGGAAGCCCTACCAGTAGCTACACTACCGCCGGCATAGCTCTCAGGATCGCAGGGGAACTCAAGCCAACGTCAAGGTTATGTACCCCCCCCCCCAGGCGGAGAAGAGAGGATATTGTGATGTTTTATTCTGGCAGCAATGTTAAAGGACACCTTAATGGGGTAGTTGTTGTAATAAAGAAGATACTCGCAAAAAGGTAACTTCGTTCCACGTTCTGATAGATGCATTCTTCTGAAAATAAAACGAGATCCGATAAATATTAGTATAATCTAAGTCTATGCTCCTACTGCTGACAACCCCGATAGTGAAATTGATTAAATTACTACATTATTAAAAAGCAAGATATCAACATCTTTCTTGGAGATTTTAATGCTAAAATAGGAGAAGGAATAGTTCTTGATATTTTGGGAGATTATGGACTTGGAGTTAAAAATGAGAGATGCGATCAATTAATTGAGTTTTGTCAACATTCGGATCTTGTGGTTACAAATAATCGTACGTGGTTTAAATTGCCCAAACGACGTTTATGTACTTGGAGATCTCCTCAAGACAAAGACACCAATGTTGTTCGCAATCAAATAGATTTTATTTTGATCAATAAACGTCTTAGAAATGATGTGAAGAGTGTCAAAACATATCCAAGAGGAGACATTTACTCGTATCATAATCCTGTTGTGGTGAATGTAAGGGTAAGATTAAAAAGACATCCATCACATAATATAAACAGGAAACTGAATCTAAAATTGTTGAACTTCGATGATGTAGCCTGAGAAATCTCATGCAAACACAATGAAGAAATATGTAAGATACAGGGAAGTAGTGTAGAGGAAACGTGGCTAGGATTTAAAAAAGTGTTCAATGAAGTTACGGAAAATAACCTGATGCAAGAGCAACAGCGGCATAAAAAAATGATGACAGATGAAATTAGAGCAATGATGACTGAGCGCCGAAAGATCGAAAAGTGTAGTCTTCAGAAGTACAAGGATTTGCAGAAAAAGATAAGATCTAACATCTGAACCGCGGAACAGAATGGTACTATGCTTCACAATGTAGGGAGATAAAGATGTTAAATGAGATGCATGATGACTTTATCGGACGATAAGTTTGATGAGTCATGTACTCAAGATATTTTTGCGTATCATACATGCTCGTATTTGGAGAAAGTTAGAAATTGAAATAATACACAATTTGGTTTTAGAAATGCTTTTGGAACACGGAAAGCCCTGTTTACTCAAGTTTTAGTACAGAAATGATTGGATCAAGGACGAGAAGTATTTTTATGTTTTAAAGGTTTAAAAAAGCGATTGATAATGCTAAACGCGATACGCTTATGCATATTTTAGAGGGCATTAACTTATATTTAAAAGATATACGTATCATAAAGAACTTATATTGGAGACAAACTCCTCAAATGCGAGTTGATCAGCAGCTTACTGAGGAAGTGGATGTGAGAAAATATGTTAGACATGGGTACATTCTTTCTATTCAACCTGTATTCAGAATATTTTTTTAAAGATGCCTTAGAGGATTGTAATATGGGAGTAAAAGTGAATGATATTTCTATTTCTAATATACGTTACGAAGATGATACACTCATCTTGGCAGACACTGCTGAGAATCCGCGAGAAATAATAAACAGGATAAATCGAACTAGCAAAGATTATGAATTAGAAATAAATGTACCTAAAACAAAATCCATGCTGATTAGTAAGAAAGGTGGAAGGCCATTTCAGCTGCTCATCAATGAACAACATATTGAACAGGTTTCACAGTACAAATATTTGGGACAAATTTGAAATGAGTAATGGACATTAAATTTGGAAATAAAAATGAGAATTGAAATGGCAAGATCCACATTCAACAAAATAAGGAATTTTCTATGTAGCAGAGACTTGAGTTTTACCCTCAGATGGAGAATGGAAAACTGTTGTGTAGTAGCAGTACTCTTATATGGCACTGAAACATGGACACTGAAAACAGCTCCAATTAATAAACTGGAGACATTTGAGATGTTGATGATCAAGAGAATTTTGAGAATTCTTTGGACTGGCAAAGTGCGTAGTGACTACATACCAGAACGAAATGATACTTGCCGATATATATTAAAAGCTATTATAATTAGAAAAACACTGTATCATGGTCATTTACTTGGAAACCCGAAATATGAACTCTTGCAATTGATAATGATGGGTAAAGTTTAGGGAAGACGGAGAGTTTTCAGGAAGAACATGTCCTGGCTAGCAAACAAAAAATGGACCGGTAATTTCGAGTGCATCTGAGTTGTTTCATCTGGCACAAGACAGAAAAGTTTGGGGAAGTGGTCGCCAACCTTCGGAAATGGAGACGGCACTTTAAGAAGTCACTTCCTGATACACTCACCCATGTTTTTGATTTAGGCAACAGATTTTGGAAACAAGACATTTGGTTGTACATCGCAATGTGCAGATTTACCGTGAACTTGTAAGGCGCAATATTTGATACTCGCGTCATCTGGTTTAACATCACCAAATGAAAAAAGTCTCCCATCCACATCTACGACACAATGTCGCACACGTCACATCTATGTCAGACAAATTCAAGGGCGTATATTGTTTTATTATCCACTTCCGTATCCCCAAACTCAGAAAGCAGTAAGAAGCAGAAATGCCTGTCGGAAGTGTCAGAATCACTATCGATGTCAGAAGCATCTTCTCAATCAAGTAGTCTTACACAGTACAGGCTACAGAAATGTAAAAATTGAATTATTTGAAATGCCTTTTCAGTGAACCGTTGCTACACAGAAATATTGTTTCTTGTGCTTTTCAAACACTAAACTAATTAATGCTACTTCCGAAGCTTGTATTCGGTATTGTAGCGACGCACGTTTTTATTCCGAACGGAAATTACAGTTGCGGACCATACTTAATTCGAAAACTGTTGTTTATTTAACAATTGCTTAATTTCAGAGAATTTTCATACACGTACTAAGTAGAGAAATAAGAGTTAACGTTATCATTAAATAATCAAAGCAACGAAAGTATTATAGTAAGGTGGATAAAGTATAAAAACTCATTATTTTTAATTAAAATCTTAATTTGTTCAAAATTCAAACGTTTAAGCTTCATACGTTCTTGATGTTATCCGATGACAAAGTTCAATAAAAAAATTGATTCTATTTTTGAGAGGATTTTGAAAATATCGAGACTTTATGTATAGTATTACCGAAAATAATAAATATTTCAAACTTGCAGGGTTTCTAATTCGTTCAGGTCGATAGGGAAATATCAATTTTTGAGACAGTCGCCTGAATGGTTTAGACGTTGACCATGGACAGACAGACATTGTCCCTTATATGTAGAGTCTATGATCTACAAAACATGGATTCTGACTTCTCAACGTGTTAATAAAAAGTAATGTACTACATGTATGAACACGGTTTATTTACTTTTGCGTCATCGAGGCCCCACAATACGATTTCTCGTGTCAAAAAGTCGCCGATCCGCCGTAATATTAACTACTTTTCTACGTAAACGTAGGTAAGTTCTTACGAGCTTTATAAAGTGGGCTTGATAAAATGTAACAGTGAACCACACAATTATTCGGCAGTAAGGATTCGCCAGACACTGGCAACCATCGATAAATTGCGCCTAGAAATGGACTTCGATGCCAGAGACGTAGTCAGGCGTCAGCTCTACTAAATATCAGAAGTAACATTGCAATCGCAAAATGTTATTTCTGATTTAAAAGTATGTTCACTCAGAGGTTCTAAATTCTATGCCTACGCAAAACATCTGCGGTAGCTATAATTCCGAAGGGCGTATTGGTTATCTTCGTAGTTGATAGCCCCTGCAAACTTCCAGTGCTTCTGTATAAACTTCTTCAGTGACAGATAAAATCCTGAAGTCAGGATTTTATCACCCCTCTTCGTAGTTAACATTAAATCCGAATCCATTCATTACAGTGTGATCGAAGAAAGTTACCAGAGTGCTACAGTAGGGCATTTCTGCGTTATTTAACTACTCAAGAAGTGTAACGTTTTGAGGTATATTCTTTAAGAAACCGTATGTTGCGTAACAAAAAAAAGAAATCTATAAATTGTAATTCAATAAAAAGAATTTATACTTGTTTAGAAAACAAAAATACTCTTGGAATTATATCTTTTAAATTGTCGTATTTTATTTCGGTGTTTATGATCTCTGACCCTTGATTGGCCATAATTATGAAAATGTAACAAATTTAAGTTCATTCTACAGGCGAATCATGTTTGTACCGTATTTTTCTGTGAACTTTTATTAAAATACAATATACCTATAATTTAAATCAATATAAACTTTTATTTTTAATTCAATACACTCACATACATTTTTGCACGGTATCCAAACCGTTGCCGAATGCTGGCTCTTCTGACTGAGGTTTAATGATACAATCGACGGAATGAGTTTCCCCCTACTGAAACACTGTCCCGCCAGCACGGAAGGACTTCTGCCTGACTACAATATAATTAGTAAACAAATTACACTTCTCTATTCAGATCTCTTAACCAAGTTTATGATTTCAAACATCACAAAACTAGTTTTTTATGGAACGGTACATTGAATTTTAAGCACAAATCAACGTCACATTTCATGCACATTGACACTTCTGTTTTGCCTCCATTATTGGCACATTTTCTTTTTTTATGTTACACTTTCCCAAGTAGATGAAGAGCGCGATGATAGCGAACGTCCAAAACGCGTGTTGACCTCTTCGACGACAGAGCCGTTGGACCACAGATTTGACAGCTGTTTTGTATCTTTGTGATGGTTTGAGATTTGTGATGGTAATGTCTTTTCTGAATTGCAGTTTAATGATTTTCCTTCCTGTCTTGTAAATCTGACAAGCACTATTTATCGCTGCATCTATGATCTCCGTCAATATTGCCCAGTATTATTTCTCACCTCAATGACTTATATATTGATCCATTTGATAGGTACCACATAATTCTATTGAATATGCTAACAATTGCTAGCTAAGGGACATTTATGTCTCTTTATAAATATCAATTTACATGCTTTACTGAAGATACTCCGAGCGAATTTAGTACAACTGCAACCACACTATTATCCATCCATTTCCCAAAGAGAATTCCATCATTTTTGTCTATTGCAATTAGGAATATTCCACGTTCCATCTTCATTATTTGTTCGTGAGATGGCAACTTGCAATCTTTGGGAGTCTCTTTTATCTAATAGTTCTAGTGTGAGAACCCGCGCTCTTATAAATGCTTGAGATTCAAGTCTGATAACTGTCCTGTAACTATATGATAAACATAACTTTTTATGATCGGTCAATTCATTTAAGAATGAAATTAAGTGGGTTCTAGCTTTGCCAAATTCTTATCATATTCAGGGTTTGTCACTAGTGTGTTCTTTCCCCTGATAAACTTCAAAATGTATCAGGTACCCGTAGAATGTATCCAGGCACAATACTTTGTACCCAAACCTAATAGGTTTACCACAAATAAATTGCTTACAAGGATGTGGGCCAAAGTACTTTAACGTAGATTTGTCGTGTTCTAGAAATGAACATTCAAGAAATTTCGCAATAAAATATTTGTTGAGAAGGTTTATGAGTGACTAAAGCTTGAATAATCTTTCATTATTATCAACATCAGAATTGTCAGAAATGTAAAAATATTTTGCAATCAATAAAAATCTCTCCCTCCGCATAATTCAGAGACTAATATTCTTCATGTATAATTTTTGGTATCCCGGTAACTTTTCTCCTGGCAAAACATTATAACCAGAAAGGATCCCAGAAACCCAGAATACCGAGAAGAGCCTTTATCTCTTCTTCCGTAACATTCATATTATTTTCATTTTTTGGCAATGCATATTTATTGGATCTGTGAGGAAAATGGATATAATCTCTTCATCTATAAAGATCTTCAAAATTTCAACGGGAGTCAAATTTTTCTATTTGTCGGCATATACTTCAGAAAACAACCCATCTTTTTTAATAAATCAACTCTAGATATCTATCTATCCACGCGTTTTCTTTTTGTGGAATATCCCAAGAAATCGTGTATCAGGTCTCCAATGCGAATTCCATTAGCCAAAACTGCCTCAGCTTCACTCAACAATTGACACTCAAATTATCCAGCATAACTCGTATGTCCTCATCATAACTGTCTTCGCCAGTTATCTCGTTCGCCGGCGGGGGTGCAATGAAAATATCTTATACTTTTATACTGACATCACCATTACCACCACCATCACCAACGATGTCTTGAATGTCTTCTTCAAGCAACTGATCTATATATACGACACTCAGTCCGGCTCTAAAACGGCAGTTATTCCTGGTAAATAAAAAATCTTATAAAAATTCCGATACTTGACTGTGCAATTGAACGAAATAAAAAATGAAAATTGGGGAGAGGCAACAAAAGCAATAGAGAAGGACGAGCGTGATATATACGCCACACTGACCTTTTTACGCCTCCATAGCTTCCCGTAGTAATAAAAAATAAATAAATATCTTTGCTTTTAAAACCACTGTATCTGTGAGAGGTATATAATTGAGATAAATTGAACTGATAACAATATCTAGGCTGCTAGGTAAAAGGAGTAAAAGTCAGAAAATGGTCAAAATGAGAAGTCCACGATCTGATTCCTGAAAATATGTTCAATCTTTTGGTCTATGTCGTGTAAGTTTACACAGGTATCCAGGAACGAAGCGTCGAAACTTCGAAAATAAGCTCTTAAGACAATTTTAAGCATATTTTGTTTAATAAAATACTTCGATATTCTGAATGGCTAAGCCGCAATAAGCACTCAAATATGTTTGAAAAAATGCTTTCTAGGTAAACATTTGCATTGCAGAAGTATATAACACACTAGAACCATGTAAATTGTTTACTATTTACAAAAGAAACGAATATAATTGTTAATTTTTGCCAAACCTGTGCTATTAGTTCCAAAGTGAAACATAGTAGAAGTGAAGTACCCTGACTTGATCGTGTACAGCAAGGTATGTTCAGTTGGTAAGAAAAGGAAATTTAGAGTTGTAGAGTTATCTCATACAGACTTCTTTGATTTAGCTAGAATTCCTAAAGACAACTTTTTTATTTATTTACGTCAGAAACAGGTAAAAACTGATCTGCTTCGATAAACTCTGTTTTTTAAGGGATTGAAATTATGGTGCAGTATGTGTATCTTTTGCAAATACCTACACGGATATTTTTCTACTGCATCTGTCTGTAGTTGCTATATATTTACTTCATTTTTAACTCAAGTACGTGGTCGAAGTTCGTAATGTGTCCCAGGACTGACAGGTTGTGAGGAAATCTGGGCATCAGGTGTAGGTGAATTGGTAGTGGGAATGGGAAAAACGGAAGTAGGATCAGGGGTTTGAAATAAGGGTTGGGGTGGAGAAAGGAAGGTGGAAGGGATGGATTTTTGGCAGGAGACTGTGTAGGACTAGAGTTGATAACGTGTTGTGCAAGCTTGTTGCCGAATGCATGTTTTCCAACAAGGTTCATGTGGGGAACATGAATGGGTGAAGTGTTTTGCTGAGAGGAAATTAATTTCAAAAAGTGTTACAGTTGTTTCTTTCATATGATAACTGTGTTCTGATTGGTCAGTGTCTTCATGTGGGTGTCGAACTCTGCAGTCACCTCTGTAAACCTCCCGTTAGGTTTAAAAATAGGTCAGACTGAGTAGTTGGAGGGTAACTTCCTACTGAGAATGGAGGAAAGATGGCGGCCAAGGCTGTCAGCTAAAATAAGTACTTGTTTTTAGGCTCAGTATGAATGCATTTGATTTCAAGTGGACTAGGATTAGCGGCTTTATGTGTTTTGATTTTGACGCGCTTCCTAGCCTATTTGCGTTGGTTTGTGCATGTATGTGCCGATGGCAGAGAAGAGTTGTGAGGATCGGGAAGGCGAGGAATATGTGTTTCATAATCTAAAACACTAAATTTCTTTCATATTGCGACTGGATATGGTGTCTGTGACATTTTTCTGAAGAAAATTTGACATTATCTAGTACTATTTGACATATGATAGTACTATTGACTATTTGACAATTCTTGTAGGATCAAACATTGCCTTGCCTTCACTGGATCTTCAAGAATGTACCCGATAACGTCTAGTTTTCTTCAGAGAAAGGGATTAAAACTGGATTTTACATTACTACGCAGTGCACAAACTGATACGGGATCTATCTTCTTTATCAGTAGTGCAGTGTTATATTTCATTCACAGTTTACCACTTATTACAACAAATTTTCGCCATTAAATATAACGCGAATTCAAAGTTTACTTCAAAAAAATTGTAAATTTATATTGTAGTTTATGGCACGAATCAGTGGAAGGAGTCAATGTCACTCACATATGTTTGACGTACGAGTGGCAAAAGCATTACAGGTAAGATTAATTTTTATTATTTCTAATTCTGATCTCTTAAAACTGACAAGTGTAATTTTCATAATTAAAATAGTGGTGGTATTGTTGTTTATCGGTAACTAAATATTATAATTAGCCATCTATAAATCAAATTTTCTTTTTTCAAATCATGTATATTTACAGGACGTCTCTCAAAACCATTGTCAAACGCAAAAAAGAGGTAGAGAAAACAAAGAAAGAAAAAAAGAAAAACGAAGAAACTCTGAAAACACGCAAAATGAAGTATTCAGTAACTTATTTTCTCAATTTTACAAAGGACGAAATTGCCAATAAAATGTATTGCAGTTTGAGAGCAGGTTTAATAATTGCAGGTAATTACTTTTTTAATTATTTTGTTGACTCAAGTTTTGTTCACATAATTTTACATGATAATTTTGAAGTTTAATTCATTAATTTATATTCATGGTGTACATTCCTGTTTCAATAAATAATTTTAAAAAATTAAAAAGTTATATTTAGTTCCCTAACTATCCCTATAACATGTATCATACCATGGAGAAGTAGATATAAAGACTGTCTTTGGTAAGAACAGACAAGTTTCTCAATCTATAATCTGAAGTCTATAAATCATTGTTAACAGCAGCGACCATGAAGAAATTGATGCCACTTCCATTTCAAAAGCTGTTAATGCGACCTAAAAAAAATCTGCAGAACACTAGAGCATGGAGAGTTGCCTAACAGTCAAGGGTAAATGACATATGAAGAACATGCACTTTCGTTAAGATTTCTCACCACATATTCAATGGCAAAATCTTATTATCTTCGATATCTTTCTGCGCTAGAAATTTGCAACATTTATTCTGAGAAAAGCAGTGTAATAAACCTTCAGAAACATCAAGAACCAAAGTAGCTGACCAGGGAATTTGGATTATATGATCGTGGAATGTAAATAATGGCCTCACTTTTATTGATGTCCACGCGAATCAAAATTAAGTCCAGAGTGGCGGGGCGGTCTCTTCGGAATCCCATGTTCCATAGAAATGCAAACGAAGTTCCATAGAAGCGCAACAAAGACCCTAAACAGAAAAAAATCGGCAATGAAGGAAGAGAAGTGGGAAAATATGTCAAAACCCTCATATTCTCTCCTGTCTTTGTAAGCCAGAAAGTCTACACGAAAAGCCCGCGAAAATCACTTGCATCGAGGACGAGCGAGAAAAATAGCTACTCGATATTCTTGTATCTAGTACTCTTATTGCAAGCAATTATACTGATAGAAACATTCCTTTCTTAAGGGCTATCATTAGTGGCTTCAATTCCCAGATATCGGATCGGATCGTGTGACACTGAGGTTTTCGCCGAACTCGTTAACATGAGCCTGCTCGCGTTAGTTACATTTGATCTTACATCCGCGCGCAAAGAGTTGTGGTAGAACAGGGGTTCCCGACCTTTTTCTTTCATCGGCTCCTTTTAAGAGAATTGTTTGCTTCATAGACCCCCTTACGTTTTCTCTGTAATATACAACAGGGGCGGATCGAGAGATGAATTTGTTTTGGGAGGGGAGGGTTGTATGTGTACATGTATGTATGTATATACATATACATACATACATACATACATGTACATTAACATTTGTCTACATTAACATTACAATATTTGTAGTTTTTGAAGGACATGTGTCATTCAACGCCGGGATGCTGACAGAGGATGGTGTGGGCTGGCAGACCTGGCCTGGCCCGGCCTTCCTGACAGGGGTCACTGGGGAAAGCTGTCAAAATAGCTGTTTGCTAAGACAACGGGACGTTATCTCTTCGTATTGGCAATGGTACACATCACCTTCCACACGTTTCCGTCTCTCCCTCTCTATTTTAACTTTTTCACTTTACAACGTACGTACATAGTGAAGAGAAAGTATTGCAATGCTGTGGCGGAAATAGGCGATTTTCGGACAGAAAATTGTATTATCAGATCGTTGTAACGAAACGTGGATATACAATAAAACTAAGCCGAAATCGATCGGGAAAAAAAATATACCGGTTTAAGGAAGTTTCTGATCTTTTCCTGATGTTTTCATGCTGAAACTAGTAAAGTACATGACTTTATTGTAATTATAAAAATATATTATCAAATAACGTATTTATGGAAGAAATCACCAATAAATTAATATTAAACATATTTCTGACAATTGAAAGAAAGAGTTTTTACTTTTGGTTTCCCATTTACTAACACCTTTTCTATTGTTTTCAGAAGTTGAAAATTGTAATATTTAGAGTTATATGTTTTTTCAACCATTGTTAAACTGCTAACCAAGTGTGAAACTCACAAAAACACACCACCTTATTCTCTAGTGGCTTGCGGACTGCTGGTCTTCTCTTCAACGCACAATGAATCGTAGCCCAGAGCACTGTATCTTTCTGATACCCTCGCATGGCCTTGACCAATGTGGCTCTGGCCGAGAGCTTATGGTTCTCATCGCGGGGCCGAGAGATGTGTGAACAGAAGTCATGCCCGTACAAATTCCTACAACCAGAGAACAGGGAAGGAGTGAATTCCCCTACCGTATACACCTTGAGAGACAGGTTACCAAAAGATCGAATTCTACGCTTAGAGCTGAAGCCCTCACCATTGTCCAGCTGCCAGGACTGAAGCGCACATCGCAGTAACAGATAAATTAAAACAGTCTTGCAGATGCATTTATTCTATTAAGAGATTCTCACATCTCTCAGCAAATTGCATTAAATTCACAGAAAGTCTGTTTTATAAGTTTTTTCTCTGCAGTACATTAAAAACCCTTCCATTTTCTCGTTGAAAAGGTTCCGTTTTATGCTGTGTAAGATGCCATATACCTTCAGGGGCGTGAGAAAACTTCCGGTTAAGGCAGGTTTCCGGCTTGTACAGGTTCCGGTTTAGTAAGATTTTAGTGTATCTCGTTCCTATACGTCGTAAATTATTTCCCCTATCACGTTGCGGAGTCGCAATGCACGTTTTATGTATCTTTGATGCCAAAATATCAATTAACGGCAAAACTTCTGTCCGTCCGACCCATTGTCACCTGTCTGTCCGTCCGACTGTAGTCAACGCTAGCTCCTAAACCCTTCTGATGATTTTCTCCAAAATTGATATTCCCGGTCGATTTCAAGAAACTCGAGATCCCGCGAGTTTGAAACGGATATTTTGAGTTTTACCTAAGCCTTTAAGGGACTTAAAAGTCTAAGGGGGTACTTTACATAAGCCTCAAACATTTTCATCATTTTCTAAAAAATGACTCCAATTTTTTATTAAACTTTGTTCTCGGATAGCGTAAAAGACGCTTCAAAGAACGGCGCAGGTCTAATCTTTGTTGAAGTACTAATTTTTCGAAAATTGCAAAAGTTCAATTTTTTCGGAGTTTTCCTACAACTATATAATTGAGGCTAGAGATTTTTCGTGAATGAAATCTGTTCTTTAAAGACAAATGTTGAAATAAGGTCATGTACAATTTTTCGAAAATTTGAGTAGTTTTAATGTAATTTTGCGTGAAGTATATGCATTTTTAATTATTTCTCAAAAACTGTTCAAAATATTTTCTTTAAATTTCTCCTCGAATTCTCTCCGTATTTTCGAAATTGCAAAACTACAATATTGAAGATAGAGATTTTTTGTCCTAAATGAAATCGGTGTTAAAAATAAGATCTTTAAAAAGGTGAAGAATAAGTGAATTATTAAATGAAATATCCGACAAGCGGAAGGTTAAAAGTAGAAAAGAAAAAAATATGTTTTTCTCTTTCTCAGGCAGAGAAAAATTGTTTTTGCGACTATACACGGGTTAATATAATGATTCCTATTCTATTGTTTTCTTTGTCCATAGGTTATGGCTCTCAATACAGATTGAGTGAAGTTATATTACACTAAAAAATTAAGAAAAATATTAGAAAAGTCATTTTATATTTTTTATCTTAGTCATAACCACTCATTTGCGGTAATATATTATTAATATGGAGATAAACCATTATTTTCTTCGAAATTTTGTTTTGTTTAGTATATTTCATTTTTTATGAAGCGCTGAGTATATTGGAGAATTCCACAGTATTTTTTCTCAAATAATACATCGCTTGTAAGGAAACATTAAGGTTAAAAAATAGAGAAGAGTCCTTACACAAAGAGAGCTTCGGGGCTCCGCAAGGGTTAAACCGCCCTGTGTTGAGGGGTCAATATTTTTAGATTTAATGAAATATTTCCTTCTATTTCTAGGTTTCCTCAACAATTTAACCATCCAAGATACCGTGTTTCACAAAATAACACATATCATAGCGAATTGAAGATTTGTCTAAGAGCAATTAACCCTCGAAAAATTCCTCCTCCAAGGGTAGCGGTGGGACTCCAAGGGCGCACGTCTAGAGCCGCCGCTGGAAGTGTGAACATGCAAAATGGTGACGGAGAGAAGCTCGGCAAGATGACTCCCTCCTGATTTGGAGGACAATAATATTAAGTAGCAAAGAAAAGGTAGCTGAAAACCATAAGTTATAACATGACAGTAGTATCAACGCTGGAGCATCTTTTGGCTAGTTCCAGAACTTTTTTTCAATACGCATGGCTGTACCAGTTTTTTGGCTCTTCAGTGTACTTTACTTCATACGTATCTATATCATGAATTTCAAGCTGAATACCTCTTGGTCCATTTCTTTACAGTAAATAATTTTTGTTAATCCTAAAAAAATTTTAACACTAAATATTTATACTCAGAAATAAGGAGACTAGCATTTCTTAATAAGAAAAATAAAATGCATGTTTCTGTTCTAGGTGAAACTGAAATAAACTCATCCACGTACCCTGAACAAAATGAGGATTCTTTTAAAAGGTAACCAAAGATATTCAAGACCACTTCGCTCGACATTTCCACTCCAAGAAGACAGAACTTCCAAGAAAAGAAACAAAGATGTAAACAAAATACTGAATGAATCAGATTCACACATATCGCTTCAAGGAAAGGAATTGCCTATAACGAATTTAGCCCGTGTGTGTGAAAAGAAAAGAAAAGTTATCAAAAATAGAAATACAAATAACGCTCCCACAGATCAGTTCCTAGAGATACCACGAAGAAAAGCAAAACCCATCTGGGAGAGTCTTGAAGACAATGATTCAAGCTTTGGCAAGTCATCATCAGGTTGTGATAATTCCTGGGTTAGTCTTCCACAGCACTACCTAGTGTCATGCCTCACTGAAGATGATCATGACAACAATTGGGCATTGCTCTACGAAACACCAAGCATCACAGTAGAAGTTCGACCCAGGCGCTGTATGCAACACGATTGCTGTCAAGATGCTGCATGCCAGGCTTCGAGGGTCGGCACTTCAGTTCCTCAAAATGGGAATACAACGAAGACCTCTGCATCAAGTGCCCTCCAACAGTCTTTTGTGTTGCCTTTCACATCTAGTAATCTAATTTCCACAAAAGAACATTCAATACATTCTCGTACTTGGCTTGAATTTGAGAAGTTTCTAATTCCTTTGGTACATGCCAAAACACATGAGTGTCATATACCTGCATGTCCAATATTATCTACTACAGAGGTTAGGGAAGATGGATCTATTCAATCTGAATACTCTTATTTTGGCAATTTTGATAATATATCTGAATCAACAGCTTTTGAAAATTACAATAGACTAGCTTATGGCAGCAGTCGGCCCAAAAGTCCCACAACCTTAGTTACATCTGAAAGTGCAGCCGTTACCACACCTATTACATTGAATCAAAAATGGAACATTGCTGGAATAGACTCAGTAGAAAACAATACTGCAGAAAAACTTATAACTGATAATCATGACCACCAACAAGATCAAGAACATATAAAAAAGTATGATATCTTCTCAGAGGAGGACTCTGATTTAAATGAAG